>JBBBVT010000003.1:2831631-2844609 GCA_037177035.1 Craterocephalus eyresii
AATGATTTTGTGTTTAAATGATTTTACTGTAATTCTTCTTTTATGCTTTTAATGTTTTATGTAAAGCACTTTGAATTATCTTGTACCTGAAAAAGTGCTATACAAATAAACTTGCCTTGCCTTATCTACATTTATTTGTCTAATACAGTTTAAAAACAAAGGTGCAGTCTGGCGCTGATTTGTTAGAATTAGACATTAACTTTGCAGGCATAATGCTGGGAGCAGCAAGGGAAAAACTCAGCTTGCACTGAATTGTGAAAATGGGACAAACAGTTTTTGGGATGATGTAAACATGAACATCGCAGTTGGCTGATCAGAAAATGCTCTTCTTCTGTTGTTTATTCTTTAATTACCACACCATAAAATCTGGCTGCCTTCATTGTGTTCCTATTGGAGTGTTGGAAATTCCAGTTTTCCTGTGTCACAATACTTGGAACCTCCCAACGCAAAAGCATGTGAAAATAAAAGAATAAAATGACATGTGGTTAAGAGTTTCTCATCCCTTCTTCAATCAAACAGTGGAAACAGTGAGACTGCTAATGAGATCCACACACCACTTAGCCTTTAATTGCTAACCAACAGCGTTAGCTGTTAACTGTAATGCTGAGTTTTGCCTGCAGGTTGAGACACGCGCTCCAGAAAACACCCAAGCCCTTTTTCAGAAGCTATTCTTTTATTTGATGCATGGAAAATATAAAGCTGCAATGGACTGGCGACCTGTCCAGGGTGTACCCCGCCTCTAGCCTGATAACAGCTGGGATAGGCTCCAGCCCATCCGCGACACTGATTTGGATTAAGCAGTACAGAAAATGGATGGATGGATGGATGGAAAATATCAAGAAACTGGAGCCTGTTTAAGAACACATTGGAACTCTTCTGTTATGAGGGGAAGACATATGTAGAAGTCTGAGAGTTACAGAAAACATGATTGCAGCGAATGAAGAGCAGCTTTACAATCCAAAGAGCCAATTCTGCCCTCAGCCCTGATAAATAAAACTCTTTCAGAGCCACAAATGTTACATGTGAAAACAGACAACTTATCATTTTTCTCTATGGGATGTTGATATTTATGGGTATATGGATATTAAGGATATTTTTTTACCTTTTAAAAAGTCAATAGTTTCCGAAGTAATGAAAACAAAAAAAGCTCTAGAACAATATTACTGCTACTTTTAGTGTCATGTTGTGGAAATTCAAAGCAATTATTAATTAAAAACTCCTAAAACCTGCACTTAACACAATATCTATATTTAAGCATGTTAGTTTGTTCTTTATCACTTTAAGCCTTCATAATATATATATATATATAATTATATACACACAGTGCATTTTAGTTTCATACAATATACACAGGGATATCATGTTATCCATCTCAATGTCACAATAGTAAAAGATGTGTCTCTAAGGCACATTATTCTGCCGATCAGTCCAAAAGTTGTTCACAATGAAAAATCAGTCATTGTAAATATTTTAATTACAGAAGAGTTTTTATTTTATTTTCAAATGTTAGCCAACATGAAACATTTAAAATCTCATCACCCCAGAGGGGTGTCATCCCACCATGGACCTCTTCCTTCCTCTCAGCCGAACCTCATCCAGCTTCTTGATGACTGCTGGGGACTTCTTGGATGACTGGCTGTAGCTGTTCAGCAGATGCTCGAACAGCAGTTCTGTGTTGGGGTGAGTACTGAGAAAAGCCTTCTCCAGAACAAACAGGTCCACCCCCTTATCCTCCGGCAGAGCTGAAATGTAGCTCAGGCCGAAGTCGATGAGGACCAGGTCGGGCTTGGTGTCCTCCGGGCCACGCCTCAGCAGCATGTTAGAGGTGGTCAGGTCTCCGTGGATGATATCCTCATCATGCATTTTGGCCAAAATGTGGCCTATCTGCTCAGCCAGCCACTGCAGCTCCTCCATCTTATAGGAGACGGACTGCTGACTGGACATGATGTGGTCTCGCACAGTCGACGAACCCACGATTTCCTCCAGGAAAATGCAGTGGGAGGTGTAGTCCACGAAGTAAACGACAGGAGCAGATATGCCTGCAAAGGAGAAGATTTAACTAAACATTAAAAGTGACAATCTGAGGGCAGAACAGCACAGGATGAGGCTGTTCCATCCGGGGACCAATAAGCCTATTAAAGCATGAAGTTCAGGTTCATCAGAACTTCTGGATGGGAAACAACACGCTACAGGGACAACCTCCTTTTTTTTTTGCATTCCCCATATGATTACTAGCAGTTTGTGAAAAATGTAAGACCTCCCAATAACAGAATAATTTGGGTCATTTCAGATATAATAAAGCCAAAAAAGTAATCATTTTGGTCATTTTAACTGTAAAAAAGCTGAGGAACATAATAATTTTGGTCATTTTAAGATTTAAAAACTTATGACAAAACAATTTGGTCATATTGAATACAGTAAAGTCACTGACAATGATTTTACTGTTAATATCAAAGCCAATAACTAACCAATTCTGGACATTTTAAATGAGAGCCAATAACGTAACTTGCCACGCTGAAAGTGTTTTTCTTTTTACATTTCTAAATTAGAGTTCATTAGCTAGGTTTTAGAAGGAGTCTGAACTGTGTAAATAATTTCCTTGTGAACTGTTTAAAGGACAGATGGAGAAAAGAGATTTCCTCTTAAGCCTATGTAGAATTATTCCAATCGATGTTATGTGGAGTCAGATTATTATGTGAAGAATTTTTTATAATATAATATAATATATCTCAGAGGGACTAACCTGCTCTGCGGCAGCGAACTATGGAGCGAACTTCCTGCAGCGTTCTGCGGTGCGTCAGTTTTTCGTCCATCTCCGGGTGTCGGTAACGTTTCGGGAATCTTTCTTTAACTATCACTGGTTTTCCAAGGAAATCTGCCCGGTAAACCCGGGCTTCTGCCCCTTGTTTTAGCAACTCTGCCTTCTTCAGAAACAGCGGGACAGCCATGCTGGTTACTTCTTCTTCTTGTTCATTGGCGGTTGGTAAACAATAACCTGGCCTATTAGCGCCACCTATCGGCAAGACTCGTTTAAAAAGTCTGATAACATGTTTCCTTTGCACAAAAAGAAAAACATGAACAGAAGACAGAAAGGAAACTAGAAAAAACGATGATTACTATAATCCTTGGAGCTTAGTTTATATAGAATAAATTAGATAAGATCCCTTTATTAGTGCCTCAGTGATTTATACACAAGTAAGTGTACACTAAGAATATCAGAAATTAGGATACATCTTTTAAGTAATAAAATGTTTTAAAAAATGCTCAATGTTTATATGGACAATAATAAATTTAATAATAGATTTTTTTTTTGCTCATTTGTGAAATAATGGAAACAGTAAAGGGGCTTGAGATTATAGTGAATAAAGCTGGATAGAACAGAATTTAACATATAAATATCTGACATTGCTGTAATTTACTTGTTTGTTGTTCCTTTTCAGCAGGTATTGCTGACTAAGAGTTATGGTGGGTGTTGACCCCTTCTCTATCCTCTCCACTTCAATTGATGGTCATCCCTCCTGGTTCTGGTGGAGGCTTTTCCTCTTTGTTCTGGTTCTACTGGGAGGGTATCCACTCCACCATCTCCTCATGCAGCTCAGGATGGAGGATTGAATCAAAGAGAAGATTTGATCCAATCCGTTGATTTCCTTGGCTACAGTAGTGGTCAAAAGTTTACAAACAATTGTAAAGAACATTATGTCATGGCTCTTTTGTGTTTCCAGTTACCTCTACAACTCAGATTTTTCTCTGATTGAGTGACTGGATCAGCTTCTGCTTCTGCTGGGTCAGAAATCTACATACAGCAACATGAATATGCGATTTTGCTGACGTAGAAAGTTGTGTCCATGAAATGAGCTTCATAGCTTCTTAACTTGTTGATAGTGATTATGAGTGACTACAGCTGGTGACTTCTCTGAGGCCTCTCGCCTGATAAGAACTTTCTTCAATTAAATGAAGAAAAAACTGAAATAAGAGATTAAAAGTCTGCACTCAGCTTCAGATGGCTAAGTAAGAAACCACCAGCAGAGCCAGAAACCTGGGTGTAGTCCTGGACTTCACAAGTCACCCCCACTGGCAGGCCTTGCACCTGAAATCCTTCTGGGGTTTTTTTTGGGTGGCTTTATTTTTATTATATTTAACAAATAAATTAGCAATATAAATAAATAGAAACAAATATAATAAGCCAAGTCTGTTTTCTAAGCTTTTAATCATACTGTCGCTCTGCCATTGCAAGACTGAATGTGATGGAAGGGTATGATGGAGAGCACTTTAGATCAGTGGTTCCCAAACTGTGGGTCGGGATCCACATGTGGGTCGCAAGATCATTTCAGGGGGGCGCCAATTTTTTATATATATAAAATATGTACTTATCTAAAAAATTTGGGATTTTTATCATGGCTGTAAAAATTAAACCATTAAATAGAGATAAATCTCAGTTTAACACCTTAATTTTTTCACACTTTAATACATAAACCCACATTAATCTTCCTTATTTATGAAGACCGTTTTCAATGTTTATATTTACAGCATCCTGCAGGGCGACGGTCTGATATATAACAAATTATCGGCATAACAGAAGGCAGGGTCACAAACACCAATTAATGTCATCCTGGAGGTCGTGGCTTAAAAGGTTCGGGAACCAGTGTTTCAGACAATAAAGACATGTTTTCGTGCAAAAGTAATAACGTTTAATACAAATATCATGCCACAGGTCACCGTCACCCTGAAAAGATTCAACCCGTTATAAAATAAACATCCAAAGCCGTACATAGTGCTCAGTGGGCTGCGTTCACAACCCAAAGACTGCTCGCAGGTAAGCCCACAGAAACCAAAACAAGACACCAAAAACAGTAAAGAAAGAACAGAAATCATAACTCCTCCTGTCCCACACACACCTACATACAACAGTGGTCCTGAAAAGGTGCCAAGCACACAAATTGTTCTTGGCAAAGAAGCAGAACCTGCAGGCCCTGACCCCTCCTCCTCTTCCTCGCACTCATCAACACAAAGCACAACGACCCAAATGGCACAGAAAGGGCTGGGAATGAAGGAAAAGGCAGCAGAGATGTGCTGGTAGATGCAGTGCATCCAGCTGCTGCTTGTTCCCGTGTGCAGGACATGCTTCGTCTGAGAACGTTCACATCGGCAGGATGCCGTGGAAGCTGTGGGGTGGCATCAGTGCATCGGGGAGACCAGGCACAGGGCGACACTACTGGGTTTTTCTGGTTTCAGAGCACATTATTTTTAAGTTTGTGGTGTGAAAAAACATCTATGAGATCCTAGATCAGACAAACCAGTACATTCCACCAGATCATGAGTTAAGTTACAATCCGGATGCAACACTAACACAGTTTTAAAAAAGGAAAACGTATCGTTTGTTTTGCAACGCCCGGTCCGCACCATAGCCTGGGTGAGCTGGGCGAACTGGGCGAACTGGGCACTGCTTGAGGAGGTCGGGCTCTCCTGGAGAACCTTTTCTCTGTTCGATGGAAAGTTCCCGAAGAAGACATCTTGGAACAACATTCGTAGTTTGAATGTGGGAGGGATGCTTTGTGTGTTTGTGTGTTAATGTGTCTCAGTGAATGCGTGTGTGTGTGTGTGTGTGTGTGTGTGTGTGTGTGTGTGTGTAGGTGAGGGGGGGGCTGGATATTAGCGGGAGCCTCAGTTGCTGTACACCTGGCCCTCGGGCGGCTGGGAGAGCCGGTTGTTCTCCTTGGTCATCATGTGCTGTCGGAGCTCCTGCAGCACCGTCCTGATGTTGTGGGAGTTTTTCCACCGGGACAGCGACGACACCGCCTTTATGTCCACCTGGTGGAGGAGGGAGGGGACTTATGGCGTGTTCAGACCAAAAGCGGCGAGACGCTCAAAAATCAGAAGCTTTTTCTGGATCAGAAACGCTCTCGACGCACGTCAGCAGGACCCGGATGTTTTTCTGTCTCCCTACAATGACGGATGTAATGCTAGACTTTATTTATTTGCTCCACACGCTCCTTTTTGCTCCTGTCACAGTCATAAATGACAGCATGGGTAGAGACGGCCACAATTAGTTTGTCCTCTATTTATGTCTTTGTTAAGAGATGAGAACAGATTTCCCCTGCTGCTTGGTTGACGCTCCGCATCAAGCGAAAAAAGTTCAGATTTTCCAACTCTAGCGTCGGCCGCTCTTGTCGTGTGTCGCGCGCTTACATAGACTTTACATTTAAACCTGACGCTCTCGCCGCTTTTGGTCTGAACGCAGCATTAGACGTTTCTGTTGGTCATTCTTAGGTTTTCTAATCAATAATCCCCGTTCCTGATTTTCTTTTTTACTATAGAAAAGTTACATTAAAAAATATAAATCCACAAACTGATCCCAATCCTGCTGTTGTTGAAGGTCTGTTCTGATTCTCATGTATAAAGTGATGTTCTTATTCCTGTAAGAGTATTTCTATTTTCTTTTTTAGTCTGATACTAGAAACTGGACTTAGTAAAGTGGAGGTCTGTATCTTAATGGTATCACTGTATCATGTTTACTCCTTACACCGTTCACAGTAAGTTAGGGATATTGCTGTTGTTATTGCAGACTGCTTTTCCTATTTGGTCAGAATCTTAACAAAATAAGTAAAAATTCCCATTGATATTACTATTAATGAATGAGAAGAAACACCAGTTTCATTAGTTTAATATTTAACACCAGTGTATGACATCCACCGAGTCTTTCACAATATCCTAAACTTATTGTGAACGGTGTATTTTGCACCTTTTTTTTTTTAATTAACTTGTTAAAGAGTATTTCTGCATCTGCTCCATTTCTTTTCTTTCTGATGGATAAGTAACGGATTCTTCCCTCCTACCTTCTCACGCTCTTCTGCTGATAAGTGATAACTTGATAATTGATAACTTTTATAAAGCAGTACAGTGTAAATAAAGTTAAACTTAATTGATCTGAATTAAATCATATTCACATTTCTGTAACAACAAACTGTTCACAATCATGTCCGAGAAGTTTGAACAGAATGAAAAAACATTTTATTTGTTTTACATCATTTCGAGGCTCTTGCTGGTTAAAAAGTAATAAAAAACGTTTCCATCTTTAACTTCTATGAAGTGCGCTTCGAACTTTATTCCCATTACTGATTGTACTTATTCACTTTCTCTGTTAAGTGTTCCGACATAATTTATGGTGTGAAATGTCTCAATAAAAACAATTTCATTTCATCAGACCATCAGTTATAATTGACTAAAATACCACAAACAAACAGGAAACTGGTGTTCAAGTCACTTCCTGCAACTGAGACGTGAGATCAGTCCTGAGTTTAACTTCTGCAGCTTCACCCCACTTTCATCAAAGTCATGATTAAACTGTAAATAAAAACAGAATTTAATCATTTATAGATCTAATCAACCCAGATTTAATTCCTAATCGAACATAAACAACACAACAGATGTTGAAGCTGAGATATTTTACCATTTTATAGAAAAAAAAAAGTTCATTTTGAATTTGATGGCAGCAACACAAACTGGAAAACTAATCAGTTCAAGTGAAAAACTGGAGGAGCATTTGACTGCTAATTTAGTTGCATAGCAACAGGTAACGCGGCTGGGTATAAAAGGACTGTTTTAGATGCAGTGTGTCTCAGATGGACAGAAGTTCACCAATCTGAACAAACTGGGTCTAAACATTGTGGTACAGTTTCAGAAGAAATGTTCCTCAGTGTAAAAGTTGTGAAGACTTTTAAGATCCCACCATCTACAGCGTTTAAAATCAGCAAAGATTCTGAACCGGGAGGAATCTCTGTGTGCTTGGGACAAGCCTGAAGGTGTAAACTGGAAGCTGGGGACTTTCTGTATTAAAACCAGACAGCACTCTCTACTGGAAACCATTGCATGGACTCAGTTCCCCCTGAACTCTACAGATGCAGGTTAAGCAGCAGGACTAAACATCTGGAGCATCAGGATGCATCCAGACCTGCAGCAGGACTAAACATCTGGAGCATCAGGATGCATCCAGACCTGCAGCTGGACTAAACATCTGGAGCATCAGGATGCATCCAGACCTGCAGCTGGACTAAACATCTGGAGCATCAGGATGAATCCAGACCTGCAGCTGGACTAAACATCTGGAGCATCAGGATGCATCCAGACCTGCAGCTGGACTAAACATCTGGAGCATCAGGATGAATCCAGACCTGCAGCAGGACTAAACATCTGGAGCATCAGGATGAATCCAGACCTGCAGCAGGACTAAACATCTGGAGCATCAGGATGAAGGTCCTAGACTGTAAAGCAGCTAGAATCCTGCATCAGACCAGAATTGGACAACGTTCCTCTCCTAAACCTCCAGCAGCTGCTCTCTCACTTCCCAGATGGTTACAGAGATGTTAAAAGAAGAAGGGATGTTACATGATGCTGAAAATCTGGAGCTACTTCTAACTATCAGCTCATATTTTCCATTAAATAATAAAATGTCTCAGTTTCAACATCTGGTTTGTTGGTCAGGTTCTGCTGTGAAATTTGGATACCACTGCATTCTGATTTTATCCACATTTTACTCAGCGTTCCACTTTTTGGGAACCAAAGTTCTATAGAAGATTTTTTTTTATGTTTGACCTTAAAGAGAAACACTGACCATGGCTTGAACACTCACCAGACCAGTTGAACTGTTCACACCAGTCAGGTTGATCTTGTTGACAAAGCGGACATGAGGCGGATGTTCTGGGTATCTGGGCCCGCAGTCTATTTTCAGGCTGTATATCCTGCCTTCGTAAACAGTCTGAAATAAAAGGAATGACAAAAGATTACTCCGTAGATGAATGTACAGAGCTCACTGACACAGCAGATACGGCTTCAGGTATCTCTGTTGGATAAACAACACATTTTGTGGCTTGATGTTAAACCTCCTGGACGGGGTATAAAAGTCTGGAAAACTTCACTAAAAGGGTAAATTATCCATCACAGTTTATCCCAAAGTTATGTAATGTTAACCAGGGGTTTCCAGGTCTGGTCCTCGAAGGCCACAATCCTGCAAGTTTTCCATGTTTGTTAATCCTTTACGTTCTCTGCCTCCTTTAACTAAAACTTAACTCTTTTCATCAGGTAGTAAAGGCAGTTTTCCAAAAGTACTGACGCATCATGTCACAAATACACACTAAAAGAGCAAATTAAGTTATTAACTGCATGATGAGATTCTATTTTCTTTGTTTGCATGTATTCATGGGTTGCGGAAAAGCTCACCTTGGCTGGCCCGATGATCATACCGTTCCAGTGACTTAGCATCATGTCGTCATCGTCTGCAAGGCCCCAGCTCACCGTACCGTCTCCTCCCCCCTTCTGACCTTCTTCCAGTTCCTCCAGCAGCCGAAAGCTGCGAGGGACTACAACACCTTTCACACACACACACACACACACACACATACACATAAGGAATAATTATACAAAAATCCCTGTGTTACAAGGGGAGACTCTCCATCAGGCAGAATGACTTGCATGAATACAAGTTGATCACTCAAGTAAAGAAGTGAATTTTAAACATCTGACCTTTTTTTTGTCTTTAAAACAGGAAAACTAAAACAACATCATGTTGGATATAATTATCCTAAAATGCTTTGCTTCTTGTGACAGTGACACAAACTGGGAGATGTTTGAAGCTGTGGATGGATGAAACTGTGAAACTGAAGATGAGTAAGAAAAGAGATGTTGACGAAAAAAGTTACGTTTTTCTTTTCCGCCTTGTTTTTTTTAAACGTGTGGTATCTGTGCGACAGTATTGTTGAAATTCTCACAGACAATACTGCTTTCCTGACTACAAATACCCCCCCCCCCCCCCACACACACACACACAGCCCTCTGTGACCCAGAGGTAAGTGTCTGCAGACCCGGAGCCTGCAGGTTCAGTCCTGCACTTCTGGACCTCTCATGGTTTCTGCAACAGCACCACCTGCTGGCTGAATGTAAAACAGCAACCGTGTCTCTGGAGCAGCAGATCATTCAGACGAAATATCTGGAAACTGCAACAACTAAACCAGCGTCCAATTCAAATACCAGTTTTTATTCTAAGATTACACTTTTAAAGCTTTATAAAAGTTTTAAGTCAAACATTGCACTTTCACAAATTAAAAATATTGAATTGCTCATCCTAAAGAATTTGTAGTTTGATTACAGGATAAAATTCTAATAGTTTTAAAGGAGAAGTTTGCTCCAATGGCAAAAAAATAACAATTATGTTTATTTAATCTGAATTTGTTTTGCTGAATATTTATGATAGAAATATCTATTATTGTGTATATATTTTATTCACAAATGTGTTCCAAACCTGCTAAAACATCCAGCCTGGTCTTTGGTATTATTGTTTGTTGAGGGAATTTGAAAGAAAAAGTGAAACACAGATACTGTTTGAAATGTTTTATTAACTCGTCACAAATCAGAAAAATCTGCAATAAAAAGAAAAAGACGGTTAAAATAAACATTTAAATAACATGACATTACCTATAAATAAAGAAAATCTCGGGTCCTACATCTGTCCAGGTGTGTCCTCGCTGCGCCTGTCCAGGTTAGACGGGGCGGACTCTTATGTGCATGTTACAAAGAGAGCGCTTACGTCAGCCACTTTTCTAAATATGTTTTAATATTGATAGACGCAGAAATGATATATACTATGAATAATGAAAGGAAACTTTCATTGTGAATATTCACAGCATAAAATAAATTTTAAGATAAAGTTTGAACTGCTAATCTGTGTTTCTGAATGTGAAAAATGTAAGGAGATTAATACTATTATTAAAAAGTTAGCCTGTTTGCGTTTTCATTACTTTGATAACTCATTTAAGCTGAATTTGTCATGTCGCCTCCGTTCCATCAAACTAACAATGTAGTTCAAATCTTTCATTTCAAACACTCTAAGCTAGCTGGTAGCGTAACCGGGACTGATATCCAGGTACCTTTCAGACTGCGGTGGTAAACAAAGATTCAAATACAGTATATTATTGAAAACATCGCAGTAAAAGCCTCATTTCTTTGTCAACTGATCGACAAAATAGTTTGAAGCAATTAAACAATGGGATTTACATTCAGCCCTTACTCTCCGATCCTCCCCCAAATTCATCAGAGATAAACCAAAGATGCTGTCGCTAAATGTGAGGGGGTCTGAATCTGAATCTGCGGGTCTGCAGACACATGCTCTGAGCTCCCTCTGCTGGTCACACACTGTCTCTGCACTGTTTCCTCTGAGTTGGATGTGATGATGATGATGACGATGATGTTCCTGTTGGATGATTTAACCCTTGTGGGACGACGCGACGATGCATCCAGATAATGATCCGTGTTACAGACGAGCTGCAGCCACACGCCGTCTCCATAACAACCTTAGCAACAGATCCGCTAGTTTATGTTGTTTGACCAGATAAATCAGAGTTCTGATATTTGAATATGCGTCACACTTTTTCCTGTGCTTCATTTTAGTTTGCTCAGAGAGTAGAATAGTAAGTTTGTTTGGTTTTTGTGTAAAAACAATGAGGATATCCGTGAATCCAGCTGTTTGACTTTGAAGCAGCATTGTTGTAAGAAAAATCTGCCTGCATTTTAAATTAAATGTTTGTGTTTAACAGTTTTTGGACACATTTATACATGACTTTTTCTTAAATTTAAATCTATATTTACATTTTATGATATAAAAGTGGTTCATTAGGCAAGGCAATGAACTATATTATAATAATATAATATAATTCTGGTTGCATTTATACTGATGGCAGCATAGGTACCGGTACCGCTCTGAAGTACTTTTACTCGCTGAAGTCAATCGATACGAGGAACCGATCCCAATTTATCACGCGCAATGTTTATTTTCTCTGGCAATTGTAGGTCTGTCGTCATTATTTACATTTCATTTTTTATTTATTTCACCATCATTTGTTGTAAAAAGCAGAGAGGTCTTCCAATTCACTGCATTTCTTTAGTGTGGTAGAAGTATTTGTATGGGTACTCCAATCGTTTTGGGAAGAAGTTGTATCATTGCATCCCTAAAAATAACATGACATAATATTATATATGATTATATAATATAATATAAAATAAAATAATATAATTATATGATATAATATTATATATGATTATATAATATAATATAAAATAAAATAAAATAATATTATATAACATATAATATATTATACTATAATATAGTATATTATTTTATATACTATAATATAATATTATATTAAATTATATATTATATTATATTATTTTATATTATTTTATATAATATAATATTATATTAAATTATATATTAAATTATATTATTTTATATTATGGTGTAATGAGCTATCCCCCCCCCCTGCAGGCCTATAAATGGGCGTTGGAGGAAATGCGCCACCTGGCTGCGATCACTATGGAGGACTGCACGCTGCCGGAGAAATGCCAGGCTGTGATTGGCCGGCTGGAGGAGTACCAGCGGCAGCACCCGCCCATCCCGGACGGGCGTTTCCAGGAGATGCAGGCGGAGGCGGGGGCGCTGCGGGGGGAGCGCGGCCTCCGCCTGTGGAGCTTCGCCTGGTCCAAGTGCCAGGAGGCGCGGCAGATGCTGGACAGGAAGATGGAGGAGGCGCTGCGGACGCGGGACTCCGCCCGCCGCCGCTCTGACTCCGCCTCCTCCAGGAGGAGCCTGTCGGGACTCTGGGGTCTCCGCCAGACGCCGCCCCCCCCCCCAGAGGAGGAC
The DNA here is from genome assembly GCA_037177035.1 of Craterocephalus eyresii. Classification (NCBI taxonomy): domain Eukaryota; kingdom Metazoa; phylum Chordata; class Actinopteri; order Atheriniformes; family Atherinidae; genus Craterocephalus; species Craterocephalus eyresii. The sequence goes on from JBBBVT010000003.1 coordinate 2,844,317, forward strand.
ACGCCCCCTCCCGCCCCCCTGCTGCAGCGCCTCCTCCGCAGCTCCTCCCCCCGCCCCGGTCTCCCCCGCCTACACTCCTCCCCCAGCTTCCTCCCCTCGCCCTCCTCCCCCCCCTCCTCCTCCGGCAGGCGGCAGCAGCTGAGGAAGACTCAGAGCTTCGACGCCCCCCCCACCCCCGAGGTGTGTCGGTACGGCCCGAGTCCCCGCGCCCTGAGCGAGCCGGCGCGCCGCGGCAACACGGGCGTCTTCATCCGCGGCCTGGAGGTCGGCAGCACCGAGGCCGCCGCCCGCAC
>JBBBVT010000003.1:2844709-2859691 GCA_037177035.1 Craterocephalus eyresii
AATTTATTGACGGTCCCTAAGTGAACCACCACAGCACGAATATCCAATATCCAACTCGAAACTAACTTCACCGCGGTGTTTGTGCCGCCAATCGACGTTTGAATATAACGTTGTATAATAGTTCATAATAAACTCAGCACTGCCGCTTAGCGGAGGTTACCCGTAGCGACAGAAACGCATGGAAGTATGAAGGCAGCGACGCATGAAGACGCTTGGAACGGATGTCCCTTTTTACGTCCGTCAGGGAGCATAAATGGGCCTTGACGGATGCACAAGGAGCCTGAAAACGCACCAAAAACGCACGTAATTGACGCAGAAGACGGACGAAACTTTTCGTGTGTGTGCGTATCATCATCTGTGTCGAGCATAAATGGGCCTTAAGGGCTGGGATATACTTGCTGCTGGCGACGCGTCCGCGTACGCATCATGGCCGCCGTGCGTCGATAATGTTAGTTCGGCACGTCGGCCGCTCACGTTGACGCGAGGTAACGCGACGCGTGCGCGAGCTGCGATATTGACGTAACCGCTAGAAGTGCTCATGCACCATTTTTGTCAATGGACCGCATTTATAAGTATATCCCAGCCCTAAGGGCTGTAAACTACGTAGGCACAGTGCGGCCAAAACGGTCAATACCGGAGGGTACCACTAGGCGGAGAATGCAGCACTTGTACCCTGAAAGTTACAAGCTGCCGGTCAGTTGAATTTCCGGGTTTTTTCCACTAAGGACGAGTTGAACTTAGACTTTGAAATAGATGTAGAAGGACTGATAATTTTACTTTACAGTAGAAACTTAATGGGAAAAGGCCGTGACGCCGTTAGATGCGTTAAATGTGGCCGGTGAGCACGTAAATGCGGTCTGTGCGGTCCATTGACAAAAATGGTGCACGAGCACTTCTAGCGGTTACGTCAATATTGCAGCTCGCGCACGCGTCGCCAGCAGCAAGTATATCCCAGCCCTAAATGGGCCTTGACGGATGCGCAAGAAGCCTGAAAACGCAACAAAAATGCACGGAATTGACGCAGAAGACGGACGAAACTTTCCGAGCGTCTGCGTATCCGTCATCTGTGTCGAGCATAAATGGGCCTTAAGGCGACAGAAACTAGTTGTCTTTGAGCCTGTGAAGACCTGCCAAGCTCTGATGGTTGCTGCGATGGAAGAGGAATCAGATTGTGTAAGCCCGCATGTCTGACCCTGTGACGTTAAACAACAATGGATGAGGAGGGTTATGCAGAGACATCGTGTCCCACAGACATAGCAGAGGATATGGATTCACACAGAAAACACATTTGATGCTTCTGGAAACTGGGAGGCAGCATGAGTGTGAGCCCCCATGTCTGTCAGCTTTTAGGTTTAAATTTTTCCCGTTTGTTTCCCTCGCCATGTTTTTGCCGGCGTTTGTTTGTTTGTCTGTTTGTCAGTGTACAAGATAACTCCAAAAGTTATGGACTGATTTCGATGAAACTTTCAGGATAGCTTGGGAATGATGCAAGGAACAGTCTATTGGATTGTGGTGAAGATCCGGAAGAGATTACGTTCCCAACTAGTGGGAACGGGTTGCAATGAATGGAGGAAAAATTTTCTTAGTGCTAGTGGTGGAGATGAGCGTTTCCCAGAAAGTTTTCTGGGAAGTAGTTGCAATTTAAAAGACCAGAGTACTCTTGGATCAAACATCCGCAGGACACAATTTAATGTTTCTTTTAATGGAAATATCCCCACACGTGTTTACAGGAGCAGATATTCAGGCTGGAAAAGGAGGACCCCATTGGTAATATTTGGGTTTTTAAAAACCGGAATAAGGGCATATACGGGTTTCTGCCGGTGTCGGGTAATGAAAGTGTCACTGGCTGCATGTAAATGCAGTCATTGCTTGAGTCCAAACATTTCTGGAATTAGGTTCTTTGGCTTATACCAGTTATATTTCTTATTTTGTCACTGAAAGATTTTAAGTTGGCTGCTCAACAATGTTGTTATCTGGTGGTGGGACTTTTTAACAGGCAGTCCATCAGACTGGGAAAACCCTTCAGAACAATCACAATGAAACTGGAACTCCACAATGATGTGTTTGAAGGGCTGACGCACTCTTTACCTGTGTCTGTGTCGCTTCCCACAATAACACCAGCATTATGACGTGTGTTACCTCAGCTGTGGACTGGTTTCTGATGGAGATGAGTCAGCATGCAGGAGGAAACGGCCTCAGGTCTCAGGTCAACAAGCTAGATGATTACTGACACCTAGATGAGGAGAGGGGAGGTCAGCAAACACCGACATACATGCAGAGGCTCCAGGGTGGAATTTTCTTGCTACGTTGGGTGGAGCAGTGCCGTGTGAAGCCAAGGAAGCTCTTTAATACGACAACTTGACCACCTGCTGCTACATCATGTAGGACCTGCAGACTCTGCAGCCGCGTGATGAAAGCGGCAACAACATGGCGGATCCCCGTGTTGCTACATCTTCAAGTTATCTGGTCTCTTCAAACAAAGGTTATTATGCAGCCAGCAAAGATGCAGAATACGCGAGTCAAATAATTAAAGCACCTTTACCCAAGCGGGGAACAACCATCTAAAGGCCTGCGGTGCATACTGCATCATACTCTCTCTGCAGAGTCGTGTCAGCAGAGATCAGATTCATTCTGCCATCGGAGAATAAATAATTCAGAATTAAAATCTTCTCCTTTGTGTTCACATGGAAATATTGATTCCAAATTAAGGTTTACTTGGTTAAAAAACGCTTTCTTAATCCCGCTTTAAAGCCCGAGGTTGTGTCTGTGGACGGTGGGACAAAGCTGCTGTCTGCATCCCTTCATGTTAAATATGTGTGTGTGCTCGCAGGCAGGTGTGTTTGCTTAGTTTATTGTTTGAGCAGCGTGCGTGGTGATGATTTACCTCTGAATCTGCTGAACCTCAGCTGGCCTGTCGGAGAAGCAATGAGCTCCTGTGTGGACTGATGTGACATTCATGGTGATTGAGGAGATTTCCAAGCAGCCCGGTCAGTAAAATGCAGCGTTTTACTGAACTGAGTGGCTATAAATGACTGAAAATATGCGAGATGCTATGCCAGAGCTAGATATCCAGAATTAGGTTGCTCAGACAAACGTGTTATGTACATTTCCTGCTTGTGTTGGTTTTTTTAAATGTGGAGAAAAAAGAATAAAAGGCACCTTTTAATGTTCCTTCCCATTGTTGTCAGTGGCTCTTAAAGATTTGTGTTGTGTTCTTCGTGTCATAGTCTTGTCTTAACCCTAAGCTGGGACTTTAGACCTGAATCAAATCCAGTCCACATCCTGTTGTGGCAGAATTTGTGATGTCAGGGAACATTGAATCATTTTCCACTGAATCATCATCGTGACTAAATCTACGGTCGTCTGCTAAATTATTCACACCTAGAAGGAAAAAAACAGCTGAAACTGACAAAAGTAATAATATACAAAATTTTTATGAAAATAATTACATTGTTTCTGAATTGTGGTTCAATATGAATATTTTTTTAAATCATACAAAAAATATGATAAATGAATGTGGTATCACTCATAAGCTGATATTTAGTTGAACGATCCTTTGGGGGAATCAGTCAGACGTCTGCACCTGTCGGCAGGTAATCTGGCCCTCTGCTCATCAGCAAAGCGCTCTCATTGGTCTGGAACCATTTTGTTTCTTATTACTTTTTCAACTCAGTTAAATAAAAAATGACATATTTCTCTAGATCATAATTTAGCAAATTTTCATTTATTACAACTTTTCCAGCCTCCAGTTATTTGAATAACTATAAAGAATTTAGCCTTTTCTTTGATGGAGGGGGAAGGATCGTTTTGCAGGCAGCTGTACATGATGACGGTAGAAATAAAGCAGAGAACGGCAGAGTATGGGAAGAGGAAATGGCTTTCTTTATACTCTATACTTCCTTTGAATGATAATTTTTCTGTACAAACAGTGTTTTAAGTATTTTGGATAAACGTTAAACAATTCTCATAAAATGTAGACGGCAGCATTATTGATCACATCAGTGGATACTGATTCATGGTTTGATATCACAAACTGTCACAACACAATCGGTACTGGATTCAGGATCTAGAGATCGATATGACACGATATCACAGCTGATGTAACACGATTGTTGACCAAAACAGACTCCACCACATTGTAGATGTTGAAATTTAAAGTTGTCCAATTTTCTCAGTGACCCCCCTCCAACAATCCAGCATCCATCTTCGTCCTGCCTCTTCTCTGAGCCCCTCCAGCCAGTAAAAGTCAGTCACTTCTCGTTCTGTCCTCTTTTTTTCCCTCCGATAACGCCCTCATGCATGTCACTGATGCAGCCGCCGTGGTGACGCTCAGATGACCGGTGTGTTGATGTCCGGTTGCTGGCGTATGACGTGTTGCTGTAGAGCGACGTGCAGCTGTAATGTGATGCTGCAGGAAGGAAAATGGGTAGTGAAGAGTGGTTTCCAAGCCTCAGGATGCTGCCTGGCGCCTGCAGCTGCAGGAATGTACCGAATGAATGACTGAACATTGTCATGGAAACATTTACAGATTAAATTACCTTGATTCATATCAGCTCAGTAGTTTGTGTAATGTTGATGCCGAGGTCTGTGCGGACCCGCAAATCCAGTCTCTGCATGTAATACAGCTTTAGTTGTGGTAATTAAAGCTGCTCCATGGATATAATGCAGGGGGATTAGGGGGAAAATATAATGCCATGGCCTTTTCTCTCCCTGAAGCCTCTGTGATCTCCAGTTTTGTACACTGAAGCAGTTTCTGGTCTTTCCCCATAATTTCTGGTTTAATCCTCACTGAACACTTGACAGTTTCTGCAGCCCCATCCTCTCAGCGTTTCCGCCTCCATCAGTGCAAACCAACGCTCCCGGATCATTTCCAAGTTTTTCCCCCTTTTTTCTGTTGCTGTGAGTCAGTGTTTTGTAGAGAGAGAGGCCAATAGGGGAGAGATATGGTGACATGGATGAGAAAGGCTTTGTAATGAGAATATGAAACCTCCACCTGAACAATGAACACCCTAACCTGCAGCACACCCTCTTTTGTGCTCAAATTCTTAGAGCTGTTTCAAAACATAACATTTGTTTCCTGTTTTTCATCCTCTATTTGGATTTAAATGTTAAAACTTTTTCTTTGCATTTAGAAGTTCAATCATTTTTAATCCCCGTCAACTTCCAGACTTTTTCCCTGGACAGCCTCAGGTGTCAGATTACGAGGCTGAAATGACGTAAAATGAATGTATCAACCATAGACTGTAAAAATAATGGACAAACCCTGAAACCACGTGACCCATAGGATTCTGATGTGCTGAAAAGAAGCTTATTGGGCGGTTCCTTCCTCCGCCATCTTGGCATCGTCACGAGTCTCGTGACTGCCGGAAAGCCCAAAATGGCAGACGACAAGGCGCGAGGAGGGGGGCTTGACAGCCAATGAACTCCGAGCTACGAGCTAACAAAGCTAACCCGCAGCTAACAGTAGCTAACCAACTAACGGAGAAAGGCAGGTTAAAGATATGAAGCGCTGTTAGCGGCTAAAAACTGCGGTTGTGCTACGCTAGGCCTCGTTTCCCGGATATCTGGCACCTGTCAATCAAAAGGACGGCCACAATTAATGAGGAACTTTAGGGTTGAATAACATCAAAATGGAGGCGCTTGAATTTTTTTCACTCCCCCCACAGTTGTCATGAAGGTAAACCTGACATTTTAAACCTAAAATGGTTTTTTGGACCAGGCTGTAAACATGTTTAATTCTGCTGTAAAGTTGGTGTTTTTAACATGGGAGCCAATGGGACACTGCTCTGTTTTGGAGCCAGCCCCTAGCGGATGAAGAGGGTACTGCAATATTTTGCACTTCCGCATGGGTATCACGTTTCCAGATACAGCAGCATAAAGGTCGAACAGAAGAAGAAAACAGGATGTATTTCTAACAGCACTCTGTAGAAATAAAACACAGATCAACAGTGACCAAGACTTTTCTCATCTGCACATCATTCTTGTACGTTTTGGCTTTCTGGAGAACAAATATTGAAACAAACACAACACAATATATTCTTCTTCTCAGACGCACGCAGAACTTTCTGCTCACTTGTTGATCTTTGGCTGCTCCTGATTGGATGTTACCCTCAATCTAAGCTCTCTGATTGGTTGAAAGCTTCTCAGGAAGTGGCTTCATCACCATTTCTGAGGTCTCTTAGCAACATAGTAGTGATAGTGATGATTTTATATAATGAAATGTGATAAATAATGGTGTTATCATGGATCACTTGAAGAGTCTCTGAATAAACCCTACATGTTGTGGCTGGATTGTAAACCTCCTGTACGGTATAGAAAAGCCTGGAAAATGTTCATAGATCACCTAAATGAAAAGCTACCACACAGTTACTACCTGAGCCACTGATGATGACACAAGCTACTGTACAGCACTCTGAGACAACGGAGATCTGCAACACAGTCCTGATGGAGCCGAAATAAAAACTTTATTTTATTTTCTTAGATGAAGACTTCTCCACTGAGATAAAGCTGATGATGCACACTTTAGATACTTGATATCATTTTTAAAGTTTCCTTTCTTAAATCCTCCATTTGTGGATTCCTCAGCTAATAGTAACGTTTATTTTATATTTCCGTCTATTTCAGTCTGAACCTGAACGCAGCACAAGCGGGGAGGACAATAATAGCGTTCAGTTGAAGTCTTAACTAATGTCGGACCCTGTCCTCACTGGTTGTTTTATTGATTGGAAGATTTACTCCCCTTGGCTTGTTGCCTTGTGACAGGAAACTTCTACTGAAGATAAACATCATTTACATGATATGAAGTTGAAATTGTGATTAACTCACACAATATTTTAAGTAATGAAAACCAATATTTTATCCCCAGTGGAAAATAAACACCATATCAGATGTTTAAATGGAAACATTGGGGACAGATGTTTTACTTTCCAGAGGTGATGGAGCTTCACATGTGGAAGCTTGATGCAGCGTCCTATCAGAGATGCTGGAGGCTCCCTCTCCTCTTTAGTCTGCAGAAAACGCCGTCCATGCTTTCCAGAAGGATTTTCAGCCTTTTGCTGCCCTGTACCATCTTTTTAAAGATGCGTTGATGCCATGAATTAAAAATTAGCTAATTTTTTCCATCAAATATCAAAACGTTTCAGTTTCAACATATAATATGTTGCTTATGTTTGATTGGGAATGAAATGTGGGTGGATGACATTCTGCGTTTAGTTACATTTAACTCAACGCTGTGATGAATTGATTCCTATACTTCTGGTTTTCAGATGTTCTATCTGAACTTAAATAGCTTTTTCCAGCTATCCAGGGATTTGCTTGCAGGATCAGGTCACTTTGGAGCAGACTGATGCGGAATGTGTGAAAGTAAGAAAAGAAGTTATTTCTTTGCTTTTCCTGCAGACACAGAGATGCTGGATCATGCTGCTCTGCAGTTTGCATGTTTTGCATGCGCTTTGAATTTCTGCTTGCAGATACCGGGCCTGGTCTTTACAGCGTGTGGAGGGAGGGGGGTGGAAGGGAAATGGCCCTGCCTCCTTTGTTTCTTTTGTTGAAGTGGAGGCTGAAAAGAACAGCCAACCAGATCAGGGGGTTGAGGGGAGAAAGGTGGGGGTGAGATGCATACATCTGCACAGAGAGGGGGGGTGTCTCCACCCTTCCCTGACAGGAACACAGCTGGTGTTGATGCCAGATCTTTCCTCTGTCTCCTCAGAGGCAGGACAGGTGAGTAGGTGTGGCTGCAGAGGGAGTTTCCACCATCTGGCTTCTGTAGCCAAAGAAATCCTTTGAAAGGAAACTTTTTAAAGTTTTAATGATTTCTTAAAGCTTTCTGGGTCGCTTCAGTTTCTGACACTCGGGTTGTGGGAGGACAAAAAAGTAATCTGTAAAAACATTATAGCTTAACTTTTAAAAAACTTTTTTTCCTCAAACTATTCAGTCAACTTCCATCCAAATCAAACCTTCCTAATATGTGTAGTTGTTTTAACCTGTTAAAAGTCAGTTTTATTACATCATGTCACTATTTTTTATTAAATAAAAAATGAGTAATTTTCCATAGAATATATGTTTCAGACCCTGGGATTTTGTTTATTTATTAGGTCTGAGAAATGTACTAGAGATTGGAAAAAAGATTTTGATTTTAGATATAATCTCCATTCTCTTAACATGTATGGTATGGAAAATAATTACTTTTTTGTGAACTTTTTCATAGAAATTGTGATATCATGCCATTAAACAGACATTTAATGGGTTGAAATAATTAAATATGTGGTATTTTTGATGAGATGTGAAGTGGATGGAACGATTTGAGCAAAAATAGTGGATAAAATATTAATCTGTAAATATTTTATGGCAGTTTTCGGGAGAAGGTTTTGCCCTATAATGAGCCAGAAAAATGTTAAATGAATCTCCATGAGTCCTTTTCATTTTGTTGAGTTAACCGTGACGCTCTTACAAAAAAATATGAGGAATCTACCAGAATAGAAAAGAAAATTACCTGATAGGACAATAAAGTCCATAATGACCTATAGGGTAAAAATATCAGGGCAGACCGGCAGATTTTAGGGGGGTTCCTGTCTGAAAGGCTCTTTCTGAATTGTTCTTCACATCACTTTGGCCATGGTACAAGGGGCCTTTCATCCTGGATTATGAATTGAAAAAAAGCAGATTTTGAGGCATGTTTCAGGCTGAATGTGACCTACACAATGTCAGGGTATTAAAGGTTTATGCCCTCTGCTTATGCAAGTATGTATGTGTGCGCGCGAAAAGCTGCATTTTGAAATGCAGCCAGTGAACTGTTGCCAAGTGGCAACGATGAAAGCTGCTGGAGAAGAGTGAACACTCAGTTTCCCTAGAAACGCCCTTTTTCTCAAGACAGGTCCCTCTAAATTGACTCACCCCCCTCTACGCCCTTCAAATGTTCCTTTGGGGGGAGGGATGGGGACTCGGCTCTGGGAAAAGAGGTGGCTTCTGTAGGCCAGAGACGAATACAGGACAGGCATGTTAAAAGTTTCAGAGCGGCTGCTGCTGGGCTCTGCTGATGTCTGAGGCTGGTTTGTCCATCTTACGCAACGGCAAGTTTAAGGTATGAATTAAATCATGGAGAAAAGAAAATATTTTAGAATACTTTTGTGAAAAGTTTTTTCAGCATTCTGTACAACTAAAAGCAAATGTGAAAAAACTGGGATCTTTGTGGAACGAATGATTTCTGTGGACCATGAGGATTCTTGCAAGGCTGATTTTGATTTCCAGAAATTTTTTTTTTCACAAAAAGAAAATATATGTTCAGATTCACTAAATGACTTTCCACTTCTCAGCACCAGCATATTACCTGCTTTTGTGCAATTTTTTAATATTTCCTGAATTTATTATTGAAAAAAATTATTATTATTTTTTTCAACGTGGAACAAAGTGACTGTGACGATTAGAGGTTTCGAGGGGTCTGTGTTTTCTGGTTCTTCTACTGTCTTAAGTTGCACATAAGTTTCCAGATTTTCTCGTATATTCGAATTCTCCAGGCAGTGTGCTTCAGGTAGAGTTTTTAAACCATTTTAAAGGCATACTGTGTAACATTTGGCCACTAGGGTCCTAAATCTATTTACTCCTCCAAAATGCAGCAGTTTTGTCTTTCTGGCCTCCTTAGACACTGTTTTCACCTTCTTACTTTGTTCAGCCATGACAAAATTGAAGAGGAGTAAAAATGAAAGAAAACACAGCACTTCAGGTCACATGATCCATGAGAGATGGATCCGCTCTTGCTAAGTTACAATGACTGGTTTCTGAAGAGGGCGGCCCCCCCGGAGCTCCAACACGTGTTAAACACTGTACACTAACCCCAGAAATCATCCAGTATTAGATGAGGCTGATATTTGGGTTGAAAGTTACACGGTATGTCCCTTTAACAGCGGAAGTCTCCTAACAGCGTGGAACAGTTCCTACCTAATCCAAGGGGTAGGAAAACCTGGGTCTGCTGTGAGAATGGATGAAAGGAGAAGCTGGGAAATCCACAAGAGGACACCAGCAGCCGAGTTCCACTTCACAGAGTCAAATGAGCTAAATCGATATCAATATACTCGAGCATGGGGTAAAAGCGCTGCTTTTTTTCTCTTCTGGGTCTTCGAGCAGCAGTGGGGATGATAACGGCCAGTAAACTCCACAAGGCGCAGGTTTTTTAGACAATTTAACCATGAAGTAATGACATGTAGTGATCCGTCTCCATGGGCTGCTGTTTGTAGACAGACCTGCAGCACAGCTGCTACTGTTCGGCCTCTCCATGGACATATGCAGCTGCAGAGTGAAACATCTGGAAACATGTAATCATGATCTGACCAATCACAAGCCAGCGCTTCTGCATAGCTGCGTTTGCTTAGCTGGGATGCATGGCGGGTCCAAACAGGTGTGCGTCAAGCCTTTGTGGAACTACACGAAGCCTACGGCGGGATGACGTCACCGACCCGATGCAGACGCCCCACAGAGAATAAACCGGCCTTCAGGCTCTGTCTCCTCACTGGAAAACATGCAAGCTGGATGATGGAGATTCCACACCGCTTCCTCTTTGCTGGGACGTCTCTCAGGCCAAGAGAAAGTCCTTCTTCATGGCCTTACTAAACTCTTCCCATGAAAAGGTGTAGCCACATCTCTTTTGCTGTCAGGCGCTTCAGGTGACCTCCCAGAAAACCGCGTCTGAAAGCCGGCCTTCCTCAGTCATTGTTGGTATGTTTACATGCCCTGCTTTCTGCTTGGCTTCCTGTATTTGGGTCACCTGAAGGGAACTGACGCCTGTGCTTGTAGGTGGACCATGTTCACTCCTTTTATCGGAGCCGGTTTAGACATTCACCTCCAGATAGAAGGTGGATTTTCAGAGCAAATGAAGCATTTCCACATGTTGGCTTCAGGGACGACCTCAATTAATTAATCAATTGTTAAGATTTTAATGAATTACATTATCTTTGAATTGATTAGTCTGAAGATGTAAGTGCATATTTACAGTGTAACCATTGCACGAATCCTATCTAACTACTACAAGAGTCGTTCATCTTGTAATAAAGATCTAAATGAGGAAACACACTAGTTTTTACTACTTTCACCCCATTTAAACATAGGCTATAAATATAGAATTTTAATACAGAAATATTAATGATTAATCAACCATAGATCGTTAATTCTCCTAATAAACGATTAAGGCAGTTTATTCGAAAGTCCATCCCTGGGGACTGTATGAGGGTGTGACACATCTCATTCATGTTAATTTGTTTTTATTGATCGCTCCGTCCAAACCGGGACCTTTAGAGACGCTTTCTCAATGTTTTTCTGTGATGTTGTGTCTGCTGTCCGGTTTTGCCCTGCTTGTCTCCGTGTCCACACGGTAAACATGTTTCTCTGGCAGAGCAGTGTTTGTGCTACTTATCATTTCTTTTCTCACAGGCACATTTCCTGTTGGTTAACCCCCCCACAGTGAGGGGAGGATCAGCGAACACAGGCCGCTCTCTTCCAACCCTAACAGGCCTGATTTACTGTCTGTAGCTTCGCTGGTGGATTGATGGTCCTCCGGTCGGGGGGTCGCCGTGTGATAATCAGCAAACATGAATCCCCAGTGGCAGAGTTGTACTCGCCGCTGGTGGATTCATGCATGATGGAGGGATACAGTTCATGTTAGTAGAATTACAAAGTGCTGGATGAATTGGTGTTAATGGATTTAGTTAGAGGAATTAGTTAAAAAGGGTTTTTATTCTTTAACTTGGATGGAGCGGAGTGTATAAACCATGTCTTTCTACTAGTATTTACTACCGTTAATTATCCATGTATGGTTTATTTTGGTCAGTGGGCTGGTAATCTGGATCTTTCCTGCATTATTTCATTAATAAAACGTATCTGAGAAACTCCACAGTTCAGATGATTTGAACTTTAACCCTTTAGGTGATTTACAGTGGCTTTTCAGGTATTTATATCTCTGTCTGTTTAGCACCATGTTCCAGATCTAGATCACGTTCACGCTTCACAACTCGGATGAATCGGACCTTTAGAATAACGTGTTTCCGCTCTCTGCACCATGAATTAATAAAGTACACAAAGTCCTTCAGCTGAACGTGGAGCTGCAGCAGCTGGTGTGAAAGTGGCCTTAGTGCTACTCAGAGTTCCTGTTTACATCGCTGACTTACTGTAGGTGACTTGATCAGTCAGCTTTGATGCACCACAAACAGTAAGTTTGAATTCAGGATCCAGTGATGGATGTTCATATAAATGATTTCACATCCTGATTAGATGTATCACAAAAATCTGCTGAAATATGAAAATAAAATGTCCCTCCTAAGCTCAGTCGGATGTTTAAATGGCAGAAAACCCTCATGCTGTGTTCAGGTCGTCTGCTGGACCCTCGTCTCTGGCAAAGGGCCACACATGCTGCTAGGATCCACTCTTATCTCTGATCTCACATCTCAGATCAGCTGTCCGTGTGTTCAGATGATTAAACTCTGTAATGGGATTAGGTCCCACTCTGATGGTTAGGATGAGGATGATGCATCCTCTGACTCGTCGTTTGTGTGCCTGACGACATGGCCGGGCATGATAAATAAGCTCACCGATTTTATATCAGTACAAAAACAATTTAAGATATCCTTTATTTCTTCTCCCCTCCTGTCATTATTCACACGTTACTTCTGATTATTAATTCCTCATTTATGTTCAATGCTGATGCTGCTCATGGAGGGAGTTCATGCTGCCTGTCAGTCGCAGCAGACTGAGATATTAGAAAGCATATCTTTGCTTTTCATTCAGAAGGAATATTATTTGCTCTGTGTTGGTTTTAGGATCAAACCCCCCCTCCTTACATCCATTCACTCTGGAACCAGTTGGACTCAATTTAAGCTGTAAAAAATAACTCTGGGACTTTTTGGTTTCCAGCATCTAATGATTGATTCAACCATTCATACATGATCCAGAGCAGACAAACCCAAAACTGTGAGTATCATCCGACTGTCCCTCCGGGCTTTATTGATGACACATGTTCGCTGTGCAGACTATTGATCCTTCACAGTAACTCATTACTATGATGACCCAGTGACCTGCTGACCAGGGAAACAGCAGGCAGTCGCACACAGTGGCCTCATTAACATTTTCCTCTTCAGTGGTGTCACATGGTCACACAGCTGGCTTTTCTGTTTCCAGAGACTGAGACTGACACACAATCACCATCCTTGCATCAGGGTTAGTTCCTCTTAGTACCCGGCTGGAGCCTTTTTCCTCCAGAACTGCATTAATTCTTGGTGTCATAGATCCAACAAGCTGATGGAAACCTTCCTCAGAGCTTCTTCTCCATAATGACCGCGTTTACATGAGACTTTTAATTCCTCTTTAATTCATGATTAAAGTTAATTCTGCTTTAAACAGGTGAAAAATGAGCATGTAAACACTTAATTCCTGATGCAAATGTTAATTCTGAATGAAACTTAATTCTGAATAAAGAGGGTGGTTTATTCCACGTTTAATTTTGGATCACATAATTCCTCTCTCATCCTCTATCATGTAAACCTTCATCTTGCTTTTTTTTAAAAAAAACTTCTGGTAGACGTTCGTACGTACGGTACGTCACTCCCACCATGCAACCGATCAGAGCCCTTCCCAAGCCCTGGATTTAAAGCGGAATTAAGAAAACGTGTTTTCCATGTAAACATCAATTCGGAGTTAATATTTCCATGGAAATCTGAAGGAGAAGATTTAATTCCGAATTAATTAATTCAAAATTTTTTTGATCTGTTGGATTCCTAAATGTGGCCTGCGTGACGTCACTTGGGACAGAATCCTGATCTCAGCCCAGCAGGACATCCTGAAACGGGATGAATGAATAAGCTGACCTAACCCAGCTCACTTGTTTCAGTCTGGTTTCCCTCACCAGAGCTCAGGTGGCGAACAGATCCACAGGTAAATCCACGTCTCTGTCTTTCGGCTCAGCTCTCCACCACAGCAGCATGGAGCAGTGTGCGCATCACTAAGCAGGAAGTAATCTGCTTCGGATAAGTCCCACATGTTCCAAGCCAGCACGCTCGCCCCCATTCATGCTCTCCGCTATACGCTGAGATGAGCCGGGTCTTTTCTGGTCATTTTCATTCAGAAAGGTTCCCAGTTAACCAGTTAACAGTCTCAACGTGCTGAAATCCCACGGACAGGATGACGAAGGGACTTGCTCCGACAGGGACATGTTTGGTTTGTTCAGGAGAATTTAGAAAGCCTGGAGCCCAGCAAATCGACCGGCTCCAACAGGAGCGGCCCGTCCATCGATGGAAACCACATCTCCAGACCACAGGTGGAGATTTGTGCACTGGTCCTCATTCCCAGTATAAATCCTGCAGGACTTCTTGTGGGAAGGGGGCCGGCTCTGCTGGCTTCCTGAAAACAAGCTCAGTATTCCCATAACGGCACAACTCTGCACACCAGTTGGGCCACACCTTAATTCTCCAACCCATCGATGCTTAAATCTTCGTTAATCTTCCTCGTTTATGAAGACAAACTGTTTTCATTTAGAGGATCCTGCAGGCGACACGTCTGGTAATTGTCATAGAGGAAGGGAGGGTCAGGAACGCCATGAATGCGAGACTATGTGAGAGAGAATTAAATCTGGAGGCTCTTCTCACATCTTTGAGTTTTAATCCACCTAAAACTCTGTTACCATGGAAACAAGACGCCAGAGCACGACCAACCTTTAGCATTTTACTCTCTGTGGGTAAACTGGGACTACTGGTCTGTTTCATAACACAGAATTTCCAGTTTGAACCAAAAAACCCAACCAGTCCAGAAGATGGCTGTTTGGTTCTGGTTCTGATGGAGGTTTTCCCTCCTGGTCCTGGTTCTGATGGAGGTTTTCCCTCCTGGTCCTGGTTCTGATGGAGATTTTCCCTCCTGGTCCTGGTTCTGATGTAGGTTTTCCCTCCTGGTCCTGGTTCTGATGGAGGTTTTCCCTCCTGGTCCTGGTTCTGATGGAGGTTTTCCCTCCTG
>JBBBVT010000003.1:2902473-2913578 GCA_037177035.1 Craterocephalus eyresii
CTGCTCAACTGCTCGCCGCGCCTTGACGCGCATCTGCATAGACTTTACATGTAAACCTGACGCTCCCGACGCTCTCGTTGCTTTTGGTCTGAACGCACCATAACAGATGCTTTCTCTTTCATACCTACTTTAAATGGTAAATGGTAAATGGACTGTACTTGAAAAGCGCTTTTCTAGTGACCGCTCAAAGCGCTTTGACACTACATGTTCATTCACTTATTCACACACACATTCACGCAGCACCTATAGTGGTACTTTTTGCGCATTCATACACCTGATAGGAACATCGGGAGGTAATGTAGGGTCAGTGTCTTGCCAAAGGACACTTCAGCATGTGGTCAGGGGAATCGAACGCCGACATCCTGTTTAGGAAACGACAACCTTTTCTTCTACTAAATCTTAGAACTACTTTATAACACAGATCTTGATTCGGACATTTCTGTGCTCATCTTGCATGTCTTCGCTTTGTTCGAAACCAGAATTATACACAAAGCCCCTGTAGATGAAGATTTACTTCATTTACTTCAGACAGCAGGCAGAAATAATAAACCTTGTCAAGATGAGGTAAAGAAACCCCGGCTATGTATTGCAAAATGCGATAAAAGTAACTATAATCGTGACCAAACAGCCAGCAACATGTCTCTCTTCTCATTTAAATACCGTTATCAGATTATAATTTTTCTGTCCCTTCTAACAGACTTTATAACCGTCGGATCCCCTGCGGTGATGTCGTACCCTGTCGGTGTTATATTAAAGTTTTCCAACCAGACTAAGCGGGTTCAGACGGAGGTCAGAGCGAAGCTGGGTCTCATGCAAGGAGACGAGGAGTGTCCTGTTGTCAGGATCATAATGAGAGGCCATAAAGAGGATTAGTGGTATCTGGCGCTGAGTGGATCAGCGGTAAAAGCTCCGTGTGGCACGAATTGTCGGCTTTAATCACAGAAAATGTATTTGTTTTCAGGTTGATTAGTAGTTACTTCAGCATTGAGGTCAGTGGACCAGGGGAGGTAGCAGAGAGGTCCGTCCTATCAGAGCTCTGCAGATTGGAGCTTTCCTTCATACAATGGAGTCTTTGTGTCTTTTTCCTCAATGGTGGCTTGTAGTTAGGGCCCCTGCACGAGCTGAAATAGCACAGTGACCCTCATTAACATATTCTAGTACAGTGACATCATGCAAACCTCGAGCTGTGTCAGAGAGCAGCGTGTCATGTCTGAAAGGCAGTTAATGTTAACAACGGCGTCGTTGTAGCGCTCAGCTTTCCATCATCCTTTTTACCCAGCGTGTTAGAGAGGACGGTGCAAATGTCACAGTTTGACACAGAAAATCCTGTTTCACTAGAGGGAGAAAAGGCTTCGGATTGTCTGCTGGTGCCAGTGGAAACGCCTCATGCCAGTCACCTCTGACTCAGCAATACTGCAGCCATGAGTCGGCAGAAATCACCTCGGTCTGGAGGATTAACCTGACCGAAAGATGGAAAATACGCGCTTAGACCAGACCAGACCAATGGTCGTATCTCCTCCATCACCTGTTGGATCTGCTGCCTTCATTCAGATGTTTCCAGTCCAGCAGGCAGACCTGGAGCCAGTTTTCACCTCCACACTAACTCTTTACGTATGATGGGCAGTAGGAACTTCAAGCACCATGCAGGATGTGGCAGGATGTGGCCGTTCAGTGCTGTTGTCACCAGATGTTCGTATGAATATTGTGTGCAGCCTTTTTTTTTCATTTTTTACATTTTAGATTTTTGTATCTTTTGAGATCTTTTTAACATTTAACCTCAAATTTTGTTCTGTTTAAATACAGTAGTGTCTGTTTCATTCATTAATAAAAAAACCCCCCACTAAGACCAGGATTGGATCAGATGAGATCAGATTAGATCGGCTTAGGTTTAAAAGCTAATGTTGTGACACAACAAATCAATCCGTTTTTTAAATGTGTTGTGTTTTGTATAAAAGGTGTGTCTGTGTTGTGTTGGGGTCTGAGTTGCAGCTCGGCATTGATCATACTGCACATCATGTAGTGTGACATCATCAGCTTTACTGCCAGTCCTTCAGCTGAGCTGCAAAGATGAAACCTGAACCATTTTTCTGAAGAGGAGGTTGTGATGAGAGCTGATACTTAGACTGCAAGTGTAGCTGGTGTTGATGTTTAACAGGTTTAGTTCATAGTCTAAAATGAATACAGAAATAAAAAAATGGCTGAATAAATTAATAAATGTAACAGTGAATTCCACAAAGTTACACAGATAAAAAATACATTTTTAATGTAAAAAGGAAAGACTGGAGCAAAAAACATCCAAAGAAATAGTACTGTAAATAATGTGGAACTGAATCGGACTGAAGAAATTAAACAAATCAAATAAAGGAATGGAATGTCTTAATATTAATTCAAATAACTGGAAAGAATGATAATAAATATAGATTTGCTAAATTATAATTTTGTGAAATATTGGTTTTTAATTTGAATTTTAAAAAATAATGAAAATTCTCTACTTCCATCGCTTGTTTGGACCAAAGTGTGCAAAGTTTTCTGCTTTTTTTTTGCTGGTTTGCTGAACATGATTATATATCATTTATTAGTGCAGCATTGCTCAGCAGCACAGTTTGCATTATTTTTATGTCCATGGTGCGTTTAAAGACAACTCGTAAAAACACTTTGCTGCATGTTATAAACAGATTTGACTGTTTTAACGGGACAGATACATGTCCCACGCATCTGTTACGGCCAAGCAGGTGTGTATGATAAGCATAACAGCATGATATCACTACTCAAGGGTGAGAGACTTCTCTTAATGGTTCATAATGACTTCCTGCCTCAGCTTTGACCACATGCACCAGTCTACATTCAGCCATAAAAAGTATTGGCAGTCACGCACACATTACACACCAGCACACTCTGAAATCCCAGTTTACCAGTTTAACCTGTCCTGGATTCTCCCATTAGGATGATTGCAGAATTAATCCGCGTTTCCATCACATTAAACACCATCTGACCCATCAGCTGAATGCAAGTGATGTTTAGTGTCAAGACGAACGGGCTGATGTGCAGCAGCTGTTCCTCCATTAACTCGCATTAACAGCAGCCACCATGTCAGACGTTTAATGCTGTCCACTCCAGCAGAGTTACTTAGACCGAACTTCACCCTGCACTCCAGCTCCATATCCCAGTTTTTATCAGCACAAGATCTGCGTGTCAAATATGTCTAAATGTCTCGTAATCCTGTGTTGCAGAACTTTTAAACTGTGTTTATCCCTAAATCCTCCTGCAAGCACCCCTGTGAAAGTTTCAGTGTGTTTCTGGCTCTTCTTTTTAAAGTAAACTTTAAAGTCTTTTTAATAAACATCTAACTCAGTTTTTAGTTTGATTCAATATAATAGCAAATTTAAGTTTTCTATTAAAAAAGTAAAAAAAGTAATATAAAATAATTTTTATATAAAATAAAAAATATAACGAGGTATTCATTATTATCATTATTGTTATTATTATTATTATCATAACCCTATATGATAATGATATAGAATACATTTTGGCATATTTGTAAAATAAGATTAATTATTTTGTCTGAGCATAGTTTCAAAAAAATATTTTGAAAAGGTTTGCTATAAAATTGGTTTCTTGGTACATGGATGGTATGCTGGGGTAGAGATAGGTGATATGTTATCATGTACGATGTACTGTAAAAAAAATCACTGAGGTAATAATTTGTTATATAACGTAACTGTGTTTAGTTAAAAAAGAAAAAGTATTCTTTAGTGTTGGCTAAACCAAAAAAAAGATTCCAAAACTGTAACACTGAGTCTAAAAAATGTATCACTAAAAGTTTAACTTAAACCAAATTGATAAGTTCTTTGATAATAATTCTTTGAGTGTTTTCTGTCTAGTTTACAAAAATCTGCATTCTTTAATGTTGGATAAACAAAAATAAATACTAAAAACTTTAACACAGAGTCTAAAAGATTTACCAGACATAGTATAGCAAAGTGGATTTTAAATGAAGGAATATCTTTTGTGCATTTATCAGAGCTCTACTTAGAATTTCCTTTCTGCGTAGCAGGAAAAGATGGATAGAAGGCTGGTCTTTTGTATAACAAATGATGGTGGTTTTACAAGCAGAGAGAAGATTAACATTTAGGACTCATCATCAGTCATCAGTGCTGGGTTTTACAGAGCACTAAAAAATGGATTTATATTCCTTAAAGGAGCTTTACCTGATATTATTTTAATCTTTCTAAGAAAAATGGTTATTCACAGTATATTATGTGGTAAAAGGGGTAAGTCCATAAAAATGAATGACCCATTGATTGCGCATATGTACGAGTCCAGGACATTTTAGTTAGCGATAGCGGCAAAATTTTAGCTTTGCCGTGGAATCGGATTGCCGATCAGCCAGTAAGAACGTTCCCCTAGGGAACCAGGAAGATAGGGAAGCTAACCTCATTGCCCGAGAAAGAGGGTCACGCCAAAGCTAAAGATGAGCCGCTTTCATGTTGGCTAAACCTAAAAAATTGTTGCCGTTGCTTAAAAAAAAACAACAATCAAACTGTTTTTGATCAATAAATGTCTGTTTTAAACCGGTAAAAGTAAACGCAGATTTACTTATTTGGTAAAACAGACACATTATAGAGCTCAGATGTTGAGGTTATCTAAGGTTCTTGTTGAAAAACACAAGCATCCCATGGTAGCAACCTTAATTACAATATTTCCCACTCTGAAGCTTAAATCCAGAGGTCTTCCTGCTTTTAACAAAGGGCGTTTTTTCAAAATTTTATTCAGCAGATGGTAAATGGTTTTATTTTTTATATTTTTCAAAAGGTATAGCGTGTTGCATTTCTTTCTGAATCATGTTTAACAGTACTCATAGTTTTAGGTCCCTATGATCCTCCCAGCCCCATCACTCTCTCCTCCTCCTTCCCATCTAACACCTCCAAGGCTAACGCATCGTTCTATACATTTTGCCAGCCCTACTACAGCTATCTGACACAACCAGTATGAAAAAGACTTAGGGGCCGTCCCTACGACGCCGGATTGCAATTAAACCGCAAAAGTCTTTTAGAAATCCGCCCTTTCATCCCCACGAAGCCGAGGATTAGTCTCCATGAAACCGATCATTGCTGAAACCACGTCCCAAGGTGGAGAAGCTCGAAACCTCCACTGTCTTCGACATGTGTGGCCACACAGCTGACGGATGTGACATCAGTGTGACGAGCGCGCACCAAACACAACCACCATGGCGCCGCCAGCGACCAGCTGGGTTGTGGTGCTGCTCCAGACGATCATGTCTTGTTTTCAGCTTTTGCAGCTAAATGTGCAGCTTTTACACGACAGCATCGCTCTGTTTTACCATCAGCAGCGCCAGCAGGCTGAAAGCACCTCTCTGTGCACGCTACGGCTTTGTTTTGTGTCGAAGCGTTACTCTGTGATCATTACAGCGCCACCCGCAGGCGTCAATAGGGTCATAAATCACTTTTTGGCATAAGGTGCCCTTTTATGTTTTTCAGGTTGTCTAGAGTCTGATTGCTTTGCTTTCTGTTTGGTGTTTCTTTTTCTTTTTTTAACTATTTTTCTATTGTTAATTTTTTCTGTCCTCTTTCTATCTTCTTTTTCTCCCATCTACTCAGGTTCAGCAATATTATGTAAATGCAGTGACAAACCATTATTTAAAAATAAACAAACAAAATAAATAAAGAGAAAACAGAATTCAGATTATAAAGAGGAGCTTTATGGCCATAAAGCAAAAATATCATCTTGGCAAGGCAAGTTTGCCCGCCACAATCCAGCAGCCAGACCATCATTCTGCCTGAAAAGACATTAAACAAGACAAAAAATTGATAATTTGCTTTTAAACATTCTTATTTTTCTAATAAAAAACAAATATAATAATAAAATGTAAATTAAAATACTTAATTCCTTTGTTTTGAATAGATTTTCTGATTCTAAATCAAGCTGTTTCAGCTCTTTAACATCAACAGCTTTTCTGGAAAACTGATGACCTGATATTAGAGGCCTGACAGACGAGCAACGTGTGCGTGATCCAGAGTTTGCAAACTTAATACATGAAACTAAAAGTGATGTTTTTATTCCAGGTGTTTTTGGGACCTAATGGTGAGGTGGAGGAGTACTCGGTGATCTCCGTACAGCAGAACGCAGTCATCAGCTCCGACCTGATCCTGGACCGGGAGGAAGAGCATCTCTTCATCATGACGCAAACCATGGTACACACACCAGACCAGCTTCCAGCTCCTGCCTGCTGACACACCCACACCTTTCTTTATTTACCAGAATAAAGGAAAAGTTAACAGACTCTTTCCTTTCTGCTCCAGTTAATCCACACAGTCGGTCCGTCTGGAGTTTGGATGTTTTAATGATCGTATTTATTTGTATTGTAGTGCTGGGAAATGTAGGTCAGATTGTGGTGGGTTTGCACAAATGAAGGTGACGTCTTTGTCCTGGTTGTAGCTGCAGAAGAGGCCGGTGGCTGAATGCCAGCAGCACCCGGACTGCCACTCCTGTCTGCTGGCCCACGACCCCTACTGTGGCTGGTGTGTCCTGGAGGGAAGGTGAGATAGACGCGTCCCCAAGAGATTAATCACTGGCAGACATGTTTCTGCTGTGCTTTGATGCATTTTAGCATTAAACACACAAAAAGTTGTTTTTACTTTCTTTTTTTGTAAATCTCTCTGAAGAATCTGAGTAAAGGCTTGTTGATGCTCCCTGATGTATGATAATAGGGACGTCCATTACAAACGTCCAAGTGTCCAGTTTTATTTCTCTGGTTTCTGGTGGTTTTGGTCCATTTTCTGCATCAAGCGATGGATTTCTAAGCTGCCTGAAAACAGAGTTACTTATGTTACCGTCACAGAAAACGGACAAAATATTCTCTGTCTGCATCGAGCATGAACGGGCCTTTAAACTTCCAGTCTAACCAAATTACACAAGCCAGAACACAAGACGAAGAAATAAAATATTAAGAAAGATTAGCATCCCTGTAAAGTTTTATTAGATATTGTATTCAATTATTTACCATCTATATCAACAGGAGAACTAGATGCAGTACATTTGTCTGTACTAATTAATACTGTGTGGATAATATTTATAGATTATTACAAAGTTTAGAAAACATTTTCAGACTTTAGAAGTGCTTTCTTATGTTTCCATTTACCACATTCATACACTGTATACTTTTATTTTCAAATATTTCATAATATATTTCATATAAATATTTATATTTTTATATAGTTATATGTATTATATATTTACATTTAAGATTAATATAAATTATTTAAATATTTGAAATAATATTTTGCATTTTTTATTAAATGGGAATACTTTTATTTATTTAATTCAGATTGTTTATATTTCTTGCTTTGCTAATGACAGTTTTTAAAAAACTATTACTCCTCCTTTTCCAACCCGGATATTTGGTCACATAAACACGTTTGTTGAAATATTTCCATAGAAAAAAACATTAAATTGTGCTCTGCACATGTCCAATCAGCAGGACTGTTGAGCTTTTCAATAGTAAACAGCTCAACCAACACACACACCACCACACTTTTGGAGTGAGGAAGTAAAAACTTTAAGAAGCGTAAATGGTGCATATTTACATTATTATGTTCTCGGTGCGTCGCGGTTTGGGTTGGATGTTCTGATTTATTGTAACTATCATGTATGCAGGAGCAGCTCTGCTAATTTGAACAGGGAATTCTAAAAGTTTGACCTAAACCTGAACACTGATGGCGTGTAAACGTTGTCAATTGTGACCCCACAGGGATGATAAAGACTCCTTAAACCCTGAACCATGACTTATCAGCAGACACATAGAGGCTATATTGGTGGCTCAGCAGAATATCTGATGCATAGTTCTTATTTGACTTGCTTTGGGTGTCTGATGTGAGTGTGAACAGTAAACCTGTCAGCGTCCGTCCCACCCTCCTCTCCACCCTTCACACTGCTGAGTTCACCACATTTTACCCCTCTGGGCTTATTTTTCCCTCATTATCCATCTATTTTTTACAGTTCATCTAGACAAACAGCTGATCTTAAAGCCATGACTCCGGCCTCTGAAGCTGTAGATAAAGAGTTCTGTGTTTTGCTTTCAGGTGTGTGCTGAAGTCTCAGTGCCGGCGTGGGAGTCGGCCCGGCCAGTGGCTGTGGAGCTTCGACATAGAGCAGCAGTGTTTGGCCATCCAGGACCTCAGCCCCTCAAACATTAGCAGGGAGGAGAGCAAGATGGTGAGGGACAAGCCAAAAGCTGGCGCTGCTTGGGTGTAAAATTACTTCAAGCAAGTTATTTTGGAGCTGGAAGAGTCGACTCTTTAAGTGAGCTGGATCTTTGAACACAGCCAGACCTCCGTCACTCTGCCGATGAAGCGAATCTCTACATCAGCATTTAACCATGATGCAACATCCATCCGCCAGCTGCTGGAAGGATGCTGCGTTTGAGCATTTTCATTAAAAACATCAGTAAAAACTATTAAAAGAATCAAGTCGGATTGGTTAAGAGTGAAATCCAGCAGAAACATCAGCTGCTGATCATAAAGTCAGTTTAAAGCCCTGGTTACTCAGACATGTTTGACCAAACTGGGACTTCCTGATGAAAATAAAAAAATAAATAAAACCCTGTGATGTATACATGAATAATAAAAGCACCACATTTTTTCACATACAATATTTGACTTTTACAGATTTTTTTAAAATTAATTTCTAATATTATTTGACATTTACCTTAGTTTATTTATTTTCATCTATTCTTTAAAAATATCTTTAACATATGTTGTAATATTTATAATATGAATTTTCTGTAGAAAAATATAGTTGTTATTTTCTTGGGTAAACTTGGTAATTACAATATATGGGTATATTCCAGATTTTATTTATATTTATTCTGCAGTGAGCGGCAGTGTGTTGGACGACTCATCAGTTCAGTCAAGGGACTAATTTGTAAATAAATTCTCCACTCCCCTGCATAAACTAATAAGGGTTAAGTCTTAACCATCGAAGGGTTAATTCTCTCATTTCAGTGTTTGTTGTTGAATCTCAAAGCAAAGAGGAAACCAATGGCCCATTTTTCCTCTCAGTATCAGGCAGGTTAGTTCATGACTGTCCTTGATGTTGTTTTCGTTTTAGTGATACTCTGCGTTTCATCCACCCATCAGTGCTTTCCTGTGTTTCTGCTGCTGCCGTGTTTCTGCGGCAGACTGACTTTAACCTGCTCAGGAAGAAACAGCGATCAGCATCGTGTCCTGTCTTGTCCTGGTGCAGTAGAAAAAAATCTGCTGAAGATTGTTTACACAAAACAGCGAAGACTAAACACACACACACACTCTGCTGCGCGTTTGTGATGGGATCACACGGCAGTGTTTTTATTGTAGACTCCATCTAATTCTGCCTTCATCATAATTCACACACACGTTCCAACATTGCAAAGATGCTTCCCGTCATTTCAACCGACTCCAGACTACCTGGTTTCTACAGTTTCCATCCTCTCAGTGATCGCCGTAGCAACACATTTCGTAGGAATCGTGGAATGATTTGTTTGCGATGCATACGACACAACGATGGGGGCGTGGAGGTCACGATGTACCCGCTGCCCGGTAGCGATGGCTTGTATCCGGCTGGATGGGGGGGTTTTGCTGCTAACAGTTAACCCAGGATATTTTTATCACTGGGTCTCAATTATTTCTTTCAAAGATTGATTTATTTCATTAATAAAGATAATTATACTTTTTGAAAGTACATGTCATTGTGTTTAGTATTTCTGGGACCATATGCTTTTCTCATGATTCCATTCCTTTACGATTTTTGGGGTGTCGATTTGATTGAAATTGCGATTCTCAGGATTCTTCGATATTGCAGATTTTTTGGGAGAAAAAACTAAATTTTTTCCAAAAATGTTTTAATGTTGTAAGAAAAAACAACACAGTAGCCAGACCATCATACTGCTGATTAATGCCGGACAAGACAAGTTAAAAAGATCAATAGAACAATATTAAAATATATTTTTTAACTTTTTTAGCATTTATTTTAGATAAAGATAGATTTTTAAACATAAAAATAGGTTTTAAAATGGTGATATCAAAAATCCTGATATTTGACTTTTCAATTCAATTTTCCCATTCCCAGTA
The DNA here is from genome assembly GCA_037177035.1 of Craterocephalus eyresii. NCBI lineage: Eukaryota > Metazoa > Chordata > Actinopteri > Atheriniformes > Atherinidae > Craterocephalus > Craterocephalus eyresii. The sequence continues at coordinate 2,912,598 of JBBBVT010000003.1, forward strand.
TTTAGTATATTCTCATTATTGTGATAGTATGATTACGAGTTTTACGTAATGGACCTGGATACTTAGAGAGTGCTTGGGTTTTTATTGAAAAAAAACCCGCTTCAACCTTTGGAAATTTGGATTTGTGTATCCAATATTTATTTGTTTTTATTATTATTTATTTTTATTATTTTTCCTCCCCAGGTATCCCTGTCCATCCCGGGACTTCCTGTCTTAGAGGAGGGAGAGTCCTACTCCTGCTTCTTCCATGACAGCCGCAGCCCCGCTGCCGTCACTGAGGCCGGGGTCGCCTGCCGCTCGCCGGACTCCAGAAGAATTCCCATGGTGCCTCCCGGACAGGGTGGGTGGAACTTGTTTGTTAGGCAGTATAATCTAACTGGGCTGTTAACTGGGCAGGGGACTGGGTACTGGTCAGCCAAACCCGACCAGAGCCGATGCTGCTAAGGTCTCATGACTTTATTTAACCTGTGGCTGCACTTTGTGGCATCATCTGTGTTTCCATGAGCAGACGTGGATGCAGAGTTTAATCTTACCTAACCCTGTTTTTACCTCTAATCCAGCCTCTCCAGAGGATATAATCTGGATTTTAATACCGACCGCCTCAGATCTGTTTCCTCTGGGCACTCAGGTCTTTGATATAAGTTTGTAACATTAGTAATAAATAAAACCAGAAAACTCAAGATGATCCTTGACGTTCAGCTCAGAGACGTTCCTGTAGCTGAAAGACGCTCAGCATGAATCTGCTGCTTTCCATCGCAACGCCATTAATTTCATGAAATGGTCTATATGAACTAGGGATGCAAGTTCTAAAGTAATTCATTAATCGATAGATGTTTCATCTTATCGATCAATGATCAATTAATTGTTAATCAATTAACGATAAAAGTAATAATAATTATGATTATTATAATTATTATTGTTATTATTATGATTAATTACATTATATTAAATGTAATTTGATATAATAGATTCAATTATTAT
>JBBBVT010000003.1:2924750-2935254 GCA_037177035.1 Craterocephalus eyresii
TAAATGTAGGAATAAATAAATGTAGAAATAAATAAATGAATACACATATAAATGTATTTATACATTTATATGTGTATCTATTTATTTTTATATTTATTTATTTGTGCATTTATTTATTAATGTGTATTTATTTATTCTTATATTTATTTATTTATGCATTTAAACATTTATATGTTTATTTATTTATTTATGTTTATTTATTTTTATATTTATTTATTTATGCATTTATCTATTTATGCATTAAATTTATTTCCTAATATATTTATTGATTTATTTTCTTTTATGGCAGTTTTGGACCTCCATCCATAGTAAAGTGCATGTGAAAGCAAAGCAAAACAAAGGAATTTCCCTGCATTTCTCACCCATTAAAGCCGAGTCCCCAGACTATGCTAGTGGTTCCTCCCAAACATAATCAGATATTCACAAATTAAAATATAAATGGATTTAATAAAATATTATAAAGTAAAAATCGACCCATAAATGTATGTATATGTAAACATGACCACATGGATGTTGGTATCTTGTTTGTGTGTTGAACTACAGGGGGATGAAGGTTCCTACATCAGCTGGGGCTCCTCTGCATGTCCCTGTGTGGAGAAGGTCCAAGGTTTGTCGCTACTTCCTGTCAGAGTGGAGAGGAAGATCACTTTATTGGCCCGTAACCTCCACCTCTATCAGGTGTGTATGCCTCCAATAATCAGACCGACTGAAATTATCTGCTCCAGTTTGTGTGACACGAGTCTCTGTGTGTGCTCAGGATACTGAGCTGGGCTACGAGTGTGTGTTGGTCATTGAAGGGCAGACGGTGGTGGTGGACGCCTATGTGGAGACCGATGATATGAACCCATCAAACTTTGACATCACATGTCAGCTTCATCAGGTCTGATTACAATCCTGTGTTCTTGAATCGTAAAGTTATAAACATGTTTATGTCCTTTTATTTTTTTACCACCTGAAGTTTTTAATCATTGATATTCCTTTACACCTCTGCTGATAGATCTATTATCTGCTGATAGATTTAATATATTTTTCTTTTCATAGAAACGGTGACATGTCATCAAACTGGCATTGAAAGGGCTAGAATAAATATAATCATTAGATGTGGCAGTGAATGAAGTTGACCAGAAGATATAAGAGCAAAATGGGAAAAATATCAACCTTTTTTCTTCTAATGACCTGAAAGGGTAGAATATTAAAATGGCTTGCTATATTTCCTAAATCTAAACCTTTTTTTTATTTACTTTAAAAAAAAAAAAATTTATTTACCCAAAATTACCTTTTTTTATTTTTATGATTTGTCTGTCATTTGTATATAAATATATACCTCAATGTCTATGTCTGTGGGTTAAATTATCCAGCATGTGACAGGTTTATTTGGCGTCTTGCAAATGAAACCACTGTTTGTGTTTAGTACACGTACTCTGCTCCGGTGGAAGAGTATAAAGCCATGGTATACGTGAAGAGGAGAGACACCTTCCATGTGGACACTTCTCCAGATCTACATGGTGAGTTGCTGTTGACTTACCACCTGCTTCCCCAGCTCTCAGGATGTTGCTGCTACCTGACTTCCTCCGTTGTTGCTCCATCAGTGACTCTGTACAACTGCTCGGTGGGCCGATCTGACTGCAGCCGCTGCCACACCGCTGACCAGAGGTACAGCTGTGTGTGGTGTGGCGGCCATCAGGCCACCTGTGTTTACTCAGCCTCCTGCAGTGAACCTGTGCAGCAGACATGCCCCGCCCCCGTCATACACACTGTGAGTACTGACCACCGTTTCTCAGATTATTAACCCTTAAACCTAATATCTCTCTCAGGAACGGCAGTTTGTTACTCTGTGGGGTGAATTGTGATACAAATTATACCCTTGAGGGGATTTATAGAAGTTTTCCAGACATTTATATCCTGTCCAGCTGCAACATGTGTATATCAGAGACTGTATGGTAAGTCTGAGTGATCCATGACAACACCATTATTTATCACAATAAGATCACCATTACTACGAGGTTTAAGAGAGGCTTCTATTTTGACCTGGAAATGATGGCGAAGCCACTTCCTGTCAAACTGAGGGGATGTTTTTGATCCACGGTGGCACCAAAAGTCCAGCTGAGTCAGAATTGGTTCTGGGAGGATAGAAGATATATGGCAGCATGAATAAGGAGGAAAAAGTGTAAAAATATAAATAGTTTCTGTTGCAGATGAGAAAAGTCTTGGTCACTCAGTCTTAGAAATACATTCTATTCTCTTCTCCTGGTTGGCCTTTATGCTGCTATATATGTTCATGCATTCATTTTACATCTATTTAGCCTCATAATCTGACACCTGTCATTTTTTTCACAGATTTGCTAAAATTGCACACCACACTTCTGATATTGCACTGGACTATTCACACTTTATATTGTATACTGTAGATAGTTTAATTCCTTTTATGATTTTCTTTGTAGATATTTAAAAAATTTTAAGCTTTTGCACTGTTCTATTCTTATCTTCATAAGCATACCTGCCAAATAACTTTACTGCTGTAAAACCTACATTTCCCAGTTTGGGATTAATAAAGTACTTCTCTTCTTTTCTTTTCTTTTCTTTTCTTTTCTTTTCTTTTCTTTTCTTTTCTTTTCTTTTCTTTTCTTTTCTTTTCTATTCTATTCTATTCTATTCTATTCTATTCTGTTCTGAGGCTGTCCTAAGAAAATAATTCTGGATGTTTTCTGGGATTAAAAAACTAATTTATAAATGTCATTTTATGTTAAAAAAAAAGTTATAAAGGTTGAAGGCCTTCTAAAAGGCAGCCCGCTGTTTCCTGTGCAGGGTGTTGTGGTTTCCTCTCAGCTAGCCTGTCTTTTCTTTAGATTGAGCCACTTTCTGGCCTGTTGGAAGGAGGCACCATGCTGACTATTTCAGGCTCCAACCTGGGCCAAAGGGCCGGAGACATCCTCCAGTCTGTGAAGGTTGCCGAGGTGCCGTGCTCCGTCATACCACACCTGTATGAGATCTCCTCCAGGTACATATGAACCGCTGCTGTTTGACGGGAGTTTCTCTGAGTGTTTTGTACATTTCTCAGTCATAAAGATGATGCATGAGTTTATTTTACTGGTGTCTGTCCTCCAGGATCGTATGCAGGACCGAACCCAGCAGAGACGAGAAGCTGGGCCACGTGTCTGTGCAAGTGAGCGGAGGCGAGCTGGGCCGGTCCAGCCAGACATTCAGCTACCAGGTACAGCAGGATAAATGCACGGCAGCACGTTGTGTTTGATTGGTTCTGAGCTCTGTTTGATCCGAGTTGTTTTAAACTGTAGCAGCGTAACAAACAAAGTCTGCACACACAGTTTGATGGTTCAGATCCTCCTTAGCCTGCCAAGTTTTCATGTTCCTGCTGCAGCCAGGTGAGTTTACAGGTGTTTCTGTCACAGTCTAGATACATCTGTGCCAGGTTATTTGAAGAGGCCCCAGGTAAGTGTAAATGTTAAAATGACAGCTTTTCTACCCCATACATGCTCCAACAATGCCGTGATGTGTAGAATGAGCCCTGACCTAATTACTGCAACTGAACAGCCTGAACAGCCGTTACATCAGAGAGCAAATTGGTCCGAAGTGTCAGGTTTCCGACAGATTTGTGTCGTGAATGTTTCAGGTAGCTTTCTTTTTCTCTGGGACCAACGCAGACTCCGAACAAACAAAAGAAAAGAAGAGATTTATCGAGACAAAAAGATTTAAAGCCGATTCTGACCGGCGCAGAGAGGAAATAAGGAGCAAACACTGGAGAGGTTTTGGGGAAATGTGGGATGCTTAGAGCTGCTCTGGAAATATGAAATAAAAAAGTATAGGAGAAAAATAATATGCAATGTGAGGTAGATGCTGCAGATTGTTTCTACGTCTGCGAACAGCGCTCATTTATAGTTTTGTTTTATCTAAGAGGTCTGTCTTGAGACAACGTCTCCTGCAGGTAGACACCAAGTACTCTCATCTACTGTGAAAAAGATCAGAATATCACTGAAGTTGTTTTCCTTTTAAATCTAATAAAAACGATTTTTATCCTCTAAAAATAACCTCATCCTGTCCCGTTTCTTAGTCTGATGTTAACAAATGTTTCTCTGCCTGCTGGCTTCCCATCATAGATGAGTGTCGTCTTTAGGGAGTAGAAATGTAAACGAGAGCTGGATTTCAGCACGGTTGCTTCTAAAAGACAGAATTTATTTTGAGTCATAAATCATGTCTTTTGTTATTTTGTGACTCTACATCTGTTTGAAATGAACAGTGAAGGTCCTGCTGGTTTTCATGGAGATGGAGGAGGTTTTATAGTGAAGTATTCATTCTTCCTGTCCACTTCTTAGATGTAGGGGCTATTTCTGGATTCTCCTGACTTTAAAAAATTGATAGAGGAGTCCATCATCATCGTCATCATCAGCTGATGGCTTCCTGAGACGTTTACCTGCTTAACCGGGAGATGTTCTGAGTTCCTTCTCTTTCTTCCTTTCAGGATCCACAGGTGACCGGAGTTTCACCCAAAAGAGGCCCAAAGGCCGGAGGAACTTCTCTCACTATCACGGGCCAAAACCTGCTGACGGGCCGACCCTCTGACCTCACCGTCACTGTGGGAGGGGTGCCCTGTAAAATGTGAGACACACACGCACACACGCACGCACGCACACACGCACACACACACACACACACACACACACACACACACACGTAGTTGATGCCTAAGTTAAGCTAACAAGGCAGAAGAAGTCCCAGTAAGACAGGAGTTATAAAACAAACCGTGTCTGAGTGGACACCCTGGAAACGAACCCCACCACCACTCCCATTCATCTCTTCTCAGTGATCTAGAACGAATCAGTTTCATTATACAGAGTTTTTAAAAGTGATTATGGTGCTACATCTCTGCCAAATACTGTGAGGAGCGTATTCATTCACTTAGGGGCGTGCGATATTAGATCATGAAGGGTTAGAAGATGTAGACGATCTGCCAGAATGAGGAGATTGTATTGATCGTTTAGGTCAACTTCTGTAAACTACAGTTCTATGCTGGTGCACCACAAAACCATCCGTTATTCGATGCAGAAGACAGATTGCGGCACGACGTCATCACGTTTGCTCCCAAGGCTGGAAAAAACGCAACACTACACACAACATGAGAAAATACTGACCAGACGAAACAGCAAACGGAAAAATAATAATAATAGTAGAGATCGAAATTATTCTTTTTTTTAATTTACATTTTGTCGGAGGAGGAAGAGAGAAGCTTCAGCAGCAGCAAAACCGGCAGCTCATTCGGTTCAAATTATGAAATACTGTCAATTTTTCATAACAGTATTTCATAAATTGACATTATTATATATATATATATATATATATATATATGTGTATATATAATCTCATCTGCAAGATTTCCTATTGATCTCTGGACTCTCAGTCCAAATGAAACCATTTTGTGGCAGAATCTCTGAAAATTAACATTGATTCTTGTGATTTAAAACCATCCTTAGCATATTTATCCGTGCCGTCATACAGACATGTTATTTCGGTTCATCGTTTCTTTTTGTTTGCCTCCCCAGCGCATCAGAAGTCCAGAGCTCCAGCCTTCAGTGTGTTACCGGCAGCAGCAACAGGACGGGAATCCAACCGGTCACGCTCCATTATGGCAGCAGTCAGCGTCACCTCCGCACATACTACCACTACACCCACAACCCCAACATCACCCGTGCCATGCCAGCCAAAAGTTTCCTGGAGTAAGTGTGCCAGCCTTTACCTGCAAGCTGTGAGCAAACGGCCTGAGTGCTGCACAAGTTTGAACGGGTTTTAATTGTTTTCCGTGTTAGTGGTGGTCGTCTGATCTCTGTGCACGGCCACAACCTGGACGTGGTGCAAGAGCCGTGGATGTTGGTCACTTTCTTCCCCAACAACTCCATCAGCCAGAGTGAAAGGAGGAAGACGAAGAGGAGGAAGAGGAGACACTCGGAGTGGATGGAGGACAGGGAGAGGACCATCCGAAGGCCGGACACAGTGGTTTCTGATCCCGTTTGCTCTGGAGACCCACTCTGCTCTGTCAGACAGGTGTGTATTTACGTCATTTAGTCACTAAGTAACATATTCTGCCCTCAGTGGGGATTTTTCTCTGTTTTTACAACAAAATGTTTATTTGGTGATAATTTCGACTGTGTCAAAACTCCCTGCCGTTTGCAATGACTTTTCTCTTTAGTCAATTTTTTTAAGAATCCAGTGTCTTTCTCTATTACATTTATACTTTATTGAAGCATTACGTGCTTCCTGGTGACCAAAAGTGTCCATGAAGAAAAAAATCTCTTTATTCCCATTGTAGGCAGATGCAGGAAACTCTGATTTTTTTTGCCATTTAAGGCCATTTATGCTCGATGCAGAAGACTGACACGGCTACTTTCATTCATCTCCTGCCTTGGTTAATTGATTACTTGTTTTGGTGCATTTTCAGGCTACTTCACTCAGAATGTTGAATAATAACTTTTTAATAACATCCTATCATAATTTTAAGAATTAGAAATTATTTTAGACACACATGCACACATAGATCACGCCCCCTGGTGGTAACATAGCATCATCATGGGAAAATAACCAGGATTTCCTGCATCTTCCTACAACAGAAACCAGTGGAATCTGGTTAAATCCTGTAAATGTGTCATATATCACGAGTCTTCTTCCAAATGAAACACTGACATTACAGAATGGATGTTTTTAATCTGTAATGGCAGTCAGGTTAAAAAATGTAGTTTTAATGGAAGTCAATGAGGCATTTTTTGGCACAAAGGTCCTCAGAGGGATTATCTGATACTACATGAAAATGACACAGCGGCACTTAAAAAGTTTTGTTACTATTATTTGACACATCCAAAACTTTTGATCAAGGTATTTATAATGTGGAAATAATTACATAATTTTATGGGTTTTTTTTTTTTTACAAATAATTGATCTTTCAAACAATCAGACTGGCATCTAAAGAGTTAAGATCCTAAAAATGGTTAAAAGGGTTTGCCTGCTTGAGTAGGTCTGAACTTCTTTAAGTGATTTATGAAATAATAACATAAGATAATGATGTTTATGGACTGTTTTAGCCATGGAGGACACCAGACAGTGGTAAATCTAAAGATGATGCAATGATCATGTAAATGTAAATAATGATTTTTCTGTTTTTACCCACCTTCAGTACATGGAGCGCTGCGAGGTCAACTCCTCCTCCCTGATCCTGTGCCGTTCTCCGAAGGTGGACTCGTCCATCTTGGGGTCGAAGTTCACAGTGGAGTTTTTGCTGGACAACCTGTGCTTTGACTTCAGCTCCTTGAACACTGAGCCCTTCATTTATGAGCCCAACCCTGTCCTGCAGCTCCTGAACCAGCAGGACCCCCAGAAGGCCTACCGCTACAACCCCAGCAGCTTCATCCAGCTGGAGGTCAGAGAGGGCATCATCCCCCGATTGTGTCTGTGTGAATGGCTGAACGAACAGCACCTGCTGTGTTCCTGTTCCCGAGATGAAAGGCAAATCAGAAAAAATCGCATAAATGTTTGAGTCCAAGAACCTCTTTATTTCAGCGAGGACTAGCAGCGGTCCCATCTTCAGTCTGCTGCTGCTCGTATTCCCAGATTTTTAAGGCTCCATTTCCAAAGACGCATTGTGGTTGGACACGTTAATAAGCAACTCTTCTTAGATCTCAATGGATGAAATATTTTAAGTTGAAAATCTTTATTTGTTACATAGTGGAAGGTGTTGACAACAAAATAATATGACATGTTTGGGCCATCTCATTGCTTCTCCTCTAGTTCACTAGATGTTAATCTCATTAATACTCTGCTACTAACCTGCCCAAAGAAAAATCCCAGAAGCAATAAAAAAAAAAAACGACCCCAAAAGCAAAGTGGAATCAGGGCCTTTAGTGGTCGGATCCCCAATAGTCCAGATACCTGAAAACAAGCTGAACATTTTGAGATTTGCAGTTTGTCTTGCTAACAAGTCATTTTAATCTTTTACAAAATATTTAATGACTTAAAAATGATAAAAGTCATTGCACCCATCTCAAAAAGGCTGAACAAGTTCATGACTGGATGGATTCATTGGTATTTAGGAGCATTTTGAACATTTCTCAGAACTCTGTGAAGAGTTCAGCTTCAGATGATCTGAAATGTTTCGCAGGACCTCCTTCTCCATCGCAGCAGGCAGCGTTCATTCAGTAGAAACTGGTCTAATCAGTGTTTCCTTTTCTGATGCTTCTGCTAAACCAGTTATTGTTAAATTAATTATAAAGACTTAAGTCAGCTGAGTTATGTGGAGGAAAATGGGGAAAATACAAATAATGATCTTACTTTTGTGATTCTCCTCTTTGACCTGAGGAAAAGATGCAGAGCTGATTGTGGGTTTGTTGCCTGTCTGCCTTCTCTCAGGGGGACAACCTGGACCTGGCCATCACTAAAGAGGAGGTGGTGGTGTTGATAGGGGAGGGAGTGTGTGCTGTTAAGACCTTGACCAGAAACCATCTGTACTGTGAGCCCCAGCCCCAGCAGCCTCCACAAGGACCAAACTGCAAGAAGTGTGAGGGCTCCGATCACCTGCCCGAGTTCACTGTGAGTCCACCTCGGTTCTGCTTCAGCAGAGATCAATGAGTTTTATTCAAGTGTTTCATAAAGTTTAATAAATGTGTGTGTTTCAGGTCCACATGGGCAACCTGAATTTCTCTCTGGGCAAAGTTCAGTACGACAACCTCAGCCCGTCCACCTTCCCCCTGGAGGCTCAGATCGGAGTCGGGGTCGGAGCCTCCATCGTTGCCCTCATCGTCCTCATTATCGTCCTCATCTACAGGTCAGTGGGCTCAGTCTCAGATCCCAGCATCCTACAGCTTTAACCATTAAAACCAGGTGTGATGGACAGCGTGGCCTTGGTGATTTATGAACATTTTCCACACATTTATATCCCGTCCAGGAGGTTTTACAATCCAACCACAAAAAGTTGCTAAGAGTCCTTTATTCTGACCCACAATCCACAATAAATGACCCACAATAACAGTTATTTATCACATTTTCATCCTAAAAGAATATTTTTTTACTACTATGTTACTAAGAGACCTGGAAATTATGATGAAGCCACATTTTGTCTAACTTCCCATCAATCAGAGAGCTTAAACTGAAGGTCCAATCAGAAGCAGCCAAAGCTAAAAAATGGACAGAAAGTTCTATGTGTGTCTGAAAAGAAGAAAAATAATGGTCCTTTGTGGCTGGAATAAACCAAGGAAGCTGAGTTTTAGTTGGTTCTGTGAGGATAAAAGGGAAAATAGAAGCATGAAAAACTTTTAATGAGGAAAAAGTGTAAATATGTAAATAGTTTCTGTTGGCTTTTTGTGGCAATGCAAATATTTTTCTCCTGAAAGCCAAGACCTGAGAGAAAGATGTGCAGATGATAAAAGTCTTGGTCCCTGTTGATCTGTGTATTATTTCTAAAAAGTACTGTTAGTAATAAATCCTGTTTTCTTCTCCTGGGCGGCCTTTATGTTGCTATATCTGTTGATACATGCATTTTACATCATTTCAACCCCATAATCTGACAACTGAGGCTGCCTGTAAACATCGTGTCGCCATGGTGACTGGGATTAAAAGGGTTGAACTTCTACACAAATTTACAACAAAAAAGTAAGATAGCTAAAAATGTCTTGGGGTTTTAAAGGTTTTAAAGGAGAAATATGCAGCACAGTTTGTGGATGCCTGTATGAATGTTTGCTCATATGCTCTGCACTGCAGAGATCCCTTCCCACAGTGAATTTAGAGAGATAAGGGCGTCTGGGCAGGTTGCTCGGGTCTCTTTCTCTTCTCATGAGCAGAATCAGGTGGGAGGGAAGGTGTCTCCAGTGCATGTGTGAAAGCTGCTTTATGAAAGCTGACATCAGCTACTGCACTGGTACGACACCACAGCACCTAGACTTGTGAAAATCAATCAATCAATCCAAACTTTATTTGTAAAAGCGCCTTTCAAACAAAGATGCGACTCAAAGCGCCTTACAGTTTAAAACATTTCCACCCCCCAATCCACAATTCACCCACCAACATTTACCATATCCCACACCCCCACACCCCACCCCCTCAAATGAGGACAATTCAGAGTACATACTGTAAGGCCAAGTGCAGATGGACAAATGAACAAATGAGAAAAAACCCCATCAGAAAGGGATCCGTCTGTACCAAGGGCAGCATATCGGCTGCAACCGCAGGAGTACAGGAGCATGGTGGCCAGGGGAGGCCAGGCCGAGGCACAAGCCCCCATCAAGGTGCACAGCCCACCATATCAGTCGGCCACAGCCGGACACCACCCCCAATACATATGGACCCCCAGAGAGGAAACACTGGAAGCACCCGAAAACAATAAAAAACAGTATATGAACACTGTGTTTTTAAAACGTCTAAAATAATGAAGAAACAATCAAAAGCCAATAAAAAATGTACAAAAATATAACAAAACTAGTTAAGACTTAAAAAACTGAACATCAACTAAAAGCTA
>JBBBVT010000003.1:2935835-2951009 GCA_037177035.1 Craterocephalus eyresii
CAAAAGCCAATAAAAAATGTACAAAAATATAACAAAACTAGTTAAGACTTAAAAAACTGAACATCAACTAAAAGCTAAACTAAAAAGGTGGGTCTTCAACCGAGTCTTAAAAACATGAATGTCCTCTGCAAACATGACTGAGGTCCAACAAAGGACCAGATTAACATCAAGACCTTCCAAGTTCACCAAGGCTTCAGTGCACGATCTCTGCTGGTTCTGTTCACCTTCATCACCCTGTGGTTGGATTTCCATGAATCCAGCATGAAGCCGGGTTGCCGATCCTCGTTCCTGACCGTCTGCTCCGGTCTGTGTTGCAGGAGGAAGAGTAAGCAGGCTTTAAGGGATTACAAGAAGGTCCAGATACAGCTGGAGAACCTGGAGACGAGTGTGAGGGATCGCTGCAAGAAAGAGTTCACAGGTATGAGAGCAAACAGGATGGAGGAGGAAACGGCGTGGAGGGATGGACGGGAATGTTTTTTCTCTGTGGATGTGCATGGATGGCTGTAAATATGAGAAACCGAAGAGGAGCCTTTGGTGCCGGCTCCTGATTCCTGCTTCCCCTCCACTCAGACCTGATGACGGAGATGATGGACATGTCTAGCGACCTGGTGGGCTCCGGCATCCCCTTCCTGGACTACCGGATGTACGCAGAGCGCATCTTCTTCCCCGGCCACCGGGAGTCGCCACTGAGGCGAGACCTCGACGTGCAGGAGTGTCGGAGGCAGACGGTGGAGCAGGGATTGGTGCAGCTGTCAAACCTGCTCAACAGCAAACTTTTCCTCACGAAGGTGCTCAGCATCAGCATCCTCATCATCATCATCACTTAGAGGATAACGACGTATAACAAATCTTGTTTCTCTCTCTTCCAGTTCATTCACACTCTGGAGAACCAGCGGACCTTCTCTCCTCGGGACCGGGCCTACGTGGCCTCCCTGCTGACGGTGGCGCTTCATGGCAAGCTGGAGTATTTCACCGACATCCTCAAGACTCTCCTGAATGACCTGGTGGAGCAATACGTGGCCAAGAACCCCAAACTGATGCTGCGGAGGTAAGAAGTCGGGGCATACGGAGAGTGCAGGTTTAAGCCTGGAGGTGTTTTTTTAACGAAGCGTCTCTTTGCAGAACAGAGACTGTGGTGGAGAAGCTTCTGACCAACTGGATGTCCATCTGCCTCTACGCTTTCCTGCGGGTCAGTCAGCTGTTCAGCATGATTTCCAAGAGTTTGTATTTGCAGATTGACCGAATCCCGAAGTTCCAAACCACTGATTTTAAAGAGACACTGTGTAACTTTGACCCAAACATCGGCCTGATGTCAGTAATGATGGATGATTTATGGGGCCAATATACAGCGTTTGATGAGTGTTAGCGCTCCGAAGCGGCTGCTGTCTTCAGAAACCAGACATTGTTACTTCATGGTAGCGGATCCATCTCTCATGGGATCATGTGACCTGCATCGATTTACTTTTCCACATCTTCCAGCAGCGTTTATTCAGAACAACAGCAGTAAGTCCTGATGAGCTGCAGAATGTTCCAGGATACGTCTGTCTAAATGCGGCTAGTTGAAGCTAATTTTGCTACAGACCAAAGCTAACGTGTTGAAGCTAATCGTGTGTGTGTGTGTGTGTGTGTGTGTGTGTGTGTGTAGGACTCAGCCGGAGAGCCGCTCTACATGCTGTTCAGGGCCATAAAACACCAGGTGGATAAGGGGCCGGTGGACACTGTCACCGGGAAGGCCAAGCACACCCTGAATGACAACCGCCTGCTGCGGGAGGATGTGGAGTATAAGACCCTGGTGAGGAGAGCCAAACCCACTCTAAAAAAGGTTTTACCACCCTTTGTTTTATCCTCCCCCTTATCTCTTCTTCTTCTTCCTCTGCAGACGCTGAATGTGTTGGTGCAGGGCGGAGGAGTGAACGAGACGCAGCCGCTGCCCTCCAAAGTGCTGGACTGTGACACCATCACCCAGGTGAAGGAGAAGCTGCTGGACCAGGTTTACAAGAGCTCCTCCTTCTCTCACCGGCCCCACGCCGACTCGCTGGACCTGGGTGAGAGTCCGTCTGTCACATCAGCAGATTCTGTGCCATTATCGATGCCAAACTCTCTCATTTTATGTTTGCTGAGCTAACGTGTCTCAAATGTGGGTACAAGTACCTCTGGGGAAGTTTGGGACACTCCAACGTGTCTGCTAAATGTCTGCTGTTTAATAAAGTAGGGATGTAACGATTCAGTCAATCCACGATTCGATTCGATTCGATTTTCGATTTTAAAATGTCAGTTTTGTTTTTTTACAATATTTTTACAACAAAATCTATTTTTAGTTCTATTTTTGGCATAATGAATTCTTTTTCTTGTAATTGCCTTTTTCTCTCTGCTTTAAAACTGAGACCTTCTATTGCCTAACAAAACTTAATACTCGATATGGAAATTATCACAAATCTTTTTATGAACAAAAAGAAGTTTTACTTATTTTGAATGTTATCGGCATTGGTTGCATTGATGCATTGCATGCGAATCGATTTTCCTTTTTTCTACCTCGATGGCCATTTAAACCAGTTTGAACCAATTTTAAATCGATTTAAGATGTGTGTGGGGCTCATGTTGAGCAAGTTGAGGGAAAACTTGACTAATCTTCACTCCAGCTGGATGAACTGATAGATGTGAGAGAAAATTCACAGCGTGTTTCTTTTGTTTGATTTGCTGTTATTTCAGAATACATCTCTGTTCGGCAGAAAGTTGGAGGGAAAAACAACAGGAGAGGACATTTATCATGTTTTTAACTCATTTCCCCATTAATGTAGTCATGAATCATTGATAACATGTTTAAAGAATGCCCTTTTAAAATGTTTGAAATTTCTTTGGGTGAAAAAATTTAAAGATTTAGACATTAATGGTACAGAACTTTCAACTTCCAACCAAAAAGCTCTGTATTAGGAAGAGGGTACTTGGTTGAAAAAATATTCCACAAGGGGCACTTTGCTGATACAACTTTGAGAACCACAGCAGCATCTTTAGCTTTATTTTCTTGTTTTATAAATCACTTTTCTAGACAGATGTTACAAAGTGCTTCAGAAAGAAGTCAAGTACTGTAACTGTGCGTTCAGACCAAGAGCGACTAAAGCTGTAAAATGCCCGGAAGTCATTCACTTTCCATGGACAGGAGGGACAAAAGCGACTAAAGTGATGAGCTACAAAAGTTTTGACTGTAAATCACTGACAACCAATCAGATTGTAGACGTTGTTCACTTTCGGAGTCCCCAGAAATGAATGTAGCACCGACAGCAGCAATATCCCGTCATCCATAATAAACGATGATGATCAGCGCGATTACGGAGCTAGGACAAACGCTGACAGAAACTAGAATGGAAGTTATGGAGCCAGAAATGAGCGTAGCCTGCGCTCTGAGGCAATTTAAGAAAAAATGTTGTGATACATCCTTTCTGTATGTTTAAGGGATAAAAGTTTTTCAGAATAACTAAAAGAGGTAAATTTGGTGCGAGGACACACATAGGAGGCGCTGAGGACAATTTTTGTCATTTTCATAGAACTTAACTTACAATCGTCTCAAAACTGTTAAAGATATAAAAATGTCTTTCAGACAGTAAAAATGTCTTCTTTAATGGCCTGTTTAAACCTTGAATGCAGTTTCTACGTGGCAATATGGCAGAGTTATGGGCTCCAAAGTGGGCTGCATCCTGTCCCATTTCACCATAATAACGTTTATTTTCAGTGGTAAAAAATCGTTTTTTGTTTTTTTTGTTTTGTTATTGTGATTATTCTGGGAAAAAAAGAGAGAGCATTTTCTGTAGCAGAAATAATGATTTTGTGATCACTCATTGTTTTGGTGTTTTGGCTGCTCGGGTTCAGAGTGGCGGTCTGGAGTTGCCGGCCATCTCATCCTGTCGGACGAGGACCTAACATCTGTGGTGCAGGGCAACTGGAAGCGTCTCAACACTCTGCAGCATTACAAGGTAAAACTTCCCCTGATGGGCTTTCAGAGAGCAGAAAGTGAAAGTTGGTTCATGCTGGAACATTGTCACTGCATTTCTTGTGCTGCTTCAGGTGCCGGATGGTGCAACGGTGGCGCTGGTCCCTCGCCACACCAAAAACATTCACCATGACAACCACGACTACATAGCCGGAGAGAGTAAGTGACTTGATGGTGTCTCAGGAAGATGAAGCATCCTGGTGGGTAGATGAGACGGACGGTTGTGTGTGCAGAGACGCCGATGCTGGAGGATGCAGACGAAGGAGGAGTGAAGCTGTGGCATCTGGTGAAAGCCAGCGAGGAGCCGGAGCTGCCTAAACACCGCCGAGGCAGCCTGAGGGAGAGGGAGAGGGCCAAGGCCATCCCCGAGATCTACCTGACCCGCCTGCTGTCCATGAAGGTAAACACACACACACACACACACACACACACATGGATGTAGAAAAGGAATCATAAAATTACTAAAAAACGTTTTTTCAATGTTCCCTTTTGGAGCAGGAAAAGCTACTGAACCAGTTTAGTTATTCCCACCGTCCAACCACCACGTTTTTCCTCCTGCATGTTGCTGTGTTTACATTTCTCTGCTTGTTGAGCTGCACTTTGTTCAGACAGCAGCTGGTACAAGACGCCTTACAGCACATATGGTGATTTGCTTCATCATCATCATTAGGGGTGGGAAAATTGAATTGAAAAATCAAATATCGAGTTATTTGTTTCACAATTTCAAAATCGATTTTGTTTTTGGTTAAAAATCTATCTTTTTCTAAATACATTTTTAAATATATTTTTTTATTAATTTAATATTTAAATTTTTTTTAATCTGTCTTTTTCCAAATGGATGCAAAAATATTTTTTACATATAGGCTATATTTTTTTTATTTGATTTTTATTAAAACTTTTATTTCTCTTTTTTACTTGTTCTTGTCGGGCGTTATAGCAGCAGATTGTTAGTCTGGCTACTGGGTTGTTCTTTCCTAATTGAAAGCAAGACAAAATACTAGCAAAAAGATTTTTTGCAAAAATTTGTTTTCCCCACAAAAATCTGCAAAATCGAAGAATCACGAAAATCGCAATTTAAATCGTCCAAACATTTAAAATAACAGGGTTATGGTAATTATCACCATAGTAACAGAGGTCTGGCTCTTTTCAAGGATTCAGCTCCCTTAGGAGAGTCGACAAATAGTGCTTCATTTAGTATCACCCAGTTTCTATGTCAGCCTAAGTGAGGGATTATGAATGGTTTGTTTTAAACTGTTTTTTAATCAGTGTTTTCATAAAAATCTTGTCTCCGTTTCTTCTTATTTCCTTTTACAAAAACAATACACTTACTGTTTAACATGTTAATCAAACCTTTAAACGAACGACTGAACTGTGAACCATAGACAGAAATTAAATAAAGCAAAGTCTTGAACATTTAGTAGGTTTGGAGTAAATTTACATCACCCGCTAGCTGAGCCAGAAACCGTCCTCACTGTTGATTCAGTCTTTCTGTGATTCTTCCTCCTCGTGATTCAGGGGACGCTGCAGAAGTTTGTGGACGATCTGTTCACCGTGATCCTCAGCACCAGCCGGCCCGTACCGCTGGCTGTCAAGTACTTCTTTGACCTGCTGGACGACCAGGCGGGGCAGCACAACATAACCGACCCCGAGACGATCCACATCTGGAAGACCAACAGGTACGCGACCGGAGAGTCCGGCGGTTAGGAATGTCACGGTTATTTATTTTCAAGATTAATCGCGGTAGTAGAAGCCACAATTAATAATCGTAAAGCTTCTTAAATATCATCATTTAATAATGTAAATGTAGTTTGATTGTCATCGCTGAAGTCCTAAAGCTCAAATTTACTTTTATCTTTTCATATTTACATATTCATTGATCTAATACTGTAGCTTTTCTTTTTTTATCTGAGCAGAGGGGATTTTTACTCAGTTCCAATGGGAATTTGATTGTACTTTTGTTTAATTTGTCACCATATTCTGTTTTCTTGACATCAATACACAAATAAAACCTAACAGAAATGAGTTTTCATGTTAGTTTATACATTTCCAGGACTGTGAAATTAAAACATAATAATTGTGCTAATCGTAAAATCGTGATTATTTCTCAAGCAATAATCGTACCTAGAAAATCTACAATCGTGACATCTCTAGCGGAGGTGTTCTGCTGCTCTCCGTTAGCTAAACAGATGACGTTTCTGTTGTCCAGTCTCCCTCTGCGCTTCTGGATCAACATCATCAAGAACCCTCAGTTCATCTTCGATGTGCAGGCTTCTGACCACGTGGACGCCGTCCTCTCCGTTATCGCGCAGACCTTCATGGACTCCTGCACCATCGCAGAACACAAGCTGGGTCGGGTGAGTCACGCGCAGGAAGCCGATGAGAAGCTTAAAAAGTGATTTTATCTGTGAGCTGATGTTAGATCGCATGTTCCTGCTCGGACCGCCGGGTCTCATTTCCCTCTGCTTTCCTCTTTTCTCTCGGAACAGGATTCTCCCATCAACAAGCTGCTGTATGCCAGAGACATTCCTCGCTACAAACAGATGGTGGAAAAGTTCGTGCAGCTTCTACTACACTGTTTGGACTAATATTTACTTTTTTATTTTCACTCTGAACGTAACAAGATAGCTATAAAACAATTACTTCATCCCCTGGTTAACCTGACAGCATGACACGGAATGAGCAGAGTCGTCCTGGGAAGTTGTAAAATGGTTTTAAGAAGTAGTAGAGTTGTCCTAAGAATAAGTAATATGTGGTGATTGGCCACGCTGCAGTGGAAGGTAAAGCTGAGCAGGTTTCCACATGTTTAAATAGAGAAGTTACGCAGGTACAGGTGCTTACTGGAAAACTAGAATATGCTGGAAAAGTTGTTTTATTCAGGCAATGCAACATAAAAGGGGAAACCAATACATTTTATGTACTAAGTAAAGATGCAAGATTTTACTGTGAGGCCTGACATTTAATATTTAGAATCCATTTTGTATTGATTTCAAGCGTTATTCTAAGTTTCTAAGTTTATTAATTTGAGGTTTTCTGAAGCTGCAAATCCTAATCAGCAAAATCTAAACAAATAAAAGCTGAAATATGTTGATTTATTTGTCTTAATATGTACTTTTAATCTTCTAAGTTAAGTTACAGAAATGCAGCACTTTTCCTGGGTATTCTAATTTTCGGAGTAGTACCGATAAATGTCTCAGGAAGCTGTTTGCCAAGGACAGGGGTCTGCAGCATTTACAATCCATAGAGAAATTTTGCCCCCAGTCTAGCTAAATAAAAGTTATTAAGTGCTGCAAATTAGGTTCGCAGGCGGGGGGGCCCAGACGTATGTCAGGGGGGGTCCAGCAAGGTTGGATAACCTAGCAAAAACACTGTTTTGCTAACAGTTTTGCACTTGGCACTGCTAGCAAAACATGGCCACATTTTTGTTAAGTAGGACCGCTAACAGGCAGAAGTATTATCAATCAACAACACAGATTTCAGCTAGAGAAAAGAGATAATAAATAAGAATGCTAAGCTATCACAGGGTATATCTGTCCCTGAGCTTGATCAGGTGATGTTTCTGGTCATTAGTGCGTAATAAACAGAGCCCACAGTGGGTCGTATGTCTCACTTTAGAGTTTTTCATCCATGGAAAAGATGCTGATTACTTTAGAAATAAACTTCTCAGAGGTCGTGGCAGAGACGTTTTACTGAAGTTTAACTGAGTTTCCTCGTTTCTTCCGTTGTTTCTGTGTGAGCATCGGGTGCATTTGGTAGTGTGATGGGGGTGCTTGACTTGATTATTGTCGATGAAAGGGGGGGCCCTACAGAAAAAAATTGGGAACCACTGGATTAAAGGAAGGAAATGCTTGGAAATATAAAGGTAAACTACATATTTAAAGCAGGCAGTTTCTATTTGCGTGTTGTTGCAGGTACTACGCTGACATCAGGCAGACCATCTCAGCCAGCGACCAGGAGATGAACTCTGCCCTGGCTGAGCTGTCCAGGGTGAGTCCGGCCACACTTTCCCCCCGGCAGAGAGGAGAAGAGCCGCCACTAACCTCCATACTTTCTGTTACAGAACTACTCCGGAGAGCTCAACTACCTGGTGGCTCTGCACGAGCTCTACAAGTACATCAACAAGTACTACGACCAGGTAGTACTCAAGGCCAAGCCTTTCACTTCTAAGCTGGAATAGAAACGGTCCACGTGGATATGAAACTATCAGACATAAAATACATTTATCATTTAAATTCAAGTGAGCTGCAGTCACATGACCACTCTCTATGTTCTCACATGACCTGAAGGAATAGTGAATCAGATTATTAATAACTTCAGGGGGACACAAAGGCCGATTCAGGAATTCCGCTGGAATTTTGACTAAATATTTTATTATTGATTTACCTAGGGCTGGGCAATATAATGAGATTTTCAAATATACCAAGACTTTGTCACACAAGCGAATGTCGTTTGTATCCTATTGGCATGTTTTGAGTTAAAAATATCTCTCTCTTTTTTTTTTAGCATTTTGCACAACTGTATCCTTATTATGGTCATTGAAAGTTATTTTTTATCATTTTACTACACATCTACTTTAATTTCAGTCAAATATTAGCACTCGAGGTAAATTTGATTCGTCTCTCTGTTGACATGACAAAAAAAATGATATCAAGATGTATCATATATCGTGATAAGAAATAATTATTGAGATATGAAAATTGTGTCATATTGCCCAGCCCTAGATTAACACTTAAAACTCTGTTAGATATCCGGCTATCCCAGGTGTGATCACTTACATGTCATCAACAATTGCTCAGGAACGGTAGTGTGTAACTTTGTGGGCTCTGTTGTGATGAAAGTTAACCATTTAGGTGAACTACAGACGTTTTCCCAGCATTTATATCCCGTCCAGGAGGTTTACAGTCCGGCCACAGCATGTGGTGTTTATTCATAGACTCTACAGAAAATCCACACTGAGTGATCTATGATAACATCAGTATTGATCACATTTTCACATTAAAAAAAACGTCTCTATCATTATTGTGTTGCCCTATTTCCACCATGAAGCCTGCACAGAAGTGGCAAAACTGCAGTTCCCTCCTCCTCCACTAGGTGCTGCTGAAAAACGGAGCAATTCCCCATTGAGTCCTATGTTAAAAAGAGCAACGTTACAGTAGAATTAAACATGTTTACAGCCTGGTTAAAAAAAAACACATTTTAGCTTTAAATAGTTAGGTTAACCTTCATGACAACTGTGGGAAGAGTGGGCGTGTCCTTTTGATTGACAGGTGACAGATATCTGGGAAAACAAGGCTAAAAGTAGTGCAGGCGCAGTTTTTAGAAGGCTAACAGCGCCTTATCTTTCGTCCACCTTTCTCTCTTAGCTTGTTAGCTCCCGTAGCTCAGAGTTTAATGGGTGTCAGTCATCCATCCCCATGGCAATGGTGGGAAACTCCCACTGAGGTTCTTTTCCAGCTTATCAGAATCCGATGGGTCTCCTGGTTTTAAGGTTCATCCATTCATTTTACAGTCTATGATTTAAAAATCATAAATTATGATTAAGCCACTTGTTTTTAGCTACATTTTACTAGTATTATGAAGTTTTGTGTCTCATTATAAGTTTATGGTGCTCAAAACTTGTATTTCCCCTGTTGTCTTAAAAAAAGTTCCTGCATCTCATTGAAATGTTCCTCTTTAGGTGATTGTATCTTATATTAAGCATGATGAGATATTTTGCTAGAAGGGAGGAAAATGCACTTGGTAAGATTTGGAGTTTTTGCCGTGAAAGCTTGCAGGATTATTTCCAACGGGACTTCAGGTTGGAATTTCGTTCAAAGGTGTTTTACCTGAGGGTGGAACTGGAATATGATCTAATCAGAGTTGTTTTGGCTTCGTTATCCTGGAGTATTCCCTCTAAGACTGACGTTTGTGTCTAGCACACGGTGCAGTACGAGGGATTCTTCTGTTGAAATCTTTTTTCCTCTTTCTCTTCAAGATCATCACGGCGCTCGAGGAGGACCCCACGGCGCAGAAGATGCAGCTGGGGTACCGACTGCAGCAGATCGCTGCTGCTGTGGAGAACAAAGTCACAGATTTGTGACAGAAAGCGTCTCGCTGCCTTCCTGTTGGAATGCGCCCAAGCTACGGATCAGAAGATGGAAGCTGGCCTTAAAGTCCACGTCCCAGCACTTTTTCTGTTGTTGCCGTTTGCTTCAGTAGCGTCTAGTGGACAGTCTGAGTCCTCGTGGAAGCAGCATGCGCAGACACTGAAGGCAGGTGGACAGTGGGGAGTCTGGAAGACGCCCGTCAGGCCTGCTGTCGGATCTCGTAACACGATGGAGAACGTGTGCTGGGATGAAAGCCCGACCCGGTGTCACCGTTTTCCCTCCAGAGTCAGTTTTCTGAAGCGGTACCTCTGAAAGTTTGTGTGTGTGTCGCTGCTATGCTGTCAGAAGTTAACTCATCACCCAAGCTCCTTTCTTCGCAAGTTTCCGATCCTGAAGAAAGGGAAGTTTTAGGAAGAGAAGCTTTTCGACAGCTGGAGACGTGGCAGTGTGAAGCCGATCTACCTCAGTCCGCGGTGCTGCATCAGCATGTCCTTCTAACACCGGGTGGTTTCATCCACCAGATCTGCCTTCGCAACCTGCAAACACACATTTCACACATCTCTGCTGCACATCATGGTACTTACAACCCACCTGCTTTTATCTCTTGGTTTTATTTTTCTTCTTTATATCATGTGGTCACGTCTAGGCTTCATATTTTTACATTTTTTTAAAGGAACTTTGGGGACAGCCGGTGTGCTTCCAAGCTGAAGGCGTGATGGTTTGTGTGCAGTTCCTGCATCAGTCACAGGGTGGTGCTGTTTCATAACCTGACTCTGAGGCATATAAATAATATGGTTACTGCTTCAGAAAGTGCATTTCATCTTTTCACATCCTGGTGTCATCCTAATCTTCCTCCTCAAGGACTGACATGGCCTCCAAGTGGATGTCATGGCAGCGTATGATCAGATGCTGGTTTTCCTCCTTTCTGCGGTTGTATTCAAGTATCTCAGGTGTAACCGGTTGGGTTTGAGTCAGTTTAAGGGGATAATCCAAACCGGTGAATAACTTTGCAGCAGACATTTTTACGTCAGATGTCCGCTTTCATTAACATGTCCATAACCCACCAGACACGTAAAAACCCAACAGATATCCAAAACAAACCGCTTGTCTGTGCCAGTTTGAGCCTGACGTTGGTCAGAATGTAGCCCCCCGCTCTGTCATTGCGTTACTAAACTCAACAACTAATGACTCGTACGTGCAGAAGGTGGGTTTTAGTTGAACACTGTTCAGATGGAGGGAAACTAACCGTTCTTAGGCTGTAAAAATTTAGTCGTGTAGAGCAGGCTCTGCAAGGAGCAGTTTTAAGGGTGTTTCATGTTTCGTTTTTCATGTTGACACTGTTGTACACACTGACTTTTAAATGTAACAGTAGGGATTTAACCTGTTTATTAAGACAGTGTACATTTTCTCAAGATGTAATAAAGTATTATTAAAATGCTGTGACATTTTGTTCTTTAGAAACATGGTAATATAAAGCGATATGATGCAGGGGTGGGTCTGAAATATTTATGGACCGGTACACACTTTCTCATTTGATTTAATGGAAAAGTGCGTCCAAACTTTTGACTAGTACTGTATAAACTTTGCATAAACTGTAAGAAAATGTGTTTATTGTTTATATTCTCCTGTGAAAACCAGTTGGAGAATATTACAGGGGGGATTTTGGCACATTTCTGCGGGGCACTACCCACATGTTTAGCTGTGTCACTTATTCCAGGACGCACAATCCTTACCAGTTTTACCTGGTTGTAAAGGTAACTTATCAGGCTTTCTAATCATATGTAACACAAAACCAAAAGGTATCATTAAAGGGGAGAAATAAACAAACATTTATGTCTTTTCCTTTTTGATAAGTTTGGAACAAATGGTAATAATTATGATCAAAGTATACAAAGAAACCAAAAACAGAATCCCATCCGAGCTATATATGAAGATTGGCTGAAAATTTAGAAAAAGCACACAGTTCACAAAAAGTTCACAGATCTGGAAGGAATTCTCTTGGAAGAACCTAAATGTCAAAAATGAACAACTGAACAAAAATATACCGTTGTAACTGATTCAGTTCATAACCTTTATGAACAGATTTTCTGGGATCAGCCGAGGTGTACGGGATCGGTTTTCTCTTTTTGCAGATGATGCGTTTCTGTTGGCTTCATCAAGCTGTGATCTAAAGCTCTCATTGGAGCGATTTGTAGTAAAGTGTGAAGCGGTTGGAATGAGGATCAGCACCTCCAAATACGAGACCATGGTCCTCGGCTGGAAAAAGTTGGAGTTACCTCTCTGGGTCTAGGGTGAGGTCCTGCACCAAGTGGAGGAGTTCAAGTATCTCGGGGTCTTGTTTACAAGTGAGGGAAGGACGGAGCGGGAGATGGATAGGCAGATCGGTGCGCCGTCTGCAGTGATGTAAACTCTGCATCGGTCCGTCCTGCTGAAGAGGGAGCTGAGTTAAAAGCGATGCTCTCAATTTACCGGTCAATCAACATTATTACCCCCACCCATGGTCACAAGCTCTGGGTAGTGACTGAAAGAACGAGATTGCGGAGGTCGGTCAGGGGCTCAGAATAGAGCCTCTACTCCGCCACACTGAGAAGAGCCAGATGAGGTGGCTTTGGCATCTGGATCAAAATGGATGGATCGAACTACAAATCTATCTATCTATCTATCTGTCTGTCTGTCTGTCTGTCTCTGTCTGTCTGTCTCTGTCTGTCTGTCTGTCTGTCTCTGTCTGTCTGTATCTGTCTATCTATCATATACAGTATAAACCTATATATATATATATATGTATATGTATATGTGTATATATAAGGGCTGCACGGTGGTGTAGTGGTTAGCACTGTCCATAGACATGCATGTGAGGTTAATTGGGCACTTTCAAAGTCTCCCTAGGTTTGAGTGTGTGTGTAAGTGGTTGTCTGTCTTTCCATGTTGGCCCTGCGACAGACTGGCGACCAGTCCAGGGTGTACCCCGCCTCTCGCCCGTTGACAGCTGGGATAGGCTCCAGCACACCCGCGACCCATTGGATTAAGTGGTTCAGAAAATGGATGGATGGATGGATGTATATATATATATATATATATATATATATATATATATATATATAGACTAATAGTACTGTCATACTACAAAAACTACTAGAACCAGCTGAAATTCAATCCAACTTTGTTAGCAAAGTTTAATGATATCAAACAGTCCTGTACAGTGCCTGAATAGAAGAAATTTACAATCAATAAATTAACCAGAAAAATTGACTGAACGTTTTATGAATTAAAAGTAATTCATATCCTTTGATCAACTAGCCCTGTTCCAAGATGGCCGCTCTGTCAGCACATCACTCCTCTGCTGCTAATGCGGTTTCTGCGCATGTCTAAAGGGTTGGAGAGAACAGGAGAGAAGAAGAAAATATGACTGAGTGCTATTTCATTGTGAAATCTTGCACTGTTGTGTCTTAAAATAAAATCAAGGCTTCGGGAATCCGCTCGGAAAACAAAATAAGTCATAATTCTTGGCGTACCTGCAAGACAAAGGTAACGAGTAAACCGCTAGCTTGGGTTCAGCCAACAAGGCTCGTGCCGCTAACGGCTACTGCTAACATTAGCTGCGGATCAAGGAGTGCCGCTCCCTATTGTTAGTAAGAAAACGCAAATGTTGCAAAATCCTGGGATAATATTAGTGGTATTTTTATGGATGTATTCATTAAAATAATAGTAACGTTGCACGTGATCTAAAGGCTAACTGTACAAACGTTTGCCGCAGTATCATCTGCGCTAATGGAAAGCTAAATGCTACAGCTAACTTACGGTAGTGTTACGACTGGTAGCTCGATTTTTGTTTTCTCATACTTTGCTGTTCCTTTTGGTCATAGTCCGTATTTTAATATTTCTGCCTTTTCTTTTATATATAAATAATAGAATGAAGCGTATACTTAAGAATTAAAGTAGTTTCAAATATAGCTTGTACTTAAGCATTATAACAGTTTAACGTTATTAAAGCGTTGTTCATTTTGTTAGCGTGTCATGTCCATGCGTGGGTCTGGTAAATAGCAGACGATGTTGTCGAACATTTCCTGACACATGGGTTGGAGCTGTTGTTTAGTCTGAGCCGTGTTTGCTGTTGCAGGCGATAATGGAGCCATCGGAGGAGCCAGGCCCAGACCCGGGGACTCAGGATGTGAACCCGTTGTTTCTTCAGCAGCTCAGAGAGCTGGACATCCCTGAAGAGGCAGCAAAACAGGTGAGATTGCAGCTTTCTCGGGTTATTTTGCTGTCTCTGGTTTCACTTTCATGCCATAAAAGGGATGTGAGTAATGGATAGGATATAAACCTATTCACTTTTAGGTTCAGCAATAACAAAACTAGTCTTCATGATTTTAAAACAATAAGTTATTGATAATAACTGTGAGTTTGTTGTGTAGTTTGAGCGAATATAATCAAACAAAAAGTTAAATGTTACAAATAGGGATGCAAATCACCAAGTAATTCATTAATTGATAGTTGTTTAATCTTTTCAATCGATGATCGATTAATTGATAAGTGGCATTTTTTCAGAGAAGCTGAATTTCCCTCTGAATCAATAGATTCCTTTCTATGAAAATGTTATCTTAAGAGATAATGCAAATCATTTCCCTTCATAAAAACTTTATTTATTTTAAGTAGGGATGGGCATAATTAATGGATTATCGATTAGGTTTTTAATTGATTAAAATATATTTTAATCGAATGCAACTTTAGACGGGTGCTCAAGTTGCATATAAACACATATTTTCCATCATAACCATTGAATGAATCCAATTTAAATGACGCAAGAGCCATTCATCATGTAATAAAAATCTAAAATAAAGAATTTTAATATAGAAATATTAATGATTAATCGAAAATTGATCGTTGATTTTCCTGATCATCGATTAATACAATTTAATCGAATGCCCATCCCTAATTTAAATCGAGTAATTTTCTAAGCAATGATTAATTGCTAAACAGATAATTGTTTGTATTGTAGACAAAGCTGAAGTTAGCTTCCGATTCGAAGCGTCGTAAAGGGCAATTCCACTGAATTATTGACATTTAACCCATTTTAAACATGGTCCTATTAAAAAAATACAATACCTA
>JBBBVT010000003.1:2951109-2966921 GCA_037177035.1 Craterocephalus eyresii
TGTGAAAATGCAAGTGCACCTAATTTTGGCATCAAAACCTCAGTGCATTGCTTTATTTAAATGGTAAAAAAAAAAAATCTCATCTTTTTGCGTCGAGGTGACCTTCAACGTCTAGCTTACTGGTCCTTAACTAGTGCAGTTATCTATAGCAACAGTGAATAATAGATTTTAATGATATGTATAGTATGTATCTATGTAGCCTGTGTATGTATGCGTGCGTTTGTGTGTGCACGTGTGTATGCGCACGTGTGTGTGCATGTCAAAATGTACATCAACATTCCAAGTTTATTGAGAAAAAAAAAGATGAGATTTTTTTTTTTTTACCATTTAAATAAAGCAATGCACTGAGGTTTTGATGCCAAAATTAGGTGCACTTGCATTTTCACAAATAGAATAAAGGTTTCACAAATCAGAGACAAAGTTTTTATGAATCTATGGACTATGTAGAACATGTGAGTCCAAGTTTGAAGAGTCTAAGTGCTGTAGATTTACAACAGGACCAGTTCTAATGTGGTCCAGAAGCCAAAAATGTGAGTAAATTAGGCTAAATTGCATTTTCACAAATAGAATAAAGGTTTCACAAATCAGAAACTTGGTTTTCATGAATCTATGGACGATGTAGAACATTTGAGTCCAGGTTTGGATAGGTTAGGTTATTTCTTTAATAGGACCATGTTTAAAATGGGTTAAATGTCAATAATTCAGTGGAATTGCCCTTTATGCATTTGGCGAATCGGAAGCTGCGAATCAGAAGCTAACTTCAGCCTCGTGTATTGTAGTTACAAAATCATAGTAGTTATTTTTCCAGTGTACATTGCTGCTGTGTTTCCTGACTTCTTCTTTTCCTGTCACTTTTCATCATTTCAGGCGCTCCTGCACACTCGGAACGTGTCTGCCGAAGAGGCGGCCATGTACTACTTCAACAAGCTGGAGAATGAGGTGCCCATAAGCTAGCCTTAGTCCCCTGCAGGTACACCTTGGTACATTAGACCTCGTAGAGTTTGTCCAAAGCCAAATCTCAGTGTCTCTTTGTGTTTGCCCTGCTGTACAGGAGGAGGGTGATGAAGATCTTGCTTTCAAGATGGTATTTGTGGTTAATATGGACCTTGCCATGGGTGTTGGAAAGGTAAATCCATAGGTGCCAGTGTGAACTGAGAACGCTGTGTTCAAGTACACAGACACTCTTTAATCTTTTCTAAATAAGGATGAAAGTAATTTGAAATGCTCAGTTCAGCAAATGAAAGTTGTAAAGATGTATAAGGCAGCTCTTTGATGCAGAGCTGAGAGAATGTGAATAGCATCACACTGCTGTTAAAGTGAAGGGAGGCACCATGTGCTGTCAGAAATATCAAGACTTCAATGTTTCTGCTGGAAAAAAAACAGGACACTTCACCTTTTGGGTAACGGACTCTGTCGGTCAGATGGGTTCTCAGTCTTTCATCCCCATTAGAAAAACGTTTGATGGGAAGAAGAATTGTCAGCTTGGCTGCCTGTGATCTCTTTCGTTTAAACACAGCAGTGCTATTTGTTCAGGTCTAATCTAATTGTGGTTTTTCTGACAAATACTGTGATTTAATATCCTAAATTCCAGCTTCTGTTTAGTGTTTATGCAGAAGTGTATTTCCACGTAAGATGACATCTTAATATAAATATTCCAGCAAGGATGTAAAGTTGAGATAAGACACAACTTGTGCCCAAACCGCCGAAGCCTGGAGGTTACATTTCCTCTAGAGCTGGTTTATTTGTTGTCCTTAGTTAAAACTTAGCAGTCGGATGTTATCTTATTTACACCACAGCCCCTCGTTTCTATCCACATGCATGTATTACACACAGTTTCATCTCCATGTGCCCACACTGTAAGAAAATGACTCTTTTAAAACTCTCCCAGGAAGGTAAAGATGGAAACACTTGTGTGAAAGTGCTTCCTAAATCTTTTTTTCTTTTTTATTGACAACAATGGACCTCAATGATCCCGATACCACATGCACCCAAAGAAATGTGCTAAGAAATATGCCTGGAAATAGTCTTTAGTTTATTTAATATAGTTAAAACTATTTCAGTGTCAGAAGGAATTGTCATCCTGTTTTAGTTAAATGTATTTAAAGCAGTAAACTCTGCAAACTACTTGAGGAGAGCCGAGCTTTCCATGGAACGGATTCTGCTTTAGTAAAGTAACTCTGCTACTCCAGCTGAGTCATTTAAGTAACAAACAGGCCTTTCCTTGTTCCTGTGGTGATAAAATAAATTCTTTATCATTTTGAAAAGTTTTCAGAAAACATGAATTTGTGAAATGGCGTCATGACATCCTGCAGAACAGTTTAACACAAGTTTCTTCCTGAGGTTTTATTAGAAATATAAGGAGTGCTGATGTGTGTGCGCAGATATGATCAGTAACATGGTATTTACAGCCAAAGCAGCTTTCTGTTTCTAACAGCTGATTCCTAATCTGTCAACTGTCCCATCAGTTTATTAAGCAGCTTCATGTCTAACTAAAGATTTTCCCTCCAACTATTTCAGCCTTTTTTTTCCTTCCATAGATTTTTCTCATAAACCCCCTGAAGCTTCTATAGAGTTTAAATTTGTAACCAAAAGCAGGATAATACTAAGTGGGTGAAAAGTTTTCCGCCGTTGTGCACTTGGCCTGCAGCTGTGGACTGATTACAGTGACGTGTTGAGGGAAAAGTGTGTTGATTTTAACATTAGTGAGAAAACGTACTCTCGCTGCTTCCTGTGGTTTAAGCGGCTCGCTAGGTGAAAGATGCATCTTTTCAGTCTTTTCAGCTGAAAACCGGGACTCTGACCTGTTTGTGTTTGTGCAGGT
Organism: Craterocephalus eyresii; assembly: GCA_037177035.1. Taxonomy (NCBI): domain Eukaryota; kingdom Metazoa; phylum Chordata; class Actinopteri; order Atheriniformes; family Atherinidae; genus Craterocephalus; species Craterocephalus eyresii. Next base: position 2,953,931 of record JBBBVT010000003.1, read on the forward strand.
GGCAGCTCAGGTCGGCCATGCCGCTGTGGGCTTGTACCAGGCTCTACAGGAGAGAAACAGCTGGAGGGAGATGGCCTGGAAGTGGGACCATAGTGGGTAAGACCTGCTTGCAGTGCTGGCTGAAAGTACATCAAGTCTTACATCTTATTTATAGGTTTTTATTTTCTCTTTCTGTCTGTGCTTTAGCATCGCCCTAGGTTCCTTAATGCTTGTTTCGGTCTGTGTAGCTGTGATAGGCAACCTAGTGAATCGTGAAAATTGACATGAGACTGGTGTTGATGCAGGGCTAAGAAGGTGGTGGTCCAAGGCACCAACATGGCTCACCTGCTGGAGCTCCAGGCCCTGGCCATGAGCCTCAGCCTGCCCACTTACCTGGTCCAGGATGCAGGGCTCACCCAGGTGTGTGTGTGCACAGAACTGTTAACAAAACAGTACTAATCAGCTTGCTACAGAATATTTGTTTTGTGTAATTGTTGCTCAGGTGTTCAGTGTAAAAACAACTTTGTGTGCATGTTGCAGGTGGAGTCTGGTTCCCGCACCGTGCTGGCCATCATGGGTGAAGAAGACATGGTGAACAACGTCACCGGTAGTCTGAAGCTGCTCTGAGTGGCAGATGTCTTGTTAGGGTGGGCGGTTGTCCTCCTCTGGTTGTTATGCCACATAACAACCAGAGGTGGGCGCCATTTCCCCACAGATTGTTGCCACATGTGAGCGTAAACACCTTGAACAAGAGGTGGAGAAGGGTGGAAAGCAGGCATGTCCTAACAGCAGTGAACTAAACAGTCAGCCATTTGTTTCCTTTTCTTTGTCTGTGCTGATCACTGGCTGTTAAAAGCAGTAAGGCAGTGAGAGGATGCAAAACAACATCAGGCGAAATTTCTTTTAATGCCGACCTTTTTCTGTTACACACACATTAACACACACACACACACACACACACATATACATATATATGTATATGTGTGTGTGTGATTGTGAGGGCTTTTTGTTCACTATGTAACTATTGTCCCAAAGATCCGTTAACTAGATTCAGTAATATAACATGTGGCTATATTTTAGATACATATGACTGTTTGGGACATAGATCATCTGCCGTCCTTAATGTAAGCAGTTACTGGATCCCCCTCAATATTTCCTTCTTACTTAAAAAATAAACGTCCCCCATACTTGAGGATGACTTTACTACCTTTGGGGAGACTGGAAGTGGATTTGATGGACTTTGCAGCGTGACAGAAGGCTGTGTCTAATGATCGAGTAGTTTTTACACACAAATTTCTGTGAGCTGTGTCCACATTTTGTCATGAAGAAGTGTTTGCTGGCATGGGTTTTGCAGATTTCCAGTATCACGTTTTGCTTGTGAGGTAATTCTTCCATAATTAAATAACTAAATAAATGGTAGTGTTATGCATGCAGTATGAAATGTATACTTGACTAGACGAGGTGAAAATCCAAAGTTGTGTCCGTGTCCACATTTTGATGCTCCTTTGTTATATGGTCGTTTTGTGTAAGTGCTAATGAACGTGGTTACTATTAAAAATGTTCCCATAATAAATGAAAGCTTCGTTTATGATTACCTTTTATATATTGAAACACACACATACACTGTAAATGGGAGGCTTGCTGAAGCTGTGCGTGCAGTGTGGGGGATGGGAGCAATGTCGCAGTGCATGTTTCGGACCGACCATATGACCTTGTTTTTCACTGCGGTGACGATGGCGACTTTGTGTTACGTGTTCACTGTGTCCGCGAAGGAGCAGCTGGGAAACGGAAAACTTCACAGTCCAGAGACGTGTTTCATATGCTGCGCAAATCATATTAATAAATGCTTACTTTTGCTTTTGTCAAAATCATGACAGGGAAGTAGGAGCTAGTAGCTATTATTGTAGCATCATTGCTAAGAGGCTAATAACGGCGTAACTGAACAGAAATAGTTCAATTCAAATAAAAATACTCATTTATAAATTTTTAATGAAAAATTACAAATCTGCAATAACTTAAAATCATTTTACTGTCCAAGCGTATTTCTGTCGTCAAACCTTTGCATGCATCGCCATATTGGATCAGTAGCCGTTACATCGCCATGTCCGCGTCACCCTGAAGATTTCATTATATCAGCTGAAACTATTTATTATCCAGATCTGATGAAAATAAGCTAAAGACATGGTGGTATTCTCCCAAAACACCCCAGTTTCCTCCTGGTCATCTACCAGGAATAGCTTTATTCAGCCACTGTTTTTTGGGGTAGGGGCGGGTTGTCCTGTCTTTTTCCGCCAATCTAGGTCGAGGTTCGGTCATAAAAACACAAGGAAGGACCTCTAATAATCGGAAGAATTCCAGAGATAGCAATATGTTCCCAGTCCAGTCCCTCACCAAATGCAACCAAGGTTCATACTCCGTTCATCTGACATACCGGTAGGTGGGGCTGACCCTGCCTCTTGTAGCCCTGAAACTGGGCCCCAGAGACCCCGTGTGGCTAACGCTTGCCATTATGTACTGGCAAGGAAACTCCTTCCACAGTAGACAAGAGGAATGTTACCCACAAATAAAGAAAAAGCAATAATCCCACTATAGAATTAAAATAAATTCCATAGATTTGAATACAATAGCAAACATTTATCCGCAACTTTGACGATAAAGATCCTCGTGGGGTATAAAATTGTCTCCCGAGTCCGGCCACTCTGTAGTTCCTCTCCTGTGAGCTACCAGGACACTCATACAGCAAAATATAACTTTCGCACCCCTCGTCGAGGCAGTACCCACCCTCTGTGACGTAGCAAACACGAACAAATGATCGAAGTTTTTGTTAACCAATCATGTACGCAATGTGTCGCATGTGAAATGATTGATAGATTACCGGCGAATTGACGAAGAGGGGCGGGACGTGTCAGCAAGGACCGCCCAAAGAGCGCGCCCTTGCACGGTCGCCAGGGAAACCCCGTGCCATGATTGTGTGTCAGTTTCGTTGGGGCCTGCGGTCGGAGCCGGCGAGGAGGGGGATGGGCGCTTCAGCGAATGTAAGGACCCGACACAGAATCGGAGCCCCGTATCACATACAGCAGCGTATACCCCATTATAAAAAGCGACTGTAAATATATGACACACTAAAATAAATGGAGTTATTCATCGGGGACCTGTTATAGACACTCTATGGATGTAGTACACCTGAACAGGACAGGAAATTTAACTTTCCGCCAATGTGTGGGAGATACTGAGAACTTTGTTTCCTAACCCTGGAGAAGGAGCTACTTGTGAGGGCAGAGGATACAGGCGACTCCGAGGCCGATATACAGGCCTACTGGTCTAATTGGAACTGATGTTGGGATACTCTAAAGACTTCCTACTGTAAATGAATTTGCATTGTTTGTGCAAGTTTGGAATGTCCCTTTAGGTGAGTACACAAAACCGGCGTTGAGTGGTAATTTCACCCTGTACATAAAAAGGCTGTTATGAGAATGTAACTTATCCAACCATGTTTTCAGCCTACCATCCACAGCTACTAGGCTAACCAACTTAGCCAGCGGATAATCAAGCTACCACCCAAGTTTATTAAATCAAGTTGGCTGCGTCTACCGTGTTAACACTTTTAAGCGAGTTGTTTAGCAGGCTTTAAAAACTAAATAAATAGCTAGTCTTCCTTGCAGGGCTGCTTTGGGCTGTGCCTGAACTGTTCTTCCGTGGCTTTTTTTTAAATCAAGTCCCTCGTGTCGGTGTTGGTAGTTATAGCTTTTAACGCTGGAAATATGTCTCATTGCTTGTTTTATATCACTCATTACAGCAACATATGTGTTTATCATGCCCCAAACATCGCAGGCAGATCCTGCAAGTTTCAGTTTAGTGCAACGTTTTGGTCGTGGGGCTGCTCGTGCACTATTTCGTTTTCGGTTTAAAAACACAAGATAAACGAGCCAATCTGCTGCTGTTATAACACAAAATGTGTGATAACTGAACTGTTTTCACTGAACTCTGTTTGGCCTAAATATGAGTGGTGTTTTAAATTAATAAATTATTCTTGGTTTGTTGAGCAAGTTTCGATGATTTCCCCACAGACACTTATCATACCGTTGTTACACACACACTGTAGACTTTTATTCTTGTTTTTCTGGGGTAATTTAATACATAATTGAGCCCATAAACCAGGCTTTCCGTGTGCTGGACTTCAGTGCAGCAGTATCATGCGACGCACGGCAAAAAAATGCAAAGTTTACCCGTTGGAACCACAATTTGTTGCATTGTTGTTGTTGTTTTTTTATAGCAACGGCTTAATTACTGTCCCGCTGGCTCTAATCTGTCGAAGTTGATCAGAATTAGCGGTGAGGTAACCTAGTGTTTGATCTTTTTTTGGCGACTCATAGCTGAGCAGTTAGCTGTGAGCAACAGCTAGCAGGCAAGCCAACGGCAACAAATGCTATGCTCGCCTTTTAGCTAACTTTGGGGATATTCTTCAGTTGGTTGTCCTTTAGTTGAAGCCAGCAGTTACATCACACATACACACACACATTGTGGACCTTTTCTGTGTTTACACAGCACATTTTTGCAAACTTGCCTCATTGCTGTGGATTCCTGGACTAAAATGTTTTATTTTCGTGATAAATATTGTAGTGAATTGCGTTTGTTTTGGGTGACACTTCATACTTGAAGGTGAGCTCTCAGTGGTGTTTTCTCTGTTTTTAATTATTGTTGCGGGTGTTTTTTCCGGGTTATTTTCGTACTTGTTGCCTTCAGGAAAGCAGAGCTTTGCTTTTAGCGACTTGCTGTTATTCACCTCCCCCACCAACCAACCCCCAGCCTCGGTGGCGGTTAAGAGAAATGGGTGGTATTATGAGAGGAGAGCACTTGATTCCTTTTTTAGCCTCCATTTTTTTTTTGTTTCAGGGTTTGTGTAAGCTGAACAGTGCTGCTCACCCACAATGTTGTAATCTCAAGTTTCACCAAGAAAACTCGCCGATTTGTGTTTTTAAAAAATAAATAAAATACGTTATTATTGTGACATTTCCTGCTTTTAAGAAGACAAATTTGTTCAAGAACTTTCATATTAACTTAAAGCATTTAGACATACGATCTGTGACCCGGATGTAACTATTAACGCCTGCTACTCGGGACTTGTTTTCATTGTGAGGTGAAGTTTTTTATTATTTGTTTTGTTTTTTGGAGGTTTTTCATGAGGGGTCCACGTTTTATCAAGAGGACAAATGGCTATCCCAGCCGCCGCGTGAGAGACCGAGCTGCTCTGAAATGCACCACGTATGCTCCCAGTGCGCGAGCTCCCAGCATGCACACAGCAAACAGAGAGAAGACGTTGTTTTTGTGCTCATGTTCGTCTCCCTCTGCCTTTTTATCCACTTTTTTGATTAAATTGGACATTATTTTTCAGCTCAGATGAAACACTTCCTACATCTGACTTGAAATAACTGCAGTGTTGTTTCTTTGTTCAATTATGTTTAATTATATCTTTGTTTGTTGTTTGGTTTCCTGTGTCAATGTTGACCTTGCTTTATGAGTCCGGAGATTAGAGGAACTACTGTCAGCACGGGTGTTCAGAGCCCCAACCAAGTGTTTGGCTTTTTCTTGGTGCCGATTGGAAATCCGAGCCCCATTTTCATTGGCTTGAAGCGACATTCTCTGGATGTGTTTCGCAGCTTTTAATAGACTGTGTGGGCCGCTGCTTTGCAAACCTGGCCACCCAGAACTGCTGGAAACCTGAGCCCCGGTCTCCCCCTGACCTGTACCTTCTTGTTATCTTGAGCGAACGCTGTTCTCTAACAGAAACAATGAAATAAACAATGGTGAGTTTGCAGTGCATGTAGCATTTTAGACCCCTGTGAGCACACAGCGGTGAGTCGTCTTACCTCAACCTGCTGCCACAAAAACTTCCCAGTGAACTGTTTTTTTAGTCTTTTTCTTCTGTCCTCCTCTTTAAAGAATTTGCACACTTTGTCACACATCACACAGAGATGTGTTTAAAGTATCTGTACCTCTTTGATCTTGTGAAGACCAGTGTGCTTCATGGGGACCAAAGAAATGTTTCAGTGCAGCAAGAGCGCATTTCTGGGATTTTGGTTGGGTTTCAGGTTGGAGTTTGGCTTTGCTGTGGATGGTACCAAAAGCAGCGTCCTAATATGGATAGCCGTGTGGATGTGTCTGCAGGACGTACACCCTTCTATGGGCCTCTGAAATTTTGTAGATTGGAGGAATGTGCAAACATGCAAGGTTAGCTTGGCCGGGTTTTCTGAGAGGGAGGAAATAAAGGCTGTCCCGCTGGTTAAAAATCAGGAAATGTAACTGTTGGTTCAAGTGCTGCTGATTACTGAGGCAGTATTTTGACTACAGGAAGCTTTTTTTTCCCCCCACAACTAGGGGCGTTTGAGGAGGGCCGGCGGCACCTTTCCTTTTAGCCCACCCCTCCATTCCCACTGCAGGAAGCAGGAGCTAAGCAGACATTTCACCTCTGGTCGAGACAAAGTACTTTTAGATTACCTGAAAGCTTCAAGGTGGGGTTGGCCTTTTGCTCAGCATTTATGATTGGTGGTGAAATCCAAAGGTCTCATTTCCACATTTTCTGTCTCAGTCACTGTAGCTTGTAAACAATATTTGCTTAAACAGCAGGTGTAGTTTTACTACTAGTAAAGACAACAATAAAACTTAACTATTAATACAAACTTATGCCCACTAGTTTGGAGGAGCAACTCCAAAATGAATAAACCTTAAAACTTGGTATTTTCATGCACTTTCAGTTGCATCAGGAGGGTTAACCTCTTGTGTTTGTTACATCTGAAGATGTTGACCCGTTTTCTGCAGAGGAGTGCTGGATCCTCTCTTGGTGTATTGAAGCGGTCATAGGAAATGTTCCTGCGAGGACTTGGATCGGGGAGAAAACCGAGCGCTGTTAGCTAAACATTAGCATTCTGATGACGCTCTGTATCTTCACATGGAGGGCAGGTGTAGCTGTTCATATGGTAATAAGGTTTCATTTGTTTTGTGCTGATGTGACCTAGTCAACCGAGCCATTGTCAAAGATCTGCCTTTGTCCGAGGCAGAATGATTGAATTCACTTATATGAGAAGCAGTTTGTGTTTTGACAACAGTGTCGTCGTATCTGCATGTAAGTGAGTGAGATTTGTCCGTGTCTGTACTGAGGGCCTGAACTTCGCGCAGCATCTAGCTTCATCTCTCACTCTTACAAGGTTATTTATAATCTTTTACATTAATATTATCTCAAGGTGAACATCCAGTAGGAAGGAAGAATGACGTGAAGGTGTCATAATGCTCGGGCGACTGTTAGCTAACAGGCTGTATTTCATTTCCTGATTCAAGACTGAACTGTTCAGTTATCCATGAAGGAATTAGGGCTGGGCAATATATCGAGATTTTCAAATATATTAAGACTTTGTCACATGAGATATAGAATGAAGGAATATCGTTTATATCGAGTTAGCTTGTTTTGAATCAAAGGTTTCTTCTCTTTTGCATTTTGCACAACTTTATTTTTGTTATGCTCATTGAAAAGTATTTTTCATTATTTTATAAACAGCTACTTTATGTCAGTCAAATCTTTTAATGCACATGTGCTGTTGATCCATAATAAAAGTGCATTTAGCAGTCAAAGCTGTAAATTACAATAGTCTCATTAGTTAAATGACGAAATAAAGTAAATTGAGGTATATGTTGTATGTCGTGATTCAGGAAGAAATGATAGAGATATGAAATTTTGTTCATATCGCCCAGCCCTAGAGGGAATATTATTAACTTCCTGTTGTTATAGATGAGACTTCATCTCAGACATTAACCCTTACTCATTACAGGCAACATTAACCCATCTCTGTTGGATCACCAGCGCCCCGACCTCTATTACTCATTTCATCTTGAGTGTCTCAGGAGCTGTAGTGTGTAACTTTGTGGGGTGAAATGTAACAGATAGCTTACCATTTCAGGAATGTACAAAAGTTTCCAGGCAATTATTTCCTCTCCAGGAAGTTTACAATCCAGCCACAAAATGTAGTGTTTATTCAGAGACTCTTTTTGGTAAATAAGCAATGACTGATCCATGATAATGCCATTATTTATCACATTTTCATCATAGCAAAATACAGTCGCTAATGTTGCTGAGAGACCTCTGTTCTAACTTGTAAAATTATGGTGAAGCAACGTCGTGTCAGACTTCTAGTATGAATCATCCAATCAGAAGCAGACAAAGATCAACAAGTTAGCAGGAAGTTCTATGAATGTATGAAAAGAAGAAAATAATCGTCCTCCATGGCTAGAATAAAGCTAAGAAGCTAAGTCCATGAGGATAGTAGGTAAATAGAAAAAATAACTGTTAATGAGGAAATAGTGTAAATATGTGAATAGTTTCTGTTGTGTTTGTTTCAGTGTCAATATTTGTTGATGTACAGATGAGAAAAGGCTTGGTCCCTGGTTATTTAAAGTACATTTTAATAATAGTTCTTCTGGTTGGCCTTCATGCTGCTGAATACGTTAATTTTACGTAATTTTAGCCTCAGAATCTGACACCCAAGGCCTTTCTGGAAACATCTGACTGGGATTAAAAGGGTTCAGCTTCTGCTTAAGAGTTATCTTGAAGGTTCTGTGGTTCATAAAGTTGTTCCTTGCAGCCAGATTTGGGGTTCTTGCAGTGTGATGAACAGTAATCTTTCATCCCGCTGCATCTCCTGCAGCAGCTGTGTGTTTCTGTGGCTTTGCGATCTTGCACAATGAGGTTAAGAACAGTCACCGTGAAGACGGGCCCTCTGCCGCCTTCCCATTGGTGCAGCAGCTCTGGATTGTCTCCAATGAGGCGAAGCGTTTCCTCAGCGTTGGAGGAGTGGTGTTGCAGAGGACCGTGCTGGTTAATTCTGTTTTGTGCCGCGAAGCAATGCTTCTTGGGAAAATAATTGAGAAGGAGGGGGAAGCTAGGGAAAAAAAGGAGGCAGAAAGGGAGGGGGGTAAGGGAGGGAGAGGGCCTGTGCAGTCACTCTCTCTCTCCTTTCTCATTCTTGTTTTATTACACCATCATGTTTTCTCTTTCATTTCCTTTTCTCCCCGTCACTCGGCCTGTGTGATACGCGGTTATCGGGCTGCAGGGAAAGAATCCAGCAGAATAACTCGGAGTATTTGTCTCCTTACCTTTTGAACTGCAGGCAGCCATTTTAGTCTGACCACAGTTACTCTCTCACTCCTTTTCCTCATTGATCCGCTCTCTTTGTTTCACCTGATCAAGCCGCTGCGGGCTACGGAAAGGCGTTTGGTCAAGATTGCAAAATCTATGTGTACATTTTTAAGGCTGTTTACTCAGAGGGTGTTTTTCAGGCAAGGTTAGAGTAAACACAGGAGATCTGCAGAAGTTGTTCTCTAATGCGCAGCAGCGATGTTAGAGATGAAAAGGAGATGGAGCAGGTTTTCCTGTCCACAAGCTCCTCGTCTGTTAACTTATCACTTCATGTTTGGCTCATGTTTCTAAAGAAAGCTGAAAGATGAATAGATTCCTGCCTCTGAGGGTTCATATTTCCAGCCAGCGTGGGCTGAAGGTTTGCAGCCGTGGCTCATTTTCCATCATTGTGCTCCTCTTATCTGTTTACAATTTTAATCTCCTCATGTTGGAGGAGTCGGAGAGGGACAGTTAGTCCTTCAGTGGTTCAAAATGGCTGCCAAGCCCCAGTGTTATTTAAGTCTCAGTCAGTGACATCGAGAAATCTTGTTCTTTCCACTGCAGATGTTCGACCCGAGGCCGTCTCAGGACGAGACCGTGGCTCAGAAACAGGATGTGGGAGCTATCTGCTGCAAGATGATAACTAGTTTTAACTTGATAAACTTTATACAAATAATTACTATTAGTAGTAGTACGAGAAGTACACATAGATGTATATAATAATAATAATAATATATAAAATTATTTAAAAACTACTACTGACAGTAATAATATAACCAAATAAACACTGAAAAATGAACTATCTAAAAAGAATTATAGTATACTACTAAATTAAGACATAAGATTTTTGTGTGTGTACACACAACCGAATGTATAAGTTTACAATATAAACAACAAAAACACACAAAGTTGTGGATGATAAAAACGTCTATAACAATTAGACACATTAGACTCCAGACATGTTTAACTATTGATGTTTTTTTTTTTTTAAATGGACAAGAAAAAATAAGTAATTAGTATTGATAATATTGTTCGCAATGTTATGTTTAATTTCCTGGTTGTTAATTAGTGAATTTACTCGCCTCATGTGGCCCGTTTGCTGTGCGACTTGGATGGAAACGAGTAAAAAGCATCAGACATGCAGCAGCCTTTTCTTTTTCTGATTCTTTTTCTTGCTTTGTTTTCGCTTTGGCGGAACAGCCTCATCTGGACCATGGTTGTCTGTTTTTTGCCTCCAAACAGATGATTGATTTTTTTTTTGTCATGCCAGCCATGCTACTGACCCGAGCCCCCCCTCCCACCCCTTTTGTTCTCTATTGTGTCTCTGGACACACATTAATGCGGCCGAGTCCTGGGCCATCAGGCCGCTGGACGGTGTTTGGTTAAAGCTGGGCCACAGCATGAAAACTGCCTCACTGCAACTGGAGTTGAGTTATTACACACGATGAGCCTGAAAAATAGTCCTTATGATGCTGCCGGATGTTTCCGTATTTGTGTCTGCCATTACTGGACTTGCTGCAGTTTTTTTTTCACTGATGGTAAGAAAATAGCACCGTGACGAGAGATGTCTGACAAAGTGCAACAGGAAATACACAAACATATGTTTTAACCTTTCTCCTCTCTTTGTAACGTGTTCTGGTTTGGATGGTTTATACAGATGTCTGCAGAGCTGGACTACCTCCACTTGTTAAACAGGCATGAGGAGATTCCTGTATGTCTGGAAAAATCAGCTTCGTGCCCCAAAACACGGCTGGTTACTAGTTGTTGTTAGGTGGTCGTCCTAATAAGAAACACATAATTTAGAATAAAAGTATTCTCCCTCGGGTTTACATGGAAATAATGTCGAATTAAGGTTTACTTGGAAAAGATGTTTTCTAATTCCGGTTTATTTCTGGGAGGCTTCTGATTGGACAGTGGGCCGGAAGAAATCCCGTCTCTGCTTCCTGCTGCTTTTCCTTTCGACTGTACAAGCTGGAAAACCCACATAAGAAGCATTTTTGTTTGATTTGGATTCCCTAGCACACTACTTCACTTTCACGTGAACTGGCAGAAGTCCAGCACTCGCGTTGGGTGTCATGGCAACAGGTCGAGGGACCGGGCGTGCACAAAACGAATGGAAATAACTTAAAGCGGAATAAACATAATATGGAGGAATTACCTCATTTGCAACTAAAAATAGGATCAACCAGCCACTTGATTTGGAATTAAGGTAAATTTAGGTTGATTATAATTTTCATTTGGAATTAAGTGTTTTCTTGGCTATTTTTAGTCTCTAACTTGTATTCCAAATTAAAGGGGAATTTAGACTCGTGTAAACGTGTCTTATGTTTCTCTTAGAAACAGGAAGAACCACCTCAAGCATTAAAGCTATTTTCTGTTGTAATGGAAATTGTTTTGTTTCCATTCATCGCTACGCCATTGTCGTCGTCTGCAATGGAAACTTTGTTAATGACCTCATGCTTATATTTAGTGTTAATCTGACGTGTTGATTTTAAAATGTTAGCTTTTTTTCATTTATTTTGATCCAGCTTAGATGAGGGGCTTAGGATTACACCACCTGGATTTGGTTTGGGTTTAAGACATTCCTCTTATGTGATAAAAAGGTTAAACACAGAGGTAGGAACCATCGGAGAAAAGGCGGCTCATAAAACGCATGGTTAGGTAATCTTTAGTCACACCATCCTTTTGTTTCCGCAAGCCGGAAAAGCCGACCCGGTCCGCCTACAAAGGTGATCCCGGTTCAGTTCAGGTGACCAAATACAGGAAGTGGACTACAAAGGCAGGGGCATTGTGGGTAAACACGACCATAGCGTGTGCATGTAGGAAGAAATGTAGCTCTGGACGGCAGAACTCTGAAAAGTAGTGTGTGATCCCATCATGTCAGCGTTTTACTCGAGTCTGTCCTGCTTTAACCCCAGCCAGGCTACATAATCCCAACCAGGAAGCTCCACAAGACAAGCATCTCTTCTCTGAATGACTTGGAGTAGCAGCCGATGAGTCAGCCGCTGATGGAGATCTTAAGTTAGATGAAAAACTAAAAGAAATGAGAATATGGAGGCCGGATCATGGAGACTGGTGCGTTCACAGCCGCTGTTTCAGATCTGTATCTGCTTTTAATCAACACGAGGTGGTTGAGTAAAGCCAGCAGGTGTTCAGAAAACCTGTTTGTATCGTAGACGTGGTCAGCTGGAAATACTGGTGAGAGTTATTAAAGCACATTGTTTACCGTGTTGACACCTGCCTGCGCTACAGTGGAAGAGGCTGCTCTGGGTGTTCGGGAGATTTCTCCTAGATTCGCTTCCACGGTCCGTGACGTGAACCAACATCTTGTGCATTCAGAGACATTCAGCTCAGACTTGGAGTTGGCCCGTATTTCAGTCATTTTTGCTCAGTTTAGCCTGACGATCATCTAACATCAGCCTCACAGCTCTGCTGCATTTAGACCAGTGCTTCTCTACCTTCTCTGAGCTCGTGCCCCACCACAGAGATACATACATAGAGGCCGCATTCAGCGCTGCTGGCTGCTAGAGCGACGTGCTGATAGGGCGGCCATCTTGGTTCAGACCACAGTGTCGGATTTGCTTGCTGTCGCAGTGAAAACGAGGCACTCAAATGTTATTCTAATCTCGTGTAAGGCAACTCAAAGATAAAAAATACATTTAAAGAATAAGCACTTACATTACTCAATCATTTTGATGACCAAAACGAACTTTATAATGACCTATTATTACCTTCGCCGATATATTTTAGCCGGCGTTTGTTTGTTTGTCTTTCTGTCAGTGTACAAGATAACTCAAAAAGTTATTGACGGCTTTTGATGAAACTGTCATGATAGCTTGGGAGTGATGC
>JBBBVT010000003.1:2970610-2985949 GCA_037177035.1 Craterocephalus eyresii
ACATATGCTCCGCTGTCATAAAGACGGCAGCGTCGACTTGTTGCTGACAGACGTGACGCACTGGGTGTGTGTGTGTGTGGGCTGTCAGCCAGCGTTTCCTTAAAGCAGAGCATGAGGACTTTTGCGACGTAGTTATGATCGGTGGATAAGATCGGTTTCATATGTACTGATCGGCCGATCACCGATCCCCCAAAATTAACGAAATCGGGGCCGATCGATCGGCCGGCCGATCAATCGGTGCACCCCTAATACAAATACAGCTAACGAATTCCATCAAAGATGTCCTTAAAATCCATTTTTTTCTTGCCGTCTAGCACATCACAGGAATCTACTCAGGGTAAATCTTCTTCTTCTGTGGAGTTTTACAGCAACAAATGCAACCTGCTAAACTCAGTCAGTCATGTTCTTTCTCTGTAAGCAGCAACGTAAGTTGTCATTAGCAGAGCCGCCGTCGTTGTCCAGAAACACAGCTGACTGTGATTTAGTGGTTATATTTCTGAGTGTGACGCGGCCCTCGGTGCTCAGCCTGTGATGCAACGTTTTACTCTGGGAGCGCAGTATCAGAAACTAAACTGATAAAGATGGCTGGGTCAGTGCTGGAAGGACACGGTGGACGCTTCTGCATAACCTTTACGCAACATGTGGTTGTACACATGTGGAGGTCTCCTTTGTTCGGGGTCTTATTTGCTTGCCCTTCCTCTGGATTTGTCTTCAAAATGGCCTCTGTCCCAGTGAACTGATTAAGACTGAGACTGGGGGTAATTTGAGCCGAGTATTCATGGCTAGAGGAGCGAATAAGGAAGGGCGGGGAGGGAGAGAAGGAAAAGAAGGCTTTCCTTCTTTTGGAATTTACCTTCTGAGTTTTCCAACTCTTCCTTGTGAGAAAGGGACTTTTTTTGGGTAAGATAGGGTGTGGGTGTGGGTTATTTTGAGAATCAGCTGCCAGCGGTTTCTGATCAGGCTGCGAGCCTCTGAATTACCCTTTACCTTCTTCATATTGTTTGTTCACGTTTTTTTCATTCAGACTCAATATTTTCGATTTAAAAAAACATCATGATTTGGAATTAAAGTATCCTCCTTTGGGTTTACAATGAAAATATTAATTCTGAATTAAGGTTTACATGGAAAACATGTTTTCTTAAATCTGCTTTAAATCCAGGGGTTGGGAAGGGTTCTCATGGTTTGGATGGTGGAAATGACGTACCGTACGTACATACGTCTACCGAAAGTAAAAAACGGGCTTCCTTTCTTTTCATCAACATGAAAAATGTTGTAATAAGAACCATTTTCTCTTGATGTGAATTCTAGTTATGAAGCGGCAGCTAGCCACTAGCATGCTACGTCACTTACACCTGAACAGACTCGCTTTGAGTCCGTTTGCTTCATACGGGAAGCGCCGTTTGGGAACAAGCATGCACAGAACAACAGTAATTAACTTAAAGTGGAATTAAGGTTTATATGATAGAGGCTGAGAGAGGAATTATCTGATTCAGAATTAAAAAAGGAATAAACCAAAAGCCTCTTGAATCAGAATTAAGTTTAATTCAGAATTAAAATTTGCATCAGGAATTAAGTGTTTACACTTAACTTTAATGCTGAATTAAAGAGGAATTAAAACTCTCATGTAACCTCAGCTACAGGTCTCATGCTGTCCTCTTTTTTTGTAAAAAAGTCATTGTTTGCTTTTCAACGTGAAGCTGGTAGATGCCACTCCTCTGTGATCCCAGCTTCTTATTTTCTCATCAGCTTTTCCCTTCACTAACAGCCAGATAGTTTTATCTTCAGCAGCACTTATATCACCGTAGTTTTCCAGGAACAGTGTGTAACTCGCTGCTGTGAATTGTGATGGAGGGATGACCTTCAGAAGTTTCCAGATATGTGCATCCCGTCCAGGTGGTTTACTCAGAGACTGTGTGTGTAACGTGTCGTTTCTGTAGTCATTGCTTTTAACGCACCTTCAAAAAGTCATGATGGCCTTTAAACATAATTGTCTGCTGGGAAAAAAATAAAGAAATTATGAAATAATAGAGTGCAGTAAGGATCTCCTACTTCCGGCTGGGTGTCACCACTAATTTCCTAAATCATTTAAATGCACAGTGGCCTGATTTGATTTGATATCAATTAATTTACAGATATTTATGTCACACCGTTATGTTTTACTAAAAACGTTCTCAGATCAAAATTTTTTATTAAACACTGAGCCAGTTTACACGACCATCAGAGTAGTCAGATTACTGCACTAATCTGATATATGTCGTCCCTCAGTTTGGAAATGTGATGCTTTCGACGTTTACATTTACCAGTCCATTGTTGGACGTACGTGGTGACATCACTTCCTGTTCTATCAAAACATTCGGTGCTTGTTTAACATGGCGCATTCTCAGTGTTAGCTGCTGAGGAGGAATTAGCAGCTAGTTAGATAACTGTCGGTGGATGCAATCCAAGGGTTAATGACCAAATCAGATCTTGGCCTTATCTTGAATAAGATGAGTTTATTTTGGGTACTTGGGTGCCCTGTCACTGCTGTGAACATAATCCACCAAAAAACACTTTATTCTCATTATCTATGAGGCTTTTTCAGCTTTATAATTATTGTTGGTTGTCCAGAAACAAAGTTATGAGTTTTTTTTATGAGTTTGTGTTATTTTCCTGATCTAATTATTTTGATCTTTAGATTTATTTAGTTTTTTCTTTTGTTTATAACTTTGAGTCTGCGTAAAATCTACGTTAAAATCAAGTGTTTTGTCCCTGATGCGATTGGTCACAACAGAGTCGAGTCGCTGTTGTCACTGGAAAAGAAACAGAAAAGAAAAGAAACCCAATCCGAATCCAAGTTGTATGAATCAATATTCAATTAAGTAAATTAGAATTGATTCAAATTGATTTATTTTTCTTTTCAACTTGACTGTCGGTTTACCCCCCCTTCTGTTTTCTCTCATCTGTCTTTGTTTCCTCTGCTCTGTCCTGGAAGCCTGTTCATACAAAGGTCATGTGATTAAAATCTTACTTGATGATGATGAGATCACAAAAACAAGTCATGTTTAACCAGTTTGATCACATGCAGGCTGTTCCCATAGTTCATACACTGGTCCTGGCAGATGGCTGCCTGTGATGGTTCTGGTTCTGATAGAGGTTTTCCCTGCTAGTTCTGGTTCTGATGGAGGTTTTTCTCTCCAGCATCTCCTTGTGCAGCTCAAGATGGAGGACTGAATCAAAGAAGATTTTGCAAAGTTTCGTTAGCTGGTTTATATCAGGGATTCTGGACTTGAGGGGTCCAGCAGGTTTTAAAGTTTTCCTGATGCCGGACTTAAATCCGTGGTTAATTCGCAGACTGGTGCAGAGATTTACATCAAGCTCCAGCTTTTGTTGAATAGAGCCCATCAGGTGTTTGAGGTGGAAAATGTGTGGTATCCACCTAGTTCAGAATTTTATATTTGGTCAGAATAAATGACAGTCATTGAAATAAATGATTAGATTGGAGGAGTTCCTAATATTTTGGTGTGGGTATCGCCACTAATTTTATGCAATTCAATGCAAAACAGACTGATTTTGTTTAGATTAACTTTGATACCATATGCATGCTTTAATATTAATTACTGTATCTATAAGTTCTTCTAACTTCTTGGAAATTATTTTCTTGAACACTTATAAATAAATAGCACTTTGTTTGTAATAGTTTTTTAAATAGAATTTAATTGTTATCTATTAACCCTTAAAACCGCTTAGCCATTTTTTGTGGGTTGCTCTTTTCGGCTCGTTTTTTGTTAATGCTCAAAGTTCAACGGTTTCAATGCCAGTCAACATGCAGAAAGTTTGTTCTCTCATTTGTGAGATAATGAGGCTAAAATGATGTGAGATGATATAGCTCCATGAAGGCTATGAAGAAAAAAATATTGGCATTAAAACAAACACAACATTTACAATTTTGTTACCTCCTATCCTCATAAAACAAAGTCCCACTCAGCTGCAGCAATTAAACGACTTCTTGTCTGTATTCCAGCCATGGAGGACCATTATTTTATTCTCTGACACACAACTTTCTGCTAACTTGTTGTTTGGCTGCTCCTGATTGGACGTTACCCTCAGTTTAAGCATTCTGATTGGTGGAAAGCAAGTGACAGGAAGTGACTTAATTTCATTTCTGGGTCAAAATGAAGCAAAATAGTAGTACTAATCTTTTTTTATGCTGAAAGTGTGATGGCGTTATTGTCGTTAGTTTAGCTGGAGTATAAACTTCCTCCGTGATTTTCTTCTGAGATTCTTGCTCAGATTAAAAAACTCCTGAAGAAGAAAAGGCTTAGTGATCCTGTGTGTGTGTTTGTGACGTCTCTCTTTGCTAGTGTGTGTTTTAGAGCGTTGGGCGGCGAGGACAGACATATCGACCTTGACATTACTGGAAGTCCTCGGTTGTCCTGTGGTTGCCGTGGCCCTGAAGCCGTCTGTGTAACCGGGGGAGCCCTGCAGAAATGTCATGCATCCCGCGGCCTTTTCCTGAGTCGTACCGTAGAGCTGGAGCGGACGCTGTGATGACTCTGAGCGCTGGTGTGTGTGTGTGTTAAGGTGTGTTTGTCCTCGCTGGAAGACAAACATTCCCCCTTACATGTGAACAAAGCTCAGAAAGGCTTCGTTCTCCTCTGCTCCCGTCCAATCAGGAGCGAGGAGGAGGGAGCCGGCAGAGTGTGGGTCAGTGTTTCAGCACAGGGCGCTCACATGACTGGGGGGGGGTGGGGCCTGTGGAGGATGACTCATCCCTCTGGGTGTGCAGGAGAAAGGCGCCCCCTGTTGGTTCTCCTCCTCACGGCAGCAGAGATGTAAATGTTGTTTTTCTGCTCATTGAACCCCCCTCCACACACACACACACCTGACACACCTTGTGGATGATAAACAGATCCAGCCCAGGATGTGCATAACTAAGTGTTTTTTTAGAAATGGGAAGGAGGGGGGAGGGAAAAGATGCCTGCTGCAGCGTGGAGGCGACGTTGTAAACATGAGTCAGCAGATTTTAACTGCTGCGATGTGTGAGGAGCGGTTTCCTGTATCGTGTCGGGCTATGAGGTCATGGGAACTTCAGATGAAAACATCTCTGTGGAGGTGTCTCCCTCTTTTTGATGCCTCTCTGTTACACATCCACCCCCCCAGGATGAAACCCCCCCCCCCCTCCCCCGGATGCTTTGTTTACATTTTATCTGCTGCTTCTGTCTCACTCTGTCCACCTTCTCCTCCTCAGGTCCCTGATGACCGTGAGCCGCGGGCGACGGCTCGGCGGCGCCCCCCCTCTGGAGTGGTCCGTCTCTGTAGTTTGGACCGTGTGATTCCTCTTCCCCCCGCCCCATCCTGTTCCTCCTCTCCCCCTCCCCGTTCTTCCCCTCGTCCCCCCTCCCATGCGTCGCTGTGCTGGACGTCATGAGCATAGTAATCACGCTGGGAGTCACCACACCTGAAACGTCTTACTCCGATATGGCTGCTGGATCAGAGTAAGTCGGCTCAAACTTGCACTGGGGTCAGATTCTGCCAACGGGCGCTGCACAGACACACAAACCCGCCAGGAACAGAAACAGGAGGGGTTTCTGCCTGCAGCACCAGCAGCTTATAACGTGACACAGCTAAAAGGCGAGGGGCGGGTGGTGCGAAGCTACCGTGTGTCTGCAGGAGGTTACAGTAGTGCTGGGTGGTGTACTGGTCAGGGTGCCAGGTAATCGCTTTATAACTGATTTTTAGAGTTTTACAGCGTTAGACATTATTATTTAGCTTTATATAGACCTCATGTTGTGTTGGTGTTTCCTTTCTGTGACAATAACACAACTTCACAGTTCCATTTCTGCCTGAGTCGTGGTGCAGCCCTCCCTTTCCCCCCGGCTCATCCTTGTAGCAGCAACACGAGAGGCCCTGTGATTTACAGCGATGCAGAGACCGTGGACGAAGTCGCAGAATTAACAACAATGGAATAAAACACGGAATATGGTGGAATTTGCTCATCTGAGGGGATCCGGGATCTGCCTTCCCTGCTAATGGAAGAGTTTTCTACGGTGTCTGAGCCAAACGAAAAAGAGAAAGTGAAACATATTCTGACCACTTCCTGTCTGTCTCTGGACACGAGTGCTGTCAGGAAACGAAAGCAGCTTCTGTCAAACTCACTCACACTGAGTGTTGAGCTGCAGCTGGAGGCTCGCCATTAAGAGCATGCTTGCATGCTCAGATCTGCTGGTCACACTGGGACTGCTGCTGGTTCAGGTTCTGGTCCTGAAACCACTAAATTTGGGAAACATGATACATCTTTCTGGGCAAAATTTCGAGATTTCCAAATATACAGAGACTTTGTCACACAGGATATAGAATGAGGAAATATCGCTTATATCGAGTTGGCTTGTTTTGAGTTTAAAAATATGTCTTTTTTTCCAGCATTTTGCACAACTGTATGCTTGTTATGGTCATTGAAAGTTATTTTTTATCATTTTAACACACATATACTTTAATTTCAGTCAGACATTTTAGTGCACGTGTTTCTGATCCTTAATAAAAGTGGATTTAGCACTCATGGCTGTAAATTTGAACCGTCTTCTCGGTTACTTGACCACAAAAAAATTATATCTAGATATAGATTGCATATAGTCCTTAAGAAAAAAATGATCGAGATGTGAAATTCGGTTCATATCGCCCAGCCCGACGTCGTTCATAGGATTGTGGAAATCTGTCCGGAGAGTCTGGCTGCCCTGCTGGAGAATATGGCTTCACTGTTTGTTATTCCTGTGCAGTTCTTATACCGAGAACCAAATCTTTGCTTAGATATGAAAACCAGCTCAGCAACGTTGGGAAAGTGGTGCAACAAGAAGTAGAGGACCTTTTTCACTGCAACACCTCTAACCTCGCAGCAGGATGGTTACGGTGTGGAGTGAAGCTGTAGAAGATTGAACATGTTGGATCTTTACTAATTACTGAAGATGCTGCACCACTGTAGCTGCTAATATCCAGTCAGCAACCTTTCAGGTTAAACTAGGAAAAGATGGGGGGGGCTTTCAGTCAAATGTCCCTGGTAGAAGGAAGAAGAGGTGGATGGAGATAAGCAGCACCATAACAGTCCGTGCAGAAAGGCAGGTGCAGGGTGAAGATGAGGGGTCTGTGGACGTTAACGTGGTTTTTGTTCTGTGTGTAATCTTCATGACAGACAGTTGTTCCTCTGAGGGGAAAACGTGGTTAACTCTCCGTCATGGATGAAAATTAACATCGAACACAGTGAAACTGCTGTCGGCGTGAAACAAAGATACACCCACCCAGCACTAGTTTACATTAATGACACTTTCAGGAAGGACGAAGCGTCGATCTGTCATCGATCTGTCCTCACTTCATTCAAAGTTGAAGTCACAAATGTCTGTTTTTGACTGAAATGCAGTTTGTTGTTGTTATGGCTGGTGGTCCTGAGAAAAGTGGGCTCTCACTGGTGCTGCTGTGCAACGTTTGCGTGTGATGTTACACATATAACATCACGTATAGATGCATCATCAGTTATGTATCCTGAAAGTGGACCACCTTCCGATATGAAATAATGTCCGCTGTCTCTTCTTGGCGTTCTCGGTTTGTATTTGATCCTGCTGCTCTGACTGGTTGATAACTGCGCAGTTGAATGTCAGTAAATGCTTTAATCAGTTAAATTCTACCAACCAGCTGATCGGAATAAGCTCTGCGGGTGAAAACGCTTCAGCTGACAGAAAAATATTCTGGTGCACGATCGACAGCAATGCATGGAATCTCCATGGCAACAGAAACAAATATACTAAGGAATGAGGAAGCTGAGAACATTTTGTTTCCATTGTGTAATGGTTGCAGTAAAATCAGAGATAGACGCTCGGTGAGAGCAGCATCAGATTATTAACCCTTAAAACTCCACTAGATCTTCGGCACCTCACAGCTTTATCGCTTTTATCATGATTATCATCAACAGCGTCTCAGGAACTGTAGTGTGTAACTCTGGGGGTAGATTATGGATAGTTTATCCTTCAGGGGATATTCCAGTATTTATATCCAGTCCAGGAGGTTTACAATCCAGGTGCAACATGTGGTGTTTATTCAGAAACTCTGTGTTAAAATCCACACATGATGATACATGATAACTCCATTATTTATCACATTTCATCATTTAAAGAATGAACTCACCTTCACTACTTTGTTACTAAGACCTCCATGTGAACCCAGAAATTACAACGAAGCTAATTGGAGAGTCTAAATTGATGGTAACGTCCAATCAGGAGCAGCCAAACAAGTGAGCAGAAAGTCCTGTGTGTGTCTGAAAAAAAGGAAAAATGATGGTCCTCTGTGGCTGGAATAAAGCCAGGAGGCTGAGTTGGTTTTATAAGGATAGGAGGGAAATAACAGCTCAAATAACTGTAAATGTGGAAAAGGTGTATACATGTAAATAGTTTCTGTTGTGTTTGTTTTAATGTCAATATTTTTCATGTGCAAATGAGAAAAGTCGCGGTCACTGTTGATCTGCGTGTTATTTCTACAGAGTACTGTTAGTAATAAATCCTGTTTTCTTGTCCTGGTCGGCCTTTATGCTGTTATATCTGCTGATACATTCATTTTACATCATTTTTTTACATCATTTTAGCCTCATGATCTGACACCTGAGGATATCCTGAAAAAACATGACTGGAATTAACAGAGTTGAGCCTCTACATTTATTCCTGCAATTAAAAAAGACAGATAAAAATATAGCAAAAATATGTGGAGTTTTAAGGGTTATAGATCTGCAGGCTGTAAGGCAGGGGCTCATAACTCATGATGCTTGTCTTCTTCACACTTGTTCATATTAAAATCAACCCCATCAGGTCTGTTCTCCTGTTTAACATGTACTTTCTCTTTGTTGTTGGCCCACCTGTTTGCAGGAAGCCTTCCTGGTAAAATAAAGTCAAACTGAATATTTAGCTGAGTTTCTTTTTTGATCTAAATGCAGACGATGTTCTGCAGTTAATAATGATCCAGCGATGATTAGTTTCACCATCAGATTTGCCCGAATCCTCCATTTCCTGTTCAACGGCTTCCACAGATGTTAATAATCAAGGTAGGATTCATCAGATCCTGCAGAGAAAGCAGGAGGAACATGCCAAGTTTGGAGTTTCCGCTGCAACCAGACGTTCAGCGGTTGATGCAGGAAGGGACCAGTAAGCACTGGTTCAGAGTGGACGAGGTGCAGGAGGGTCTGGGCGTTCATGGGTTTGTGTTTTCAGAGTTTATCTTGTTGTGTAAAAAGTGTAGACTTGTCCTGGTTTTCCACGTCAGGCCTCAGATGTCGGGTAGTGTGAGGAAACGCTGTCAGACTGGGACCAGTTTCCTGCAGGAATGCAGCTGGCCTGCGTCCCACCCGGCTCTGCAGACATGTACGGGCGCTCCGGTTCAGACGGAGCTGGGATTACTCTGACGTTTGGGATTGGACCGGATCAGACTCTGACCAGCCTGAACCACTGAGTCGAGCTGTTGCATAACATCGTGGCAGCCCACATTCTTCCCTTTCCTCTCAGGGTGACGAAGAAACCTCAGATTCTTGCTGCCATCTAGTGACGGAAGACTTTCCTTCATCTGTTTACACAGCTGCTCAGGAAAGTAGAAAATACCGTTTATTTCTTTATATATTTACACCCACCGTCTACTTTGCCCGGATGGACACTTCTTCTCCAGATCCGCAGTAATCCTTGGTGTCTTAGACCCATCAAGGTGGTGGAAACCTTCCTCAGAGGTTCTGCTGCATATTAACATGACAGCATCACACAGCTGCTGCATCCATGATGAGAATCTCCCAGATATTTTCAGACTATTCTCTGTAAACCCTGGAGATGGGGTGTTAAAAGTGTGAAAACCACATCCACACAGAGAGGATGGGAAGTATTTGGTACAGAAGCTTTTCCAGAAAGGTCAGTGTCCGCAGTTCCAGGTTAGAAGCTGTGGTATTATAACAGGAAGCTGCAACCGTGAGGAAATACAGCATAAACTGGGAAGGAGACCAACGCAGATGCAAACCAGTAGCAGTAAAGAAGCAGCTGAAGAAGAGCTGTGCTCTCGGACTGACCCTGTCCTGGTCCTGGTACTGGTTCTGGTTCTGGAGTCTCAGAACTTTGCTGCTTTCTGGACAACTGTGCTGCACTCTCACCAGTTTACCCAGAACCGAACCGGGATTTCACTCCACAAAAGCAAACTTGGACACGTTGTAGGTTTGGTCCTGAAGGTTGAAGGCTCCGGTAGAAGCTCCGGTCTCTCAGACGTCTACGCCAGCCCACATAAACCGGAGCGGCCGGTGCTTCGGTGTTTGCAGCTGGAACGGTGTAACAGCACATCCAGCTGTTTCCTGTCGCCGTTATCCTCCTCCACCCTCCGAATGCTTGTGTATTTGGTCTGGCATTTGTTGTTTTGATTTTAAACTTTATTGACACACAGCGTGTATAACAGCACGTCTGTGAACATTGTGCGCTGTATGAACAGATGTGTCCAACATCACTTAAATCCTCTTTCTTCCTCTTCCTGATGCTGAGTTTAACCTTCAGGATGTCGTCTTCACCGTGTCTGCGTGACGAGATGCTGCCGTCTGAATGACTGATTAAATATATGAGCAGGAAGTTGAACATATGGCTTCTGGGTCTCTGTTTTGACTAAAGTAATGTGATGAAATGGATTTCTGTGTTTTAAATAGACGAGTATCATAGCAAAGTAAAGCTGTGGGTTTATGTGCAGCAAACGCACACATGCATGAAACAAAGTGGTAATTGTTGTGTTGTGTGTTTTCTTCCCAGCCCTGAGTCAGTTGAAGCGAGCCCTGCAGTGAATGAGAAGAACTACAACAACCAGAGCTGTGGGAGCGCACAGAATCATGGGTATCGGGGACTACCATACGCTGTGAGTTCATTTCTCTAATATCATCAATTCTGATTCTTCATACGATGCAGCCAGTATTGCTCCGCTAGAGTTTGATGTTTTCAGAAGGAAAAGGATGTTAAATCTGTCCGATCTGTCCTTTTTTCCTGACCTTCTCTAATTGCTTGTCCTGTGTAAACACAGTTAAAAGTAGATCTGGATTAGCGATGCTCGTAGCTTCTTGCTTTCGTTATTAACAGCTGTACTGTTTCACATACCTGTTTTTTTGGCCCTCATTTTCATTTGTCTCCATTTTCCGTTTCCCTTTTTGCCTGAACACCCGTTGTTTGAAGATGCAACAGTCTTCCGTTGTGTGTTGTCAGGATCACAACTATGGCGCGCCCCCTCCCCCAACCCCACCTGCCTCCCCGCTTTCCCAAACCATCATTCCCCGCATGGATCTCAACAGCGTGGTGCGCAGCTCCCGCTATCACGATCCCCCCGAGAACTCCGCCGACAGCGACAGCTCCTCCGACGAGGATGGCGCCGTGGCCGGCTGGTGCCACTGCAGCCAGACGCTGGACGGCCTGATCATTAAATGTGACAACTGCAGGTGAGGCGCCACAACGTCACCGCGGACAAGCACATCCGCCGTTCGCCGACTCTAAACTAACCCGTGTCGTTTCAGGGAGCTGGACAGGAGGAAAGGAAGCGAGGGCCAGCACAGGAAAACAGAAAATGTCTCAGGTAACGCAGAAGAAGAGCGAACACCAGATTAAAACCGAGGGTGGATCTCCTCGTCTGAAAAGTGTTTCTGTGTTTGCAGCTGGAGAAAGCAGCGCAACAGAGAGCGGAGATGAAGAGGTGTCGCCCTCCACCGTCTCCTATATTGCCACTCAGCATACGCCCACCAGCATCAAACTCACCGTCAACAGAGTCAAACGCAGCAAATCTAAAAAGAGAAAGAAGAGCACAGAGAAAGCCCGCGGGACCCCGAAGGGAAAGAAAGTTAAGGTACGTGCAGCCTAAATCCGTCCTGCTAGTTGTTGCGACTCCGATCGGTTCAGAGTCTCTGCTAAAAGGTAAAAAAACTGCAAATAGACGTAAAAGCAAATCATAGGTCCACCTGTTCACCCCACGGCACAAACACAAACACATGAAGCAGGTTTCATCTCCTGCAACAAAATTCTGCTTCAAGTCTGAAAAACACAAGTTCTTTCTTAGTTTAGTTATTTATTTATTTTAGTTATTTATAGTTTAGTTAGTTTCTTAGTTCATTACATTGCACATGCTAGGAGAGGAACGAAACCCACTAGTTCCACTCCTATTACAAATTTCACATAAATGGCCTACGGACAAACAAATTATGAGGCATAAAAGGACAAAATAGTAGTTAGAGGGAGCAAGGTTGGCTAAGTGAAGACAAAAGGTTACAGTAGTTGGAGAGAACATCGAGGTACAGAGAAACGAACATAGAGAAAAATGATGATGAGGAATTAACGTAATATACAGGTAAACATGACAAAAATAAATGTATATATAGTGAGCAACGTAAGGATGAAAACTGAGAATAACAGGATATCCACTGGAATAAAACCACATTTACTGAAAAACGCCATTTCCCAGTGTTCAGTTTCCATCCCAAATCACTGTTTTCTGCCCGGTTAAACAGATTTGATTGGACAAAGGCAGGCGTCAGCCATTCTGTGTCACAGATATTTCTCTCCTCACTGTGGATGACCGATGAGATGGATATAACCATGGTAACATCAGTGTAAAAGCCCTGTTATGCTCCCTCACAGCCTGGGTACAGAGGCTTTCCATGCATTCCCTTCGCTGGCCTGGTTGTTAGGCGGTGCATCCACCAGAGGGCAGCACATGCCCTCGCCTCAGTGCTAGTCTATCATAAACATGGAAGTCACATGCACAGAAAAATTAAGTCAAATCATTGAAGTTTTCTGCGCGTAGAAAACCATTTTTTTCTGATAGACTTTTCTTCTTCTTTCAGGCTTTCAGAGAAGGGTCCAGAAAATCGATGCGGATGAAGAACTCCACCACCGAGGCCAGCGTGCTGGACGAGAACACGGCCGAGGGGTGGGAGAGCCGAATCCGCCAGTGGACCGACCAGTACGAGGAAGCTCTGGCAAACCAGTACAGCGCCGACATCCAGACGCTGCTGCAGCTCCACCGCTCTGCCGGCTCCTCCGTGTCCAAGGTGGAGGGCGGCACCACGTCGCCACCCTCCTCCGCCCATATCCAGGCCTCGGTGGACGCCATGGACACCATCAACCGCACGGAGCTGGCCTGTAACAACACGGTGCTGAGCTCGCAGATGCAGGTCCGGAAAGCTCCACCAATCAGAACAAAGAATCGATACTGACCGGATGCAGATGTTTCACATGCTTCTGATCCGCTGTTTGCAGCTCCAGCTGGGACGGGTAACACGGGTCCAGAAACACAGGAAGATCCTCCGAGCAGCCAAGAACCTGGAGCCAGACACGCTCATCATTGAATACCGGGGGAAGGTCATGCTCAAGCAGCAGTTCGAGGTCAACGGGCACTTTTTCAAAAAGTAAGAAACCAGTCTGAGTTAGCCAGAAGCTGACTTTAAGCTAGCTGTTGCTGCCTCCTGACCAAAAAATAAAGCATGTCTTGACCGATGCAAGTGGTGTGAAAAGTGTTCGGACACCCTTAGAAATGTACACAATCACAAATATTTTCAAATGAAAGAATTTTCACAGGTTTTGTTGAGTGTTTTTGCTGTGGCTGTAAAAACGAAACTGCGTTTGAAGACCATGTAATTTTAGCATGTATTCATTGTTTTATTGTTTATTTAATTCTTTTATATGCTTTCTATTCTATCTTCTGCTTATATGGTACAGTGCTTTAGTACAATGTTCTTGTTTTAAATGTGCTAAGAGAAAATGGACTGGAACGGATTAGATTTTTTACCAAATGCATGGGGTGTGCCCGGAAACTTTTTTCCACCGCTGTATGTATAATAAGATCCTCAAAAGACAGCTGAGGCATATGAGATTACCACAAAATTGTCAGAATCAAGTGAATCAAGTTACTGGGTCAGAGTAAATTCACAGCAAAAGCATGAAAGGTGGTTTTCTCCGAGGAAAAGCAGTAAGCTTCAGTTAAAAGCGGAGGATGGCAACCCAGTTAATCTGGTAACCAGTTTAGTCGTCCCAGGGATGAGTAAAGTAGTTCTAGGTAGGGATGGGCGTGTTTAATCAGTGATATATTAATACATCATCAAGAACATCATCGATGATAGTTTTGTTTGATTGATAAAACCGATGTGTCTTTAGACTGGTGCTGAGTGGATATTTTCCAGTGTAACCATGGAATGAACCCCATTAACCGTTTATCTGGTAATGAAGAGTTAGATGAGGAAACAGTTTTTTCTACTTTCTCTGCATTTTTGTATGGTCTGTAAATACCAAATTTTATTGGAAAAATATTCAGGATTAATCAGAAATCGATTATTTAATCTCCCGATGACCGAATAAGAACATTTAATGCTCAAGCCTGGTGCTAGGATGAGTAAGGTGATGTGCAATGAGGAGCTGTGCTACAATAGCAGGTAAGAAGTGAAGCTTAGCAGGTTTTAGGTGCTTTAATAGATTTTTTACACAGGTAAATATCTCAGGAAGCCATCAGCTGATGATGATGATGATGATGATGATGATGATGATGGAGACCTTTGTCAATGGTCCGATTCAGGAGGATCCAGGGATAGCCCCACATTCACCTTAGAAACAGCATGAAGGTCCAGAAACAAGTGAAGTGAAGATTGTAGATGAGAGGAAGAGGGATGATTCCTTCTGACAGCCTTTTTTTATCTCTGTTGTTTCTCCAGGCCTTATCCTTTTGTGTTGTTCTACTCCAAATTTAATGACGTGGAGATGTGCGTCGATGCACGGACCTTCGGAAACGACGCTCGCTTCATCCGGAGGTCCTGCACGCCCAACGCCGAGGTGAGCAACTGTTTTTTTTCTCTTTGTTGTGCTGCATGGTTGCTTTTGCTGCATTGTTTTCACTGCCTCTCCCCCAACAGGTCCGTCACATGATCGCCGAGGGCATGATCCATCTGTGCATCTACGCCGTTAGTCAGATCACCAAGGACTCCGAGGTCACCATCGGGTTTGACTATGAGTTTAACAGCTGGTTAGTCCCAACCTCCTCCATCCGCCTCTCACCGGTAGAAGTTTGACATAGTTTATGTAGGTTTGAAGGACCGAGCTGGTCAAAAATGAGCTACATAGGTATTTTAAAAAGAATCGGTTTTTATTTACTCTCCAAAAGAATACAAAAACTATTCGGGCCCTTGTAAGAGGTCAAAAGAAGCAAATTAAATCGCAGAGGTAACTCAAAGGAAAACACTAGAACTTTATTATTGTTCTCTTCCTTCTCGTTTCATACAGGTCTGTCTCAGAAAATTAGAATATTGTGATAAAGTTCTTTATTTCCTGTAATGCAATTAAAAAACATGAA
>JBBBVT010000003.1:2992701-3003564 GCA_037177035.1 Craterocephalus eyresii
GTGTCATGTCCCTCCTCAGACTCCCAAAACAGGGAGCAGACCTTCAGGACAGAGTTCAACCTCATATACACCTGCTCGCCCCTGAATGCCAACCTGGGGACGCCCGTGACCAGCGAGCGTCGCCTCTCCCAGCTCGACGGAGGCTTCTCTCCGGCAGACTCGTTGCACAGCTCCATCAGCGGCCAGGGCCTGGTTGGAGATGTGGGCTCCGGCTCCATGTCGCCGTACACGGAGCCTCATTACGGGGCCGGCTACCCAGACAGTAGCACCCCCCCCCACACCAGTAACCCCCCACAGAGGAAGAAGGCAAGTTCTCTGAATCTTAATGACAAAGTGAAGGTTTTTGAAAATAGTTTAAGACAGGGGTGTCAAACATACGGCTCAGGGGCCAAAACTGGCCCTCAGATGGTCTAATCTGGTCCACGATAAAAACATAGAAGATATCTATCTATCATATTTAATAAAAAGTTGCTATTTACTAATTTTACCACTTGATCATGTTTCAAAACATGTTGACATGGCTGTGGAAATGCACACCAATGTTTGTTTCTAATTACTTCTGTCTATCTATCTATCTATCTGTCTATCTGTCTGTCTGTCTATGTATCTATCTGTCTATCTATGTATCTGTCTATCTATGTATCTGTCTATCTATCTGTCTGTCTGTCTGTCTGTCTGTCTGTCTATCTATATCTATCTAACATATGTTTGTAACTGAGGCAAAATTTAATTTGTTAATTTTCCTGGGTTGTGTACTTTGTACGTCTCTGAACTGAAACAAAGGGAACCAGACGATGCTGGTGTTTTACTGGTGTGGCAAACTGGAGACCAGATCTTCCTGAACTGGATGAGTTTGACACTCCTGCTTTAATGTTTCACCGTGTGTGATCTGTGCGGACTGGAAAAGCAAACCTTCCTCTTCCTCCGTCTCTCCTGTTGCCTGTCAGACCCCGTCACGGCAGACGTTTAGCAGAAGCCTTTCTACATTTGTAAATCTGTAGTTTTAACCCTTCCTCCTTCCCCCCCTCCTCTTCCTCAGTCCCCTGACTCTCCCTCGATGCTCCTTGACACTCTTTGCCAAGTCTCTCTTCCACTTTTCTTCCAAGGCAGAGGGCCACCCAGCATACCATTAGTCTGCTGACAGGAAAGGCAGATTACCAGCCTATAGCTGTAAGAAGTCAAAACAAGCCAGGTCAAAATATGGTGAATATGCTCCCTACAACTACATCTTTAGAAGTGTGCATGTCAGTATTGTTTCTTTGCATCTGCATACAACTCCCACCCCCATGCTTTGACAACGTCGCCCCTCCTCCAAACCCGCATCCACTTCTGAGCCTTTAGTTTGAGAAGGACTTTCAGTTGTCAAGTCATCTCAGTCAAACTCATTTAAGTGTGTGAAGGTTCATCCATTGCCCCCAGCACACGGGCCAATGGTCCATGAATGGTCCATGAACCGTCATGACGGTGTCGGGATGATGCTCCATGTCGGCAAACCAAAGCTCCGCCCACCTCCGCAGTTAGCAGCGTGCTTCTGTTGTTTAATAAACTGCAGTGGGGGGAAAATAACCTTTTAATCGTCAGATGCTTGCAGATACACTAAAAGCTGCAGGAGGAAGTTAGTCTGACTGTTTACCATCAGAGATGGGAAGGACGTCCGGGTCGAGTGTTTGTCCTCTGATGTCTGTTTTTACATGGGTAGATGCATGTGCAGCGGGTCAGAGGTCGGTTTCATCATTTAAGCCTCTTTCAGAGCAGCTGGATGTTTGCATGAAGCTTTTTTGCTGATCTGCTCACAAGTACAGATCATTGTCGACACGTCTGACCGTCAGTAGTTCATCTCGCTCACCGTCCACGACTTCTTTCTCCACACTTCCAATGCTCCTGTCCATCTAGTCTCATCGAGAGCAAACTGCTCTTTGACCCGGTTACTGCCTGTGAAATACTCACCAGTAGAAAACAAATAAACTCAACATAGAAGCGGCCGTATTATCATCATGGTGCGGTAACGCGTTGAGGAAACGGACACTTAACGAACCGCCTCCCAGAAACTCAGCAGATCTAAGATGAATATTAAGTCTATTAATGTCTATCGGATTAGATCGAATTAGATCCTCATCCAGGTCGGAGGGAAGGCAGCTGGACTGGTTTCTCCTGGAAGCCTCCAGTTCTGATTGGTGGAGAGTTTCAGGATGTGTAACTGGAGGATTCCCTGCCTGATGATTGCGGAGCTTCCTGTGCAGGAGGTCCACTGTGTTGACCTGAGGACACCCCTGTTTATCATAGCGAGTCGATAAGAAATTACTCAATTAAAATAAATTATTTAATATTATTCACGTTTTGAGCCTGTAATTCCTCGTCTGCCCACATGAGGGCGCACTTGATGCCAGAAGTCCTTGAAACGCATGTGGGAACACAAGAGAAGCTGCCCTCTGACCATAGACATAATCATTTAATTTATTAGATTGAATTATTATTAATAATATTAATAATGGTAGTATCTTCATTTTCATTTTTCCATTTGGAAATGTGTTGTCACCTCAAGATTTATTCTGATTATGAAGATTATGATTTGCATTTCGATAGAAAGGAGCCTCTTGATTCGAAGGGAAATTTCCGCTTCTCAGAAAAATTGCCACTTATCAATCAATCGATTATCGATCCATAACATGAAACAACTATCAATGAATGAATTACTTGATCATTTGCATCCCTAGTTTATCATTAAGGAAGTTTTCCCCCATTAACACCTCTGACAAAGGCCCAGTTTGAGTTTTAGTTATAAACTGCTATCCAGTGTCCTGACTGGAGCAGAGGGAAACTTAAACTCTTCAGACCTGTGGAAACGAATCAGGTTAGGGCTGGGCCATATGAACAAAATTTCATATCATATTCATTTTTTCATATATATATGTATATCTTGACCCTTTTTTTGTTCAATTAACCAATGAGAGTTCTAATTTACAGCCATGGGCCCTAAATGCACTTTTATTAAGGATCAGCAGCACATGTGCAGTAAAGTAGTTGACTGAAATTAAAGTAGTTGTTTATCAAAATAATTTAAATACTTTTCAATGACCTTAACAAAAATACAGTTGTGCAAAATGTAAGGTATGTTTTTATCTCCAAACAAGCTAACTCAATATAAACGATATTCCCTCATTTTATACCTTGTGTGGCAAAGTCTTGATACGTTTGAAAGTCTCCATATATTGCTGAACCTAAATTCAGGTTTATTGTACAGCAACTTGTCCAACAAGTCACTTTTACAGACAGTCCAGTTCTCCTCCTGTCGGCTACTGCAGGTGTAATCCTATCAAATAGGATCTATCTTTTCCATCACATAGTTTATATTAAACCAAACGGAGGAAAAACAAAACCAGGAAAGAGGGCCGCTTCCCGGACCGGTTGGCATGGAGAGCACGGGACAGAGAGATGCCTGCTGAGGAAGGAGAAGAAGAAGAAGTTTTTTTATCCATTTATGCAGAGCCAGCTGATGATGATGATGTTGCACGTGGAGGTGAGGCTGAGCTTCCTGTTTGTTTCCCAGCTGAACTGCAGACTCGGTTCAGACGAGTCAGCGGATGGCTAAACGGTTCCCGGATCCGTTTCTCCCTCAAAAGTCCGGATTGTTTTTTTTTTAACAAACCAAAGCCGTCATGACAACACCTCAGCCTCTGAGGTTCCCCGAGAACCATCCGTGTCCTGATCCGACCGTGTGTTTGACCATCCCACCTCCCCTCCCTCTCATGCCCCCCCACCCCGTTTCCTTCTCTGTCGTGGAACTGGGACGGCGCTCTCCTCATCCTCATTGTTACTGGTGGTGGTGGTGTGTGTCGGTGTGGCGTGTGTCTGAACATCGGTTGCATCATGGTGTGGTGCATCTCCCGTTGCCTGCAGCTGCCTCAGAGCTTCAGTCGTTGTTTGTTCCTAACACGATGAGCGGCGGCGGACAGGAAGCGGCGTGTAACTGGGATCACTGGTTTGACGCTGAGGGCCGTTTCCAGATGAGAACATGTGGCGTGGTGCATGCGGCCTGCCCATCACTCACCATGGTGAATGACAGCGGCGTGAACGTGTGGCGACCCGCCGGCCGCGGCGCTAACGGCCTTCCCCCTCTCTCCCACACCGCAGGTGTCTCTGCTGGAATACCGGAAGAGGAAGCAAGGAAGCGGCCGCGAGCCTGAGCCGCCCGCCGCCGGCCCCCCCCACGCCCGGCCCGGCCCCCACCACAGCAAGGACCAGCCTCATCCTCATCCTCAGATGCAGCCACCCGTCTCCCCGCACAGCTTGCCCTCCTCCGCTCACGCTGCCTCCATCCCGCACATAGAGGAGGTCAGTCCTCCAGAGGGGAAGCCCCGACAGCCGGAGAGCAACAACCAGTGGTGAGACAAAAAAAATGTTTTGGACACACTCGCCTTTCTGTCACACTTCACTTCCTTTGTTCCCTGTCAGCAAGAGCTGGTTTGTCTAAGTTTACCGGAAGTTTAATCTATCCGGGATTATTCAGTTTTCTTTACGCTCAAAGTGTGGTGTATGGAAGGTGCAAATCATGGGTGTACCCAGAAGCAATTTATGAGTTTAGAAGTAGCAAAGTAGATTATATATTATAAACTGTACACTTTGAAAAAATAACTTATAAAAGTGCCCAAAAAATTTACTTAATTACAGTAACTTGAGTATTTGTAAGGCAAGGCAAGTTTATTTATATAGCACCTTTCAGGTTCAAGACAATTCAAAGTGCATGAGTAAAGGAATTACAACAAGATCAATCAAACACAAAATCATTCATATCTAATGTTCCACTTGTTTGCAGCATACTAGCCAAGAGCTACTTCTCTAAACAAATCTACCATCTAGTGGCTAATCAATATCCAACACTACAGTGATTTTGTTTAGATTCATAAAAAATAAACTACTTGAACTTTCTATTAGAATTAATTGTTTCCACTTGTTAGCTAAGAGCTGCTTCTCTAAACATATTCGTAATCCGTTACTTCCACCTCAGTCTCACCCCCCGACTGGTTTTCATGCATCTTCCAACGTCTGCTTCACCCTAGGATGGTCCCCACCACCGTGGAGCGTCTGAGGGAAGGCCAGGGCGTGCTGGAGCGCGTGCTGAGGACCATCAAGATGGAGCGGACCCACAAGCGGAGCGACGGCTCCACAGAGAAGGAGCCCGGTACGTTTTCATGTCAGAGACGCAAAGGCTCGTTTCCGATCCCTGACGGACGTAAACGGGGACGTCCGTTCCAAATGTTTTCATGCGTCGTTTTGTTGCTACAACTGACCTCCGCTAGGGGGCAGTGCTGAGTTCATGTTAACTCTGTGATACGACGTTAGTAGGGCCGGATTTAAAAAATCGATTAATCGATTTAAATCGATTCAAAAATGCCGAAATCGATTTTTTTTTTTTTTAAAGAAAGCTTAGTTTTTATTTGGTCATTCTTTTTTACTGTAGGTTTTCGGTTAACACTTTATTCTGTTTAACATGTACACCCGGTTATTTTCACAAATTAATGTTACAGTTATTTGTGTGACATGCCAGTGCCGGACATTTTTTAATGAAAACTTGAATATTAAATGTATATAAAATACACACAGTTGAAAGGTTGCTTCAGCGTTTCATAAAGATTCAAGAAATATTTATGTGACATAAATATATCCATTATGCATATATTTGGTGCGTTTTCAGGCTCCTTGCTCATCCGTCATTTATGTGACATAAATATTTGGAAATTAATCGATATTGAATCAAAATTAATCGAATCAATTTTTGCTCTTGTGAATCGAATCGAATAGATTCAGGAAATTAGGAGTGATACCCAGCCATAGACGTTAGAGTCAGACGCCGTGCTGCTTCTATAAACACGCAACTATAAAGTTGTTTCTAACCACCAACACACCCTGAACACTTGTAAAGCCTTCAAAAGCTTGTGCAACTTCTAATGTTTTCAATGTCTTCGTTCTTCTTCTATGGTTTTCTTCTTTCCATTCCTCTTCTTCTTCTTTAGTTTGTTTTTGCTGCCACCGCATTTTCCGCTGGTATTACTCCGTCTTCTGCGTCGAATGACGGATGAGCAAGGAGCCTGAAAGCGCACCAAATATGTGTGTAATTGACGCAGAAGACGGACAAAACCTTTCTGTGCATCTGCGTATCCGTCATCTGCGTTGAGCAGAAATGCGCCTTTAAGCTTGTTACTCTGCGAGAAGCGATAAAATTTGTTCTTTTTCTCGAGGCCGCAAGACCGAGAAAAAAAGGGATTTTTCTGCATTTCATACCCTGCGAAAAACAGCGTACGAGTAGTGGCGGGGATCACTGCGGGGGCTCTTCTGTGTCGAGCTTATTTTCTACGTGAAACTTGTGTCTTCATTTACAGTGTTAGAAACGTTTCTGTACTTTCTCACCACCTCCATCAGCTGTTAGTTGAAGCTTTTCATTCATCCTGCATCAGTAGAAATGCAGAAGTCTCTTCGTCCCCCTTCATCCACCTTATCTACGCCCACCTCACATGTCCGACCAATCACGCTATAAAAAGTTCGACCAGCTCGATGTGTCGAAGTGTTCTCATTCACGTCTGGTAAGAACAAAATGACGTCGTTTTCGCTTCTTGTGAAGGATGTAGGGGCTGTTAGTGGTGCAGCGGTTCGGATCAGAAGAGAAAAACTCGATAAATTTACCTGTTCGTTATTTTCTTAATGAAACATTCAGGCCGGGGCTCGTCCCTCTCAGCGATATAAAACTTAATAATGAAAATCAAACCCGACTTACGCTCACAATATTAAAAAGAAACGTTTCAGATGAGCCGACGTGTTCGCCTCCTTTTCCAGTTACGCTGCAGGACTGGTTGCAGACGAGGCAAACGGACACCAGACACCAGACTCCAGTCGCAGCGATTCATAAGTGTTTTAATTATTCGAGGCGACTCTGCTCGCGTTTGTGTGTTTAACCGACTGGTCTCAAACAGGAGGAGGCGGGACAGAAGGATCAGTAGATGAAGTCACCGGACTGCCGGGGATCCGTTGCAGCGCCGGCTATCATGCAGCAGCAGCAACTTCCACGGCGGTGAAGTTGATGATGTTTCTGTTTGCAGATGCAGATCGATACGAGATGCAGGCGGCGGCTTCTTCCAGCAGGAGTCCACACAGATACAGCCCCCCCGTCTTCGCACACCAGGTAGGAGCCGAGGATTCACACGTCTTTGGCACTGGTCCAGTTACGTTTTCGTCTTCTGTGGTGAATGAGGCCAGCTGGACCTGGACGACAGCTAGTCTTTAATAATCCAGATGTGTGTACGAGTAGTCAGATTACTTCTATTGGTAAAATAATCCCTGTTCTGGTAAATTCCATCACAGGATTTTCTTTTATTATTGTTATAGATAGTATAGGAATAACAGGTCGCAGCACATGGAACGTGGATACATGAGGACAGAATGACAACACTGGGATTCATGTGTGTGTGCGTGTGCGTGTGTGTGTGTGTGTAAAAACATGTTGTCAATGTGTGACAGTAAATATGAAAACAAGATAAGAAAGTTTAATAAATTATCTCTACAGAATAATTAACTAGAGATGCACCGTAGCGTCGGCTGAACATCGGTTTCGGCCGATGTTTGCCCTATTAACGGCCATCGGCAAAAAAAAAGAAGACATTCCCTGATGTTTATATATATTTAAAAAAATTTCAGAAAAGAGTTTGTCATAACTTAGGTTATAACAAATGTGAACCAGAAACTGAAATTAAAGGTTGTTTCTGTTTCATAAATTGGTCTGATTGGAATTGTGCTCATTCAAGGATCGAGTGATGAAGAGCTGAAAGACTTGTATTTTTCTCGTGGCCTGAAAGAAGTAATAAGTAACAAGAAGACAGAACATCGGCCATTGGCCAAGATGTAATGTAAAACATCGGTATCGGCCCAGAATTTCACAATCGGTGCATCCCTATAATTAACCTTTAAAACGATCTGACTGTCCTTTTGTCACCAGGAACAGGATGTGTAACTCTGAGGGATTATTGTGACGGATAGTTTACTCTTTAGATCAGAAGTTCCCAAACTGTGGGTCGGGACCCATATGTGGGTTGCGAGATCGTTTCAGGGGGTCGTCAGATAATTTTTAATCACAGCTGTCAAAATGATTACTAAAACGAAGTTTTAGATCTCAACTGAACGCCGTAATTCTTCAACACATTAATGCATAAATCCACATTAATCTTCCTTATTCATGAAGACAGACAGTTCTCAAGCTTTATATTTAGAGAGTCCTGCAGGACGACCAACTGATATATATTTAATAATTATCATTGAGAAGGGAGGGTCATCAACACAAATAGGTGTATTCTTAGGGGTCAAGGCTCAAAAAGTTTGGGACTTTGTGCTTCACATGATCTGCTGAAGTTTTCAGGACGTTTACATCCCTCCCAGGTGTTTCATAAGACTCTATATGTTCAATTTGGAAATGATGATAGTCACTTCCTCTAAAACTTTCCACCAATCAGAGCTTAGGTTGATGGTAATGTCCAATCAGGAGCAGCCAAAGATCAACAAGTGAGCAGAAAGTTCTGGGTGTCTGAAAAGAAGGAAGTAATGGTCCTCTATGGCTGGAACAAAGACAGGAAGATGCAGATGATAAAAGTCTTGGTCACTGTTTGATTAACCTTCATGCTGCTTTATGTGTTGATTAATTCATTTTACATCATCTTTACCTCCTAATCTGACACCTGAGGCCGTCCTTAAAGCATCACGTTGCCATGGTGACTGCGATGAAAAGGTCCGAGCTTCGGTTTGACATGATGAATAAATGTTGTGTAACGCGTGTTTGTGACACTGACGCCTGTCGTCTCCTCAGCAGACCTCCAGCTCTCCGTTCAGAGGATCCATCAGTCCTTCATCCGGTCAGAGCTTCTACCCTCACCTCCCCCCCTCCTCCTCCCACCCGGGACTGTCCCACGACCCCCCCCAGACCTCCTACAGCCCCTCCTCCTCCTGCTCAGAGTCCTGGCAGCACCAGCAGAGCGGCGGCGGTGTGGACGGAGGCCTCAGCTTTGCCAGCGCCCACATGA
Organism: Craterocephalus eyresii; assembly: GCA_037177035.1. NCBI lineage: Eukaryota > Metazoa > Chordata > Actinopteri > Atheriniformes > Atherinidae > Craterocephalus > Craterocephalus eyresii. The sequence goes on from JBBBVT010000003.1 coordinate 3,001,761, forward strand.
AGGCAAACCTGCTGAACAGCGGCGGCTTGGCGGGGGCGCCGACCGGGGGGGCCAAGGCCGGGGCGCAGACTAAAGCAGACTCGGGCGGCGCGACCCCCCGAGGGGCCCAGCAGCCGGCGCCGCGCGGCCTGAAGTCGGGCAGCCCGGGTCAGGCGGGGCTGCAGGCCAGCAGACCCACACACTACTCGCAGCGAGGGGGGGGCCTCGGCCAGTTCCAGCACTCGCCCCTGCAGGGGCCCGGAGTACGGACACAGTCAGGAAGCTTCTAGGACCTCGTGTGTGCGTGAGAATGACTGTGTGTGTGTTTTGGGGGGGCGGGGGGATCAGCTGTACAGACTGGAGAGGAGCAAGAACTCTTTTCTTTCTTTACCTTCAGAGAAAACGACCACATCGTGCACAGATTCACCGTTACAGAGTCGCAGGGGGGCGCCTAGAAATAATGCAGGTAATCACATGTAACTTGAAATTTACCCTCCACCACCCGAAAAAAGGGAGGGGGGGGGGTCATTCCATGTGTTTATCAGCTTCCAGGTTAGTCGCCCCCCCCCGTGGCGTAGGACTGATGTACGCGGGACGTCCAGGTCTCGCTGTTTATGGTGCTGCAAACGTTTCAGTTCCCCAGTAAGTTCTGTCCCACAGCGTCCGGGTCGCAGGCCTGCCACCTTACTGGTTTTACTGGTTTTCGCCTGTTTTTGTTTTTTTGTTTTGTTTTTCCTGATGGATCCTTGCATTCCACAGACGAGGCGGAAAACCCGGAAACCCGGAGGCGGGTGTTTGGTGGAGCATTTAGATTGTTGATGAAACAAAGCTGCTACGTTCTCCTCTTCCTCCGTATGCTGGTTTTATTTTTTTTTTAACTGACTCACAAGAGGTGGCGGTCTCAGATTCATCATCATCATCAGGAGGACCTCCCTCCCCCCCCTCCCATTAAAGAAAAACAAACCCTGCTTCTTTTTAGACTCTGATTCAGGACCAGACGAGGAGAAAATGCTGCATTTCCGTGGGAAACTTTAAGGAGCAAGGGGACGGTTCAGGAGGGGCCCCGCCCGCCACTACAAGCCGCCACACACACACTGACAGGAGAAAACTCATTTACATGAATGTCTGATAGAGTACAGATAAAAAGTTCTGACCCAAAATTAACCAGCACCTTAAAGCAAAAGACGTACAACCTAAAAGACACAATAGGACTATATGTATGATTACGTGTACTTGTATAGAAAGAATGTGATAGACTTGTATGGAGAAACTATAGTACACTGAATTTATCGCATGGTATTTGTTTGTAGGATCTGAGTGACCAGCTTTTGTCGGACGGTTTGATGATCGTTGAGTCTGTTCCTGGGTTCCTTCAAAAACCAGACGCATTCTTTTTGTTGTTTTTGTAAGGATTGTTCTGTTGGTTTTGTTCTTTTTTTCTTTTCTTTTCCACAGATCATAGTAGTAACTATTTCAATTGTCCTCCAAGAGATTTAAGAAGCAAGAGATGTAATGCATTTTGATAATAAAATAATCAATGATGGTAACGGGCTTGGAAAACTTGTCATTTGTAGGATTCTTGCTTCATTTGGAGCATGAAGATCCAGAGGAATTATTGTAGAGCTTAGTTTACACTCACCATCACTTTATCAGCTCCACCTGCTCAACTTCCTATTACAGTTTTTCTCCATAGGTTTGGCTCATTTCTTGAAACCGAGATGACATTCTCATAACTAGATGGATAAGTTTCCAAACCATTTGTCAATTGTTCACAACAGAATTGTATTTCTCATTCATTTTGTAAAATTTCAAATGTTTTAGCATT
>JBBBVT010000003.1:3165233-3175698 GCA_037177035.1 Craterocephalus eyresii
TGGCAACAAGTAAAAACACTGTCAGCATAAATGATTTTTATTTAAACGAAAGTTATTATTTTCTTAAGATATGTATTAGATAGATTTTCAAATCATGGTTTTGACTTCCTGAACCCAAGCTAATCTGATTATTCTGCTGATAATTTCTATGCATCATACACTTCCGACCCTTCCATGAAAGAGTGAAAAATCAGCTGTCACTGAAATGAGCTGAAAGAAGTAATATATAAACATTTTATGAAAATCAAGACATTGTTTTTTAATTGCGGTTCAGCAAAAATATGTTAATAAACAAGCAAAAACTATGAGAAATTAGTTCATTTCATATAACTCATAAGCTAATATTTACTCGAACAATCCTTTGCGGCGATCACTGCTATCAGATGTTTTCTGTAACTCTCCATCAGACTTTTGCACTTATCTGCCAGTATTCTAGCCCACTGCTCTGTATTGTTTTGATTGTTTTTTATTTTATTTTATCATTATCATGTCACTAAATTCTAATTTAGCAGATTTATTTTTATTATCACTTTTCATGTTTCAGTCTCTAGTTACTTGAATTAATATTAAGAATTTTGCCTTCTCTTTTGGATGAAGATAACTTTGCAGACAACGGTATATGTGAGAGAAATGCTACAACTGCTTTCTTTTACATCAAATATGAGGACTTTCTGGATTGCCTGGATTTTATTGACTGAAATACACTGGAGAAGAATCTTTAATATCGATAAATATATGGAATATTTTAATTTTGATATTACTATATTTGATATAAGGTACAACTGCTCCACATTAGGAGATCTAGATGTGTGGTGGTCAAAATGTATCAACGCCAGTGTCTGTACAAATTTTTATGTTCAATAATCAATGCATCCAAAAGTACGGATGACCAACAACTTAATGCTCCTGTGTTTGCCTCGGAGTCTTACATTAAAATCTTAGTCTGACAATAAAGACATCACATGTCACATTTGAACGGCTGGTAAACACAGAAAGCACCCGGTTGGACTCTGTGATGGCCAGAATAATGCCAGCAGTCGGCTGTGCTGTTGGTGTCAGGCCAGTGCTGGTGTTATTGAGACCACCGCATGGGGAGAGCGACAATCTCAACACATGTTCAGGTAACAACTAACTTTATCTAGTAATAACAATTTCCTCACAATTTGTTTAAAAAGATGTCACAAATTTCATTTAAGACTGATCTGATTACACTATCATTCCTAAACTGGTTATCGCTTCCATCATAGTCTGATTTTCTTTTAATCCTGGTCTGATTGTTCCGTCAATCCTAGTCTTATTATCGCTTCAATCCTGATCCGATTTTCCGTTCAATCCTGGTATAATGATCCCATCAGTCTTCGTCTGGTTATCCCTTCAATCCTGTTGATTATTTCTGCAATCTTTGGTTGATTTTCCCTTCAATCAGGGTCCGATCATCCCTTCCAGCGTCTTGGCTGATCTTTCCTTTAATCCCCTGTGACTTCTGTTACAATCTGGCTTTTAATTTGGATTACGTAATCAGCTTCTTACCTTCCAGTTGCTTTGAAGAAAAGTTAACTTTCCCTTTGTTAATCTTTCACCGTTTCTTTTATCCCCTTACATTTTCTGTGATTTTCAGCTCTTTGGTCTCACCTTGTCTTCCTCATCTCACCTCTTTCCAGGACAGTCAAAGTAGACGTCTATGACTGGGACAGAGACGGGAGGTGAGTTCTCTTGCTTGGCATCTCTCTCTCCTCTTTCCTTTCTTCATTTCATTTTCAGCTCCACACAGAATCCCTCAAATGTCACACCAATTTTTTTCTGACCCAAGGCGTCTTATTAGAGCAGATGGATAGCTCCACTAGCCCTGCAAACGCTGTGCGATGAATCAAAACCTGTGAGGGAAAGGTTGCTGCTGAGTGGACAGCAGGTCATGGTTTATACGGCCTCTCTTTCTCACAGATGCTGGGTTTCTGGAGGAGCTCTCCTCTCAGACTTTCATCTTTCATTATATACCTCGTAGGGATTTTCAGGCCCACTCTCCATAATTTACTGAAATCTGCTGGTATGTTCTGTCCCAGATCTCCAATCTGTCAGTCCATGAGGTTGTTAGAGGCAGACGTTTGTGCTGATCTTGGCATCAGATGTGTTTTTGTGTACAGTAGCCTGTGTTGGCTGTTGTCTAAACAAATATTCTGTTTATGATATCCTGGAAAGAAAAAGCAGGGATAGCATGTCAGTTCTGTGACAGGGAGGGAGCATGAAGTAAAAACACAAGCAGGGGGTATGTCATGTCAAGGTTGTCTCTGTTTTAGAGCTTCACCTGTCTGTAAGTAATACCCTGGATGTGTTTACATGCACAGTGTGACATGGTATGAAATGGCCTGCGCAGAGGCTGGTGCTGATGCCAATTCTCACCAGATCAATCCACTGAACACCACAGCAGTAACTCCAGATCTCTTATAACAGCTACAGTACAAGCTTTGTGGCGAATTCACACCAGATGTGAAAGGAGAATTAATGATTGCCATCGGTTGTCTTGTGAATTTAGCCACTGGAGTGTTTTTAAAGCATTTCAAAAGGCAAATATTCCACTTTGATAAACCACCACAGATTCAACCTTCCGCCGCCACAATTACTTCCACCATGAGAAATGATCTGCTTTGTACTGGGCAAATAAAGCAGGTTTCGAAGTATTTTTAGAAGAAAACAGACCCAAAAAAACTCCATGGAGACTGGTGTGATCCTCCTGGGAACAGGCTCTCTTCAGAAGGCCGTGATGTTTGTTGCAGTTGTCAAACAGTGGATGAGGCGTGTTTTGGGTTCATGTAGGAAGTTGGTTGTAAATGAAACTTGTTGATGTCATGTAAACACTGAGCGGACTTTAACTACTGCACAGACACCTTGCTTTTCACTAAAAACACCCCTCCTGGTTCTGGTCTGATGGAGGTTTTCAGGATGGAGGATTGAATCAGAAAAGATTTTAACAAATCCATGGGTTTCCTTTGCTAGCAATTATTTTATGAGTTGGTTTATATGAACATAATTATTATACATCGGAGTAAAGTGAATTATATAATGGATTCGTTTTAATTTGACTATAATTGAACAATTAAGAAGCGAATTTTATTTTAATTGGATTGAGCTGTATCTGTGAAACTGACTTGAAATGATCTTGGCCTGATTTGATGCTACATGTATACAAATTAAGCAGAATTAAATGCTCCCCTTCTGGGTTTTGAGGGTGGCAGACATTTGGGGGACAGACATAAGGGAGATAAAAAAAGAAAATCTTTTAAGATGTGGACACATTCATTCATTCATTATCACTTTTACAGTCTAATTCAGCTTAATTCAGTGTAGTCCAATTATAATCCAGTTATATCAAATCTATCACACTATCCACATTAGTGTACCTTGTAATTAGTGTTTTCATCTGAACCATAAGAAATAATAATATAGCTAAGGATAGGAAACACAAAGATGTCATATTGCAAATTATTATGAGTTTAAATTAATAAATTTACGTTGAAATCTACATGCATCTTTCAGTTGACTCAAATACCTTATTTATGCTGTACACTAAATTTGCACATGTTTATAGATGGAGCCTTGTGTCTTTCTTCTGTTACCTTATGCATAGTCAGATGTAACAAAACAAGCCGTACCACTGGAAACAGCAGGGCTAGGGGACAGAGCTGTATAGCTGATATGTGACCAACAAAAAGAGCAAAGAAGAAGAAAAAGCAGCAATATCTCTATGACCATTGCCATGTCCTGCTCTGCCTGTTTTTATGCGGGTAAGAGCCATGTAAAGGATGCATGGAGTATGTGACCAATTATATTTTCCAAAGTTTACCTTCAGAAAGGGAACATTAATGGGCCTTAATACTAAAAAACATGCAAACTTTAAAAGTGTGTTTATAACACCGGCATTCATTATGTACATTCCTGAAGCTGTCATTGCCCTGCAGCATCCCAAGGCTGACAAACAACATTTAAAGGTCGGGTAGATGTCTTTTTACTGCGTTGCTTAATATTCCTTTCACACTTCGACTGGAGCCAATAAATTAAATACTCTAATAAGATATTTTAGTCACCTGTGGAACGGATGGGACTGAAAAAACACCATCCAATCATTTTAAATAACACATTGTACAAGACCGGATGGTGACATGTCATGGTCCCTTGCTCTGGGGTTTGGATTTTTGAATTATGTAGTTTCAAAGTTTAGGACCTCCTGCCCGACCTGACCTGACGCATCATTTTACTGCAGCATTTTGCCTTATAAGACTGTGTCACACATGCCAGCAACACTGACTGTGTGACACTGGCTGATTCATCAGCGAAATCCAAGAGGACATTATCAGAAATTAAATGCTGCATAAGAATTGTGGTGGTCATTTTCAACTGGTTTCTTCTCTAAATCATTTCTACTGACTGATGCCTTTTCTGTGATTAAACCTCCTGGTTACAGACTGACCCATTTTAAATTTAATCGTTTAGTCATTTCTGTCCAACTTATAACAACAAGATGAAAAGCAATTTATGAACTTTTATGTTTTATAACATCTATGGAAATCTTTATATTCCTTTTCCTCAATGGACTTTCCTTTTTTCCAGTTACCCGACAACAGAAATAATATTCTTTGTAAAACCAACAAGTAAATAATATTCCAGCTGCTTTGATTTCATTTGCCACTCTCTCTTTCTTGCAGTCATGACTTCATTGGAGAGTTTACCACCAGCTACAGGGAACTGTCAAGAGGCCAGAGCCAGTTTAACGTCTATGAGGTAAAATGTGAAAACAGGAAAAAGAAAGAAAAGATATCAACGATCTTCTAAAAAGCCTGATTTTTCATGAAGAGAATGTTGTGAGAACTTGGAACAACATCAATAGTTTCTTGACAGAATTATATATATTTCACATCAGTTATATTTCTTTTATTAATTTCAGCCTTTTTAAAGCACATTGTGTTATCCACACCCATCCACCCAGAAAAACTGTTAGACGTTACTGAACTCAGACATGTAAAACAAAAAGCTCATTTCTTCCTTCTTGTCTTGTGGTCAAGGTTTTGAATCCTAAAAAGAAAGGGAAGAAGAAGAAATACGTCAATTCAGGGACGGTAAGGCCTGTCAGAGTGTTTTTCATCAGCAGCTGTCACAGTTTTCATGGAAAAGACTAAGAGTAGCAGCTTGTCAAAGCAATAACTGAAGGGTTTCTTTGTCTTCTCTCCTGTGCCCTCATGCTGTTTTTCTTCTTTTCCCTTTCACTATCGCTCCATTTCCAAGGTGACTCTCCTGTCTTTTAAAGTGGAGTCTGAATACACGTTTGTTGACTTCATCAGAGGAGGGTAAGAGCTAAGTCAGACGTATTTAACAGGGTGCAGTGGGAAATCATCTCAGTATTGATTTTGACACCACAGAGTCCTCAATAGAAATGATAGGAATGAGTGGAAAGCTGGAGCGACGACCTTTTTCTCTTCTCAGCTGATTTATCAGTTCAGACTTTTAACTAAGTCAAACTTCTGCCTGTTTAGATTTTATAACACTTTTTTTTTTTTTTAAACTTGGATGCGTAGAAGACAGGTGCTGCTTATGAAATTTACCTAATGCTGCTAATCCAATGTCAAGGAGGACAGACATCAACAGTAGTCTTATAGAAGTTACTGTATTCTAGCTACCCATCAGTCTGGGAAAGGTCGTCATGAAGGTCATTGCCAAACTGTTTGGAGAAAGAGAAAGATGGAAAGCCTTCAAGGTAGTTGCCTTTTTCTGAAAATGGGATGTTTAAGGAAGTTCAGTCCAATATAAGACCTTGCACATATCTGAAGAATCCCAGGGGAAAACAAGAAAAGAAAAGCCACATCTCAGACTCTCCAGGTCTCAGTTTGCGTGTTAAACTTTAAAGTTCATGCTAGTATAGTTGGAGGGATATGGCTTGTTTGGAAATGTTCCCAAAAGTCCTTGTCTCTTTAAAAATAATGTGGCCTCATGGTTTTGATTCAAAAATCGGCATGATAAGAAACTACAAAACGCTAAACCAGCGCAAACGCACTTACCAGCTATGAAGCATGGTGGTGGAGGGGTGATGATTAAGGCTTGTGTTCAGTCCTGAGAATTACAGAGTTGGCCATAAACATCTCTTCTATACCAGAATATTCTGTGAGTCCATCTGAGTGACATCTAATTTCAGCCAGACCCGGTTGACATCCCTGCAGCAGGACCTTAATACAAGCTTTTACTAAACATTCATGAGTCTTAAGATAAAAAAGTGACATCAAACCTGTGGAAATCATGTAAAAACTAGCATCATACAGAATAAATTTACTTCTATTTATTCCTGCTAAAAGTGGCTTTACAAGCTGCTGAGTTGAGGGATGGATTTAGTTTTTCAAACTCTGCAATTTGCTCTAGCCTTGGTTTAGTAAGTAAAAGATAATGGATGGAACGCAGGTCATTATCGGAAACTAAAAGGACCAACAGGGTATTGATGTTCTTACATGGAAACAGCATATGCTTTTTCAAGGCTAAGGAGGGTGTTTCCCATTCTTATTTGTTTTTTGTGGACAGTTTTCAGAGGTTTTCCTGAGCCAATGCTGGAGTTTTTACAACAGAGTTGCTATTAAAGACAAAAGCATGAAGGTTAAAGGCCTCACAAAAACTATTTAGTATTGTTTTTGGATATTTATTAGCTACACAACAGCGTTTTACCCAGAATCTGTCCACTGTCCATGTTCTCATAGCTCCTTCAGAAATGGACACTTCTGATGACATTTTCCTGATGAACTGATGCCTTCTTTCTCCCACCAGGACACAACTGAACTTCACTGTGGCCATAGACTTCACAGCATCCAATGGTAAGATACCCTGCATGCAGGAAATGTTCCCATAGTGTGTGGGGCATCAGTATCAGTGTGACTGTGACAGATATTCTAATGATAACAGCAGACATCAGTCCTAACACATCTCTTGATTCTCTTTAAGTATGCCATCATGTGTCTGCATATGTGTTGGGTATGTTGGCGGATCTTTCACAGGTAATCCATCCCAGCCCACCTCGCTACACTACATGAGTCCGTACCAGATGAATACGTACGCTATGGCCCTGAAAGCTGTGGGAGAGATCATTCAGGACTACGACAGTGACAAACTCTTCCCTGCATACGGCTTTGGAGCTAAACTCCCCCCAGACGGCAAGATCTCCCATGCGTTCCCACTGGTAAGAGACAAAGAAGTCAGACGCACCGTTGTGTTTGCTGGCTGAGGCAGCGTCGTCATTTAGACCGAGCACTGTTGTTTGCAAAGCTGAAAGACATTACAGCAACATGAAAGCCTGAATATGAAGCGATGAAGAAAACAGAAGGATCATTTTAGCACAGGATAAACTAAAGGACACAACACAGCTGTGTTTTAATTGTTTACTCATTCACTATTTACACGAAACCAAACGACATTGTCACAAGCTCATGAAGCCAATTCACCACAATCCACCTACACCTCAAGGATACAAGAAACTCTACAGGACAGCAGCGCACACCTGAACATGCAAGCGTGATGTTTGATAGAGAACCTAAATGGGTGAAACAACGGGAGACATTGGAGGAGGTCAGAGATGTTTTACACCTTCACAGATTTCCCCTTTGTGTTGCAATCCTTCAGTAACCAATCAATGAGTTGCCCTGAGGTGATGTGAGCGAGATCAGAATAAAGCTCATAAAGTTCATGCAAACCAAACCACCTGCACAACTTCACACATTTCCAGCCACTGCTCACCGGTGATGGGAATAACGGCGTTGGAATAAATGCTGTCACTAACAGGCACTACTTTTTTCAGTAACAGATAATCTGATTACTCTTTCTATAGTTACAACGTCGTTACCATTACTGACTTTACTGTCAACACGTTACTGTTATAAGATGAGATTACCTTTTGCTTTGGGGGAACCAAAGTTTTTGCATTTGTTTGGACTGCTGCTGGTGAGGAGGCGGAGGGATACGGGTGAAACTGGAGAATAAACTGGAGTGGAAGAAGCTGTTCTGCTGTGAGCGGTGCTTGCTGAGAACAAAGCAGCAGCACATGTTGAAGCCAGAGGTTGTCTGCAGGAGACGCAACATTTCATTTCATTCCATTGTGTTTCATTGAAGCGTTTTTTACGTCATAGCCTGTTTCTCCAACTGGTGACGATGACTGACAGAAGGGTAAAATATCAGGGGAGACGTAGGAAATTCTGGAGAGGAAATTCTGGTCTCTTCAATGAGATCAAGGCAGAAACTATCCATGGATTTGATGATGAGAAAGTTGTTAAACTTAACATGGAACTGAGTGAACATTTTCAGTTCTTTACAACCAGTTTAGTTTTTCTGTTCTGCAGAATAATATGGAAACATAAATTGTAAAAAGTTTGGCTGATAAAAAAAATCCTGTTCAGTGTACACTGCTTTAATAGTTTTTTCATCCAGAACGAGGAGGAGCGTTTGTATAAGCCTGAATCAGTTTTTCACAGGAGGTTTTACTTGCTACAGAAAGTTCAGCTGTGTGCAGTGTTTTCATCCACCGTTAAGAATCGACTTGGCTGTATTGATAAATGCCACTTTCCTTTCATTCAGTATACATGTTATAAATGCAACAATACCATCATCATCACCTTCTAGATGGATGATATTATTTGCAATGATTGACAGTAGAATGGAACAATCTTTCCCACCAAACTCTGAACTACATGTTGCTGGATATGACACAAAAAAACCGAACCTGTAGGATGGCCATCAACATTGACAGTTCACATTTATTTAACTGATTGTGTAGGATTTTTCAAGCCTGGAAGCTGGTGCTTGTTACTGACAAGTCTCTCCCAGATGACAAGCAAGGAAGTTCATTCACTGGTGAAGTGACTTTGATTGTTGCCAGAGTGGACCACCAATCACACGTTTTACCACTTTTTTTTTTTTTCGATTTTTAATGCTCTGTGTTGCTTCTTCTGTAGTTAGCTAGATTAGCAGAGTCCTGCCGGATTCTGTGATAAATGTTAATCTTTCTCTGATTTATTAATTAATTGCACTTAATAACCTGTTTTAACACTAGTATAATTAATTTCATGATAATGAAAATGAAAAAATTATGGTGTGTTTAATCTCTGTGCTTCAATGTTATTATTTTTTCTCTATTGGTTTGGCTGATTTCTTGAAACTGAGATTACATTCTCAGAACTATAAAGTCATTTGGCAAAATAGTATTACAGTTCAGCACAACATTGTGGCTGATCTGCAAAAGCTAATTTCTCTCCCAAAACTGTTCACTCCTGCTTTGGAAATAAGTTCCTTTCCCATGAAAATCATCAGAGCCACCAAAATGGAAGATCTTTCTCAGTTACTTTGTCTCATTTCTTGAAACAGAATGGACGTTCTCATCACTGTTGGCACTTCATCCAAAATAATCTGGATGGTTCAGCAAACACCATGGTGCATTTGCAGAAGCTCATATCTCTCCCAAAACTGTTCCCTCATGGGTCAAAATGAACATTTATATATGCATGCAGATTCTTCAGATGATCCAGTCTTCTACCAATATGTCTTCTAATTAATCAGGTAAACAGAAATGAGGTGCTTTTTCATCATGAACCCTAAAACTCTGCTAGATATCCAATTCAATCACTATCACTTACCATATATTATCACCTGTTTCTTATTGTGTAATTCCTGGGAAATGGTGGAAGATAGCTTACCTTTTAGGTGATCTACAGGTTTTCCAGCCATGTATCACCCGTGAAGAAGGTTTAGCAAATTTTCATAATGAAAAAATATTGCTATGCATTTCCTACTCCTTTTCCTTCCCTTTCCGCTTATCTCCGAAGGGGTCGCCACAGCGAATTATCCCTAGTTGTATCCCATGTGTATTTTGGCACATGTTTCCTGATGCAACCCTCTGCAACACAGGCTCACATCCCCCTCAGGCCTGCAGAACCCACAAGTGAGAACACCACTGATAGCAACACTGGGGTCAGGGAGGGTGAAGAGTCTTGCCAAGGACAGAATGACACACTGACCACTGACCACCAACAGCCAACCGCCAACCGTCGGATCAGCGGACAACTGGCAATTAGCTTAGTCTAATCACAATCATATCCAAATGAAATTGTTGTGATAGCTTAGAATTATTTATTAGAGTTATTTATTAATACATCAGTGTTATTTATTACAGTTATTTATTACAGTTTTTCTCCATAGGTTTGGCTCATTTCTTGAAACCGAAATGACATTCTCATAACTACTTGGATAAGTCTCCAAACCATTTGTCAATTGTTCACAACAGAATTTTATTTCTCATTCATTTCATAAGATTGCAAATGTTTTAGCATTTTTCTCAATATTTTCTGTTCATCTTTGCTAATCATTTGGAATTTTAACATAGGTTTGGCTCATTTCTTGAAACATTAATCACCTTCTAAAAACAACATGTCCACATCTCCAAACTGTTTGGAAG
>JBBBVT010000003.1:3180707-3195886 GCA_037177035.1 Craterocephalus eyresii
AACCTGCCCCCGTCCTATCTGGCTGAACTCCTTCATCATCATCTCTGACACTGACCTTCTTTCTGCTCCTTTCATGATCAGGTACAGGACCTGGGGAGACTGAGATTTCTCTCTTTCTGCCCCTATTTTCTGAAATCCATGCATGACCTGGTCTCTTTTAAAAAACTGACTAAAACCCGTCTTTTCAGATCTGCTCTTAGTGATTTCAATTATCAAAATTATTATTTTGCTGATTGCTACTTTAAATGTAAAGCATTTTTAGTCTATTTTTTGCTTCCTTGCTGTAAAGCATATTTAAGTGTCATGAAAAGTGTTTTGTAAAATACATGTATTTATAGTTTTTATATAAAGGGGGATGAGAGGATGTGTTCATACCCTACATGGCTTGCTCTGGACCAGTTCCAATTCTGTTTTCTTGTTCTGGTTGACCTTTACGCTGCCATCTATTGATAATTTCATTTTTCATTATTTTATTATTATAATTATTATTATTTTATTTATCTCATGATCTGACAGCTGAGGCTGTCCTGAAATAAAAACTGCATGATGTTGACTGGGATTTAAAGGGTTAGGTTTTAAATGCATTTTTCAAAAAGAATAAAAAACACAATAGGGCCAAAACTGGGTAAAATGGCTTGGAGTTTTAAGGTTCCAGAAGATCATCTGGAATAGTAAGAGGAGAAGCAGATAACAGAGTGACAAAAAAATGTGAGGACATGATAGTGCATGTGTTTGAGTGTATTTATAATATCAGGAAATCTGGGAGGAAAAAAGTTCCTTTTACTAACAAGAGTAAAGCAGAAGACATGGAAGAGAATAAATCAGGCTCTCTGCTACTAATTTCTCTGCTATGAAAATGCAATCAGCTGTAGCTCTGCCGTGTCTGCTCCCTTGCTGAAGAGATCTCCACATGTGAATTAGCTTATTTTAAATCTGAATCTATTATAACCCATCCTGTTCTTGATGGCTTCATCCTCCCCCTTCATCTTTTGTTCTATCTGCACTGTCAAGCTCATCTGCCTTCCCACGCTGCTAAAAATACATTTTACACCAATGTCGGATGCATTAGGAAGTTCCAAAGTGACCGACAGATGATCCATGCTTTAAAGACTTACTCTAGTTTTTCTGCATCACTTTTGGCAGCAGACATCGCAAACACAAGAGCCGGTGTGTGTGGATAAAGCCTGGTGTCACTTTTCATTGTAGCACACATTGTAGAGGCAGAACAAGGAAAAGAATGAGATTTTCAGGAGGTAGGTGGGCTGCAACTTAGCATACGAGGCAAATTTACCAATAAATAAATCCTGCATGGAGGAAAAGCCCCTTTCAGACCAACCCACAGAAACGCTATGGATTCTAACAGAGAGGTTTGTCAGACAGACATGTCTTAAGATCCTTCTATAATATTTAAAGATGAAATCTGATTTAACATCATTTATTGGAGGCTTAAAATGAGAAAATAAAACCGTGACCATGGGGTGAGTAATAAAGAGTTGGAGGAGTCAATACCTGGTTGATTAGGTGAGATTCCTCTGACATTACGTTGCAGTAATACTTGTAATGACTATGACTCAGCCAATTGAGGGGAGAGGTTTTATGAAGTTCTTCTAAAAACCAATCCAGAGCCATTGTCCACACTGGGGGAAGTTCCCGTTTCCTTTGATTATCCAGAAATGTCCAATAATTACTCATTAAGTTTTAATCAAAATAAAAGTGCCAAAATGAGAACAGGTGAAAGCAATAAAAAACTGTCTTCCTCCCAGGGATATGTTCAGTTGGTTTTTTGAAAATGAAATCTATAGTTTGGCAAAGGCATGGAAACGTATAGACAAAGCGCTCTGTGCCCTGAACCAAAAGTTGTGTAACTGTATTTGGGATGAACTTATCCTTCGTTTGTTGGTCATCTTCTTGTTTGGATGTTAATAGTGTCTTATGAGCCTAAATGGCTTGGACAAAAAAAGTATGGGACACTTGAATAAAAAAAAAATCATCATCAGCATCACTAATAATAATGAAAATACTTAGTCCAGTCAACCATCTTGAAAAAGGGTTTGGTGAGATAATTGGGCACATTTTGAAACACAACTATTAAAAAATAGAAATAATCTCCATCTGTCAGGCAAAGCTTGAAGCTCATGCAGAAGGCCCAAATAATTCAGTTTAAAAAGTAGCTTGGAAATAACCAGCATAATAAAAATGAGCTGGTGTAATTCTGCATTAACCAGAAAGGAAATCTGGCTCAAAGTTGTCAACTTTCGTTTGTATTTGGTCACAGTGGATGGTAAAAGCAGAAAACAATCCAAAGTTGTCAATGTGTTAAAGCAGAGGTAGAGATGATGATGATGAAGATCTATCTGCTGAAATTAAGATTTCATCAGCATAAATCCTTACGCTGCAGCCAACATTTCCAGTACTCATACCTGTAATATGGAGAAGACGTGACTGCAGTGCCTTTTCAGCATCCAAGAAGGGACAAAAGAGGAGATCTGTCAGAATTGGTCGGGACAGTTCATTTAGATTAAGATGGACGCTCTTTTTAAATCCTCCTCCCATGACTCTTTACACACCTCCACCACACCTTGTAAGTTGGCTTTCCATGGATAACGTGCTGTCATGTTGCTGGAAGCCTGTTCTGTTTCTGTCTTGTTTCACAGTAATCAGAGTAGAGAGTTGACACACATGCACACTGATCAGGAGTTACTGAGGGCACTGGGAAAGTCTCCATTAGGCTCCCTGTCTCAGTGGGCTTACCCAGTGCACCTGAACCCTTCTATCAGCCTCCATGTATTTCTGTCTCTGCTTTTTACTTCAAGCTGTAATTATCTGCCTTCTGTTCGTGCCATGTGACACTTTATGCATCATTGTTTCCTTTCGTTTTTCTCTCCTGTTCCTGTCAGATATAAAAACAGCACCACTAGGGAATGCCAGAAACTGTCATTTTCTTCTTTGTGTCTCCCTGAAAAACAAAATAGACTAATTGGAGGTATCTAACTATGTTTGTGTTATAGATTTTACACAGTATGCCCTACCCCTCCAATAAGAGCACAGCAGGACAGATGTGCAGAATGGTCAGCTTGTCTTTGACCTGAAGCCCTCATTAGATCCTGGGGACAACTGCATGGCTGATCAACAGTGTGGTCTCACTGGATTTCATTCTCTGAGGACACTCCTTTGAGGATGTTGATGTATATATTTCAGGGAGGAAGATATTTTAACAGAGGTGTCAAGGAAGTAAAAAATGTCTTGAAGATGTCGTAGATCCACAAAGGACTGGGGGTCTTGTCCAGGGTGCATCCTGCCTCTCGCCTAGTAGCTTTTGGGATAAGCTCCAAGCGGGTCTAGAAAATAGGCAAGTACATGTCAAAGAGAATGGGCAGACTGGTTGGGGGTAATAGAAAAGCAAAATCCAATAAACACTGGTTCCAACCAAGGTATGTAGAATATCATCTCTGAACACACAACAGCACAGCTGTCCTTAGTATTGTTGCTGGCCATGTCAGGATGCTATCATGTCAATATCAAGCAAAATCTCTCAGGAATGTTTCCAATACCTTGGGCTGGATTCACCAAGAATTTTGTATGTAGCAATTTGCATGTCGTTATTTGTGCGAGGGGCTGGGTCACAGTTTGCGGGTGATTTATTAAGATTGCTGCAAGAGTGCAAACGTTGGCAGATGCAAATGTGTTGGAAACACCCTATTTATATCAGGATTTTGCGTGTTTTGTTGTTTACCGAGTGGTGAGTTTAGAGAGAAGATGACCTGGTGGAGATTGAGGTATTGGTGGAAGAGAAAAATTAGAAAGATAAAAAATAAATAAATGAAAATAATACAGGTATCCCCACAGAGCCTAAAAAGCCTCTAGTTTATCAGGACATTTGCTGTGTTGTGCCAACATGGTCTGACATCATGAGGTACGTCTTCAGTGACACGGTGAGGTGGGATCCTCGGGCCATGACAGCTGGATCTGGAGTAATGATGGTCATTAATCAAGAGTCAAGAATCTTTTATTACTGGCACAAGATGATGGGGTGATTAAAGATTAATGTCTCGGCATGAGGGATCAATGGGGTTCAAGTGGTGGTGGAGCTCTCGATGACAGCAGGTCTCGAACGACTTAAAGATGGGAAAGAAGCACAGGAAACAGAGAAAGGAGCAGAGCACACTGACAGTGTCCCAGTGAAAAAGGCAACACGAGTAAAAACATTTAAGAAAAGACATTTAAGGTTAGATGTCATAACCACCGAGCAAAGCGGTGAATATTCAGTTCAGTTCATTCAGTTTTCATCAGAAAATTGTATAAAATCAGACTGATGCATGTCTGGAGAAGGCTGCTTGTTTGCACCTGCTTTTTAAAAGTGTTGAATAAAGGCATGAAAATAGCAGCTGCACGTTTAATAAATCACATTGCTGTGCAAAGCTGATTCATTTGCATCAACTCCTCCCAGTATTTTCTGAGTTCTGGCAGAAACACCCAGAAAGCACATTCATTTAAGGCAAACGTGCAAAACAAATTGTGTGTGTGTAGTAAACCATTTTTGAATGTGATGTCTACTTTGCACATTAGCTCGGACAAACCTTTGATAAATCCGGCTGATTGTTGGATCAATGACAGTAAGAATTAAAGCACTTCTGGAGGAAAAGAAGTCTAACTTGGTATTTATCCAATCCATTTTATTTACAAAACATATTAGGAACACAACATGACTCCAAAGTGCTGCACATCAAGAAGGTGCAGTCAAGTTTATCTTTGAAGTGCATTTCATACAAGCACAAACTCAACGAGCATCAACAACATGGCAAAGGGAACTTGATAAAGTGGACTCTGAATCTGAGTGTGTTAAGGTGGAATAAACATTTCTGGCAGGCGTCATGTTCCCAGCACACCTTGTTTCTTCCACCCAGGAGGTTTGACAAGCATTCACACAACTGACTTTCTGGCCGAAATAGTTAGTCAGTAAACAACTCGGGTGATATAACTTTAAAGACCCACGAGATGGTCAGGTGAGTATGACACATGTGGCCTTTGAGTGCGAATATTCCTTTTTACAAGTCTCTGAACTCTGCAGAGACTATTTAGGAGTGAAGAAGTCTTTCATATGAGGTGAATCATATTGGGGAATCAAGCAGAAGTCCTGTGGCCAGGATTACTAAGACCTGGATGACTGAGAATCTACATCCAATATATTCACAGCGAATAGAAGCTGCTTAAGTTTGCAAGAGGACAATAAAAGGACAGAAATCAGCTTTATATCAGTTACATTATCAGTCCATAATAATGTTTGATATCAGTATTAATGTTAAATTAGAGAAAGAAATTGCATTGTCTCAAGTGTTGGCCTTTAGAATGTGGAAAAAAAACGCAGTAAAGTAGAATATATACTGTATGTACTTTCAGAGGCTAGGATTTGTCGTTTTTCCTTGGAGAGATAATTAATGTTGTTTACACTCAACTATGTCAAGCTAGCCAGACAGCCACACTGCCACTGAAACTGGCTAGGCTTATGAGTGAATTACTGACTTCCACTAATGACGAGATAGAGAGATTTTCCTTTGGGCTGTTTTGAAGACAGAGACAACAAAATAATGAACCACATTAACTGTGTTTAAGGCTAATTTAGGAAACAAACATCCCAAACAGAGATTTTCCAAGGCTGCCCAAATACAGTAGTATTTACGATGTTCAGAACTGTCAAGTGTGTAATCTGTATCGAGTTAGTTGCTTTGAAAATGATAGCAGCAGTATGGCCCAAATGAAAGGAGTTAAATGAGCAACACCAACATTAAGCTCTTACATTTTCCACTCTGGAGGTTCCTATAATGGGATGTGAATCTCGTATTAATGCAGCCCTACACTGTTTTCCAAATGAGGCATACTGAAGAAGCTATTAAGGGTTTATTTGCATAAAATTTGTGCCACACCATTCCAATTATTTTTCATGGCATTGAATTTGTAGACAGTCGAGTTCATTACTGACTCCCAGTCATCAGGCTGTTATTTAATTTGGAGTTTTGATTATCAGAGAAAACATTGACCTTTTAGAGTTAGTTTTTGAATGTTGGAGGTATCCCCGCTTTTAGACCGCTTCACCCTCGACACTATGTTGGAAGTATCTTGAGCCAAAAAACGGTGCGTGTACATGTTGTCATCCATGAGCAACCATGAGCTGGATTGTTTAGCCGGACAGATTAAAGATTCCAGGAAATCTAACCTCTGGGAGCCGGTTCTCTACTAGAGCTGGTTCTCGAATCTCAACCCTATTACCAAGAAATCAATTTTTTTGAGCCCTTTCTATGTTTCCCCCATCCATGTGAACCTGCACCTGCAAACAACATTAATTTTGTTTTACTTCATTAGGTGGTCATTTGTTGCTGTCAAACCTTTTTTTTCAAATTTGTGCAGCTTAGTATCGATCTTCTCAACCAGCTGTTATGAATTTACCCCTGAATAAAAAATACTTGTGTCATCTGCAAATAACACAAATTTCAATATTTAGCAAATATTACACCATCATTGATATGATGAATGAATACGTTTGGTCCCGAACCTGATCCCTGGGGTACGCCACAATCAATGTTCAAATATGAAGAGATGTTCACAAATTGTTGTGGGTTGCTGATAAAACTATTAAACCAATCTAGAGCTATTCCCATAATGCCATGTCTGTCGAGGTAACTGAGTAAAATATCATGAATAATGGTGTCAAACGCTTTTTTATGTTCTATAAAGTTTGCAGTGAACTCTAAATGTTTAAATTCTGTCAGAATGTTTCTCTTCATCATCTTCTAACAAGCTGCACGACTCAAACAAGCCGTCTGTCTGTACAGAACTAACTATGCTGGCAGTAACACGCTGTGTTTGCTGTCTGCAGCTATGGAGGAGCTGGATGGGGATGAAATCAGAGTGTCTTCCAGGGGACGCTTTGCTGAGAGAGACATCGTCCAGGTGCAGTTTTCTAAATATCTGCTTTGCCTTTTAAAGATTGTCAGTAGAGTTTTCTTTATTAAGCACCACTGCATCATACAAGATTAGAATGAAAGTGACTGAACCCAAACCTGCAAGATATTCTGATGATGTGAATGAAATATCAGCTAATGCCCTACCAAGCTTTATAAGGAACCCCCCAGGCCAGGCCCTTAATGGACTCCGTTCTTTCAGGACTTTTTTTTTCTTTGGAAAGAACATAAGCCAGACATTGTCTCTGCTCTCTGTACTACACGTCCAAACGGTTGAACTTATCTGATCAACATGATAAAAACATCTACAACAAAATATTTCCTGACTTTGTTTCACATGTACAAAATGAACATTAAAACTGATTTGATGTGTTAAAGAATATTTTAGTGTCCCTCTGATCCATAGATACCGAGTGGATGGATTGACAGCTTTAAGACGTGCAGTCAGCACAGCATTCAAGATCTTTTCAGGCTCACATTAAAACAAGAAAACTTAATTGACTCAAGGTCTGAGCACAAACCAGAAAAGGCAAGGCAAGTTTATTCATATAGCACATTTCCTGTTCAAGAGAATTCACAGTACTTTACAGAAAACATAAAAAGCATTACAGAGAGTGAAAAGAAAGAATTTAAAAGAAGTAAAAGTGATAAACAAATAGCTAAAATCACAACAAAATCATTTCAAAGATTAAAAGCACACAAAAAGACACAAAAAGATTAAAATCAAGATGAGTTAAAACAGTGGTTCCCAAACCTTTTCTGCAGGGATCTCTTTTTATCAACTACAATAATGTCAAGCTAGTCTGTTAAGAGAAGATAAGTTCATTTATTGATCCACTGTGGAGAAATGTCACTGTTGCAGCAGCTCAAAACACAAAGTAAAGAAAGACATTAAACAATAGAATGGGCTTTATGCACAACTCCACTACTTCCTACGAACTGATTAATCCAGGTGTGTCTGACCTCAGTAAATGGCCAGACACACCTGGATTAATCAGTTTGTTCAGTAATGGGAGACAGGAAACAAGGAGCTGGCTTAAGTTCAGGAAGTAGTGGAGTTGTGCATAAAGCCCATAAAAATACCAACACAAGCCAGAGCAATACATGCCACATCATACTTTCTTCTCTTTATTTTTCACAGATGGAATCTCTGTTTTTGATTCATCACCATTTGTCCTTTGGTACTCAAATGTCTATGTTTTGCTTTTGTTTAGTCTTGCTGCACCCCCTGTCATAACGCTGAACCCCCTAAGGGGCCTTTTGGAAGCACTGGGTTTAAAGATACTGTGTGTATTTAATGCAGAAAACGGTTCATTATCTGATTTTTCATTTTGGCTTAGCAAACAAAACAAACCTGGGTTTTCGTTTTCAAAGGAGAAACACACCTGGCCCATGTTTCTTCTCAGATTTAGCCGGATTATAAAGATTATGGACTTGAAAATAAATGCTTAGCTGTACTTTATAATCATTCTGAACATACTTAGCAGTTAATGAATAAACTAGATTATACTTGTTAGGAAGATGCTGCACATGAGCTTCAAACTTCGCCTCCAGCTCTCAGTGAGTCGACTCAACCAGCATCTTTGTCTCTGATCCAGTTTGTTCCTTTCCGGGACTACATCGACCGGTCGGGAAACCAGGTCCTGAGCATGGCTCGGCTGGCCAAAGACGTCCTGGCAGAAATCCCGGACCAGCTGCTGTCTTTCATGAAGAGCCGGGGGGTTGAACCACGTCCTCCGCTTCCCGTCACCTCCGACGCACCCTCCATGTCCTCGTCCACCGCAACCAACACCCCAGCATCCAAACAGCGCAACACCTGAATGACAGCAGCGTGAACGTTTGTGTGTGGGAGTGGGTGTGGTTCCAGGGTTGATTGGCACAAACCAAATCTGTAAACTGAGCCTTTGTTTTAAAGTGTGTATCGAAAGGATTCCTGTGAAAGTGTAGAAAACACACTTTTTGTGTTTATGTTTCAGGTTCTGACCTTTATCAGAACACACTTTGTTTTAAATGCTCAGACTGCGTCTAAAACAAAGGCTTCAAATGCAAAGTAAGCTGGTTCCTCTCATTCATCTGACTGGCCCAGGCGTTTTGGCCTTTTTTTTCCCTCTCCCCCTCAGTTTCTCTCCCACAGTTCCTGCTTGCGATGACAGAGAAATAAATGTTTAGCTATCCAAGCAATTTGATTTTAATCAGCTGTAAATAAACAGCACCAAGGCTGATGTCCTTTTTCTTGTTTGTTTATTCTCAGGGCAATTTAAAGGCTTGACAGAGAGGAGCTGGAAATAGAAAAGCAGGCATATTTATGCCCGGGTTGTGGCATGGAACTCCACAGGACACCTGTTCATGTTACTTCACGATGCTGATGCTTTTTTTTTACTGCCGGATGCTGAATATGATGAAACTCGGGTATGTTTTAACTCTGAGGGACGGCAAGTGTTGTGCATTCCGAGGTCACTGTTCAGAAATGGAGCGAATCTAAACTAATCCCATAAAGATGTGAGGGGAGGGCACTTCCTTACATCTCTGGGGAGCAAAAAATACATACGAGCCCATGAAATCGGCTCAAGATGGAGAACAGATTGAAATATCCTCTGTTCCAGTACTTCACACTTCGACAATATGGAGCTGCAGATGGTTTCAGCCCCAGTTGCAAAGCTGAGTATAGCCATGTCTGTGTGTGTTTTTTGTCCCCTATCTTCCTTTAAAGCTTAACTCCCTCCGCCGAGGCTGTTTTTTGGAATGAATCATGCATGAGGGGGGTGCCTCTGGTTTCCAGCTGACTGGAGCATGTACACTTTTACAATGAAAAGATTTGGTCAGCGTGATGACACCAAGAGGAAGGGAATAGGAGAGATTTGCCCAGGCTTTGTTGTGTGTATGAATTATTCAGGAAAGGTGAGTTACTGCTTGAGCAAAACACTACATCACATTTTGTAATTTTTTTTTTTACAGAGGCACTGCAAAAAGAAAAAAGACATCAGAAATACAGACTAAACAAAGGCAAGAAACAAACAAGTTAATCAGTTTCACATCCAAGCATATGTCTTGTGGAAAGAGATTTGATATGACAAAGAGCTCAACAGAAATATGAAACTGAGCCAACACAAATGTTTTTTCTCATTTCAACCTTCTGACTCACCAAACTGAATACTGCATCATTACAAGAGCTGGTGTGTCATTCTGCAAACAACAGCACAGTATAAGGGTCAGTGGGATATTCAGGTTGTTGTAATTTACAGTTTGTGCCACTAGATGTCACTACATGTGCAGCTCTGGACTTCAGGGTTCATCCTGACTTAGCTTAAGCTAAAATTGCTAGACTAGCTTTTCAATTAGTTTTAGTCATAATTCTAAACATGTGAATTTTAGTCAACAAAAAAAACAACAATAAAGTAAAAATCTATTATGTTTAGTGTAAGACTAATAGATTAGTTTCAAAAGTTTCACATAAGCTTGGTTTACATGGCAGCAAAAATGTTGGAAAGAACATGGAGACTTTCAGACATATACACACGTAAATTAATGCACATAGAGCGACAAAAATATGGTTTCTTCTGCTAAAATGCTGCTTGTTTAATCAGAATAGGAACTGATGGATCATTAAAAAGAGGCAGATCAGATGGTAAGAGGGGAAAATGCTGCGGTCCACAGTGCTGAAGGAAACCAAACGGATCACCTGTGTTGTTTGGAAATTATATAGGCTAAATAAATAATTAAACACAACTTGACAAATGAATGCTATTCTTTTACACTTGACTGGCCAGGACAGGTCATTTTAACTATATTACAATGCTTATATTCAACAACTTTGTTATAAACTCATGAAGCCTTTGCTCGTCCCTGACTTTTCCTAAAATTACATTTATTTTTATTCAAATGAGTTTTAATATTTTGCATGTAAAGAACAGTTAATATGATACATTTTCCACTTATTTCCTCTGGCGTTCTGAGCTGTTCTTTCAAAACCTTCCTAAACTAGTACAGCAGTTTATTCCTAAATTTCTGGCTGTAGAGGGAGGGATAAAATGCTGCTAGTGAAGGAATGACCAACTTTCCTGCAGCTTTTAGAAGTTTCACTTCTGTGACTGTTTGGAATTAAATAGTTTCCCTGCAGTTTGTAGTCTATTTCTGCACCTGCCTCTTAATGACTTATTAATTTGAGTCAGTTGTGTTGTAGCAGGGAAACGTCTAAAACCTGCAGAATAGTGTCCCGAGAGGCCTGGAGTTGGTGATGCATTCAGTGCAGAAAAAAATAAAAGCTTTTAATGAATGGGTGAGTGTAGAAAATATAACTTTTTTAAAGAGATTTTATCTTTTCAAAAAGTCAATATTAAAATTTAATTAGAGCCAACACTTCTAGTCCAGTTTTTGACATCAAAGGAGTAACCTGTTAAAGGGACTATACCCGATTTCACGGCCAGCTAGCTTAGTTAGCGATAGCGGCTAGTTTTTTTAACTTTTGTGTGACGCTTTTTCTCGGCTAAGGGGTTCAACTTTCGTAACTTAATACCAGATCACTATGGGAACACTATTACTGGCTGATCAGAGTCTGGGCGTTCTGAAAATTAACCTGGTAGAGAAAGTGCGTCACGCCAAAACTAGCCGGACGTGAAATCAGGTTTAGTCCCTTTAAAGTCACCTGTTTTCTAATAAACTGACCCTGTAAAACCGGTTGTCCAATATGTTTGATGGTTAATTGGCCCCAGTTTACCTGTGTTCATTACACATCTCGTTCTTCTTACAAACACATTAAGTGAAGCCAATTTAATGGAGTTAACGTCCTTTAAGTAAAAAGGTAGCAACAAGCTAACATTTACGCCGCTCTGTGGCGCTAAGTTGCAAAGTTAGCTAGCTCTGACTTGTCTCTCATCAGCTCGAAAATTTTATTAATTGTTACTTCTAGGAAGAATTTAACTTAACCGAATGTCAATAACCAAGTGCAATTGGAGAATAATGTGTAAAATTTTACAGTGTGTAAAATCTAGTGACACTTAGTGGCAAATTTGAAGAATGCAGCAATCTAAATAACCACCAGCTCACCCTCCCCTTCCCAGTGTCTTCAAAAAAGATTAATAAAAACATAAATACATTTTTTTAAAAAGCCTTCTATCAAACCAGTGAAAAGAACAATTATTTTCCAGCAATCCATAGAAAACTTCTCAACCGACTGGTATAAATTTCAAAACATTTGATAGTGAATGGGTTCTGTTGAGTTATTTTTAGCTTTTACATTTTAAGACGTAAGTCACATTTTTTTTCTGTCAATTTCTGTTTTTGCTTGTTGTTGAAACCCTGCATCCATTTAATAAAGTTCATTTGCATTTGTGTAGTTTATTTTCACGTATACTGTAGCGCACTGAGCTTTCAAGGGCATGAAAGTTTTCCTACACTGTGACAGGTTGTGCTGTCTTTCTCTGGTGCACAGTGCTCACCTAAAAACAGTCTGTGCAATTTGGTCGAATCTTGTTTTGCTGCTGACCTTTGACACTTGTGGCAAGCTACGCAAACAGTTCAGGAGGAGCGTTAAACTGGAAATCATCACAAAGACAGAAAGCAGGGGAGGTCTGTATGCTGGGTGCATTAAACTGGATTTGTCTGAATTTTTTAAGTGTATCAGAGGGGAAATGAATATGTGGCCTTATTTCTGTTATAATGCTACAAGTATTTGAGAGGAAGGACTCTATTTTTATATGACAACATCAATGTTGATCTGCATGTTTATTTGACTCTTATGCTGCCAGTGATTGTAATCTGTCTTTTTTCATGTCTGAATATGACTTCAGACAATCAGAATTGTGTTTCTTGTGTACAGTAGTCCACTGTATGGGAGCAATCTTTCTTCCTCTGTTACTGTGTAGGGTACACTTGAGTGAACCGCCAATGTAATAATCCAAAACATGCAAATAAATGGAGACGAATCGTAGAATAGATCTGTAGAAACATGCATGCGTGTGATTAATGATCATTTACCCAAAGTAATTTAACCTGTGTGATATTTTTGTATGAAGCATGCTGAACACTTTTCAAGGTGTACAAAAATGTGAAATATTTACTGACTGACAATATACTGCTTACCTTTCCTGCCCAGTATAGTGAATTATGTTCATTTTACTTTAAATGTAAATATTTTGCAGCGATGTACAGAAACTTCTGTGAACGGTCTTCCACTCACGTTATTCTGCTCTGACTCTAATTGTTTATTTTCCATCTGTGTTTGTCACATATTGTGTTCTAGCTTCTGCTTAGAAACCAAATAAAGATATCGTGTAAAGGTCAACTGTCTTACAAAGCAGCAAGGTCAGTTAGTGGCTGGATTTGATAGTAATTGCTGGGTGATTTTATGAACTGTGCTCATTTTATTTTAATCATAGTAGTAGAAGGTTGGGTGACCTTTTTTCATGAGACCAAGGATTTAAAGGACAAAGAGGAAGGAAGAAAATAAGGAATACATTTTTGCAGAAGTTGCCCTAATTAAAACTATATTTTAACATCAATATCTCAAGAAAAATATTTAATTATTCTTTCAAAATATGATTAAAAACAAAAATGTCTTTCTTTATTGGAATTTAAGAAATCCATTTCGGATAAGTGAGCAGAATACCTGATGCATGATTTAACTTCCTGTTGTAGATTCTGACCAATTACACTAATTACCAAATAAAAAAGTATTTGCCATCTGCTTATTTTTCATCTCGATCAAATTGTGATCTCAAGACAACAAAGGTTGTTATGGTATGATAAACAGTTACAGTCAGTGGTTATCTGGATTAAATGAAGAAAGACAATTTATCAAGATGAGAAAAATGTATCAATCACAAGGAGACGAGCTTCACGACCTTGAGACGTCAGCATCAAAATACAGTGTCCACGGTTTCCAGAGAAAAATTCTCATTTTGATCCACCTGACCACAGAACAGTTTTCCACCTTGCCTCGGGTTATTTTAAAGAAACTCTGGTCCAGAGAAGATGAAGATGTTGTTGCATCCTATTCACATTTTCTTCTTTGTATGATGGAGCTTTAACCTGCATTGAAGATTTCAGGGTGAATTCTGAGAGTTGTCCTGAGTCCATAGTGTTTTCTTGTTGAAAATAAAGTCTGTGTGAAGTGACACACTGCCTGAGGACCCCAACATTCCCAGCATCCAGTTTGACCTTCAGCCTTGTCCTATGCACACACAGATTCCTCCTGATTCTCAATCCCTTGATATTATACACAAGGGATACTTCGCTTGATCCTGTGAGGTGCACAGTCCAGCAGGTTTCCCTGCTTCAACACATCACACTCAAATTAATGAGTCATTGTGCAGAACTTGATTGGCTGTTACATTCATTTAAAGGGGGTGGGGGGTATCATGTCATTATCAGGCACAAACAGCTTTTTTATAGCATTTTTTTGGTGAAATTGTAGACATCTGATACAGTATGTTGTTTCTTTTGAGAATAAAGTATGGGTTGATAATATATTATATAATTTATACTTCACACAGCATCCCAACTTTTTGGAATTGGGGTTCCTTTTGTTATATTAAATACTATTTAAATTTCAAAAGCATATATGGAGTTTCAATACAGTTTCCACCCATGGGTGCCACGACTTTCCTTTCTGTTTGCTTTTCTTCCTTTAAAAAAAAACATTACTTTAATCAGAAGATTTATTTCTATACTTCTGGACAACATGTCTTGTTACACAGTACTACACTGCCATCTAATGGGAGGAGACTGGAAAACACAACCAAACTAACAAGTTGGTTTCGCAGAGTTTGTACATGTTACATTGTGGCTCAAAGGTGGGATTTATTTCAAAAATGTCAATTACTCCATTTCTATCATCCACGATAATGAATAATCCTGTTAAACGGCTTTAAAATCCACTCCTGTTTCGAAAACAGGCATAGACTGTACAATGAAAAACATTTTAACATCAAAACATACTAAATAAAAAGTGTAATTTAATTTATTTTTCCCAAGCTGTAAATCCTATTGTTTTCAGGAAGTTATTTGATATATAAATGCTGTTGGTATACTTTAAAAATAAACACGGACATTTTTTTAAATAGAAAATAAACAAAGTCAACAAATTTCCGTGCACGCCCTGAAAGCCGCACTCGGTCGGCTGGAAACCGTGTTGTGGCTGCATGGATCATGTGGTTACCAGATCTGTATTTCTGCAAGATCTGTATGTGTGTGGACTGCGCATGCTCATCACGTTCGCCATCTTGG
>JBBBVT010000003.1:3315246-3328245 GCA_037177035.1 Craterocephalus eyresii
GAGAAGAAGGATTTTAAACTCTATCCTGGATTTAACAGGAAGCCAATGAAGAGAAGCTAGAACTGGAGAAATATGATCACAGTGGTATCATTTTTACATCCGTGATGGTGACACGACTTCCTGATACGTCATTACTTCTCTTCCAGGGCAGCACCATCCCCATCAACCAGGCCAGGCCCAATCGCAATCTGACTTTCACCAAGAAGGAGCCAATAGGGTGAGAAATGCTTTGTTACCATAGAAGCCATGTTATCACCATGTTATCACCATGTTATCGCCATGTATCATGTTATTATAATGTTATCACAATGTTATCACAATGTTATCATCATGTTATCACCATGTTATCAGCATGTTACCATCATGTTATTATCATGTTATTATAATGTTATCACCATGTTATCATGTTATTATAATGTTATCACAATGTTATCACACTGTTATCATCATGTTATCACCATGTTATCATCACGTTACCATCATGTTATTATCATGTTATTATAATGTTATCATAATGTTATCACCATGTTTTCATGTTGTCATGTTATTATAATGTTATCACAATGTTATCATCATGCTATCATCAAGTTATCATGATGTTATCATCATGCTATTATAATGTTATCATGTTATCGCCATGTTATCATGTTATTATAATGTTATCACAATGTTATCATCATGTTATCACCATGTTATTATCATGTTGTTATAATGTTATCACCCTGTTATCATGTTATTATAATGTTATAACAATGTTATCACAATATTATCACCATGTTATCATCATGTTATTATCATGTTATTATAATGTTATCGCCATGTTATCATGTTATTATAATGTTATCACCATGTTATCATGTTATTTTAATGTTATAACAATGTTATCACAATGTTATCACCATGTTATTATCATGTTATTATAATGTTATCATGTTATTATAATGTTATAACAATGTTATCACAATGTTATCACCACGTTAACATCATGTTATTATCATGTTATTATAATGCTATCGCCACGTTATCGTGTTATTATAATGTTATCACAATGTTATCATCATGTTATCACCATGTTATCATCGTGTTATCATGTTATAGTAATGTTATTACAATGTTATCACAATATTATCATCAAGTTATCACCATGTTATCATCATGCTATTATAATGTTATCACGTTATCACCATGTTATCATCATGCTATCATCATGTAATCACCATGTAATCACTATGTTGTCATCATATTATTATAATGTTATCATGTTATTGCCGTGTTATCATCATGATATCACCATGTGACTGCTTCCCTCTGGTTCAAGAACTGGACCAAATTAGAAAATGTTTGTTTTTTAAGGGTTATTACAAAACATGTCTCAGGAAGGTTTGTACCATTTTACACAAACTGTTCAGCTCAGTCACGTTAATTAGATCCAGACTAATTATGGCTCATTTTTTCTTATGAAATCCATTTAAAAAATGAATATATAGTTTTTTTTAAATTTACAATTTTAAAGTTTATCTGAAAAAAATAAATAAAAACACGTAGAATTTATAATATATATTTAATATATATAACTTTAAAGGCTATTGAAATATGCTAAGATAAATAAATAAATTGAGCGCTTGATGAGAGAATGACATGATATTTAGTCCCATAAACCTAAACGATATTCAGCTCAATACCTTAGTTTGAAGCTGATTTCTGCTTCAGAGTCGTCAGCTTGATATTGATTTAATAAAAGAAAATATTGGGTGCGAATTATTTGGATGAAATATTGGTAGCAGGTGCGTCACGAATCCCGTTTCCTCCTCCCAGAGTGTGCGCAATCGTGATTCCCTGGAACTACCCGCTGATGATGCTGGCCTGGAAGACGGCCGCCTGCCTGGCAGCTGGGAACACCGTCGTCCTCAAACCTGCACAGGTCAGACTCACACCCTCCGGCCTCCTCTGATAAAACTCAGGAGCACAGAATCATTTCTAGGATTTGTTTCCAGGTGACTCCCCTGACGGCGCTGAAGTTTGCCGAGCTGGCGGCGAAAGCCGGTCTGCCCAAAGGAGTGGTCAACATCTTACCTGGATCAGGTAGAAACGCACGCTGACCCATGTTCCCCCGGGTTAATCTTCTCTTTATCTCCACATGCGAGGAGCATTTTCTCGTGATAACGGGATAATTTATGGTTAAATGATTGTTGTCTATTAAACATGGATTCATCCATCAAAATAGAAACATCTTCTACAAAGAATCTGATGCATTTTCACATTTTTATCTTGAGTTTGTTATTGGGAAGGTTTTGAGAAGACTAAAAAACTGAACAAGAACCTGCACTCGTGTTTATTGTGAGCGGCACTATTAAACATTTAGATTAATCCGTTATCTCATTGTTTTATCGTGATAACAGGATAATGATCTAATTTTGAACGAAAAAAAATGCCCCCTTATCACGACATCTAGACGGGTGTTTTTCCGAGAATAAATATAACGGTGATGAAAGAACGTGACCACAACTGCTCTCTGCTTCCCTACCTGCTGTTCTCATACATCTTCATCACACTCTTCCTCTCCTCCAGGCGCTCTGGTTGGCCAGCGCCTGTCTGACCACCCTGACGTCAGGAAACTGGGCTTTACGGGTTCCACTGAAATCGGCAAACACATCATGAAGAGGTGAGCGAACGTCTCTCCGCATGTCTGTTTAGAGAAACGGCCATCTCACCGTAGTTTGTCTCCGTCTGTAGCTGTGCCGTCAGTAACGTTAAAAAAGTCTCTTTGGAGCTCGGAGGAAAGTCGCCGCTTATCATCTTCAGCGACTGTGACATGGACAAGGCCGTGCGCATGGTGAGTTCATGGACAGGACACCACTCATGCAAACACATGCACTGCAGAAACGGCTCCATGTAGCCAAGTTTCACAATGTCATATTCAGCCAAAAAGTCTTCATGGTCTTGCTTTGAGAGGAATAAACTGCGCTAACTGAATCTTAAATTTGGTTCATTTTGGTACATTTTAAGTTCTATTAGACTCTATTTGAGATAACATCCAGTCTTAGCTGTAAAAACGTGTTTCAAGACCTCACTGCAGCAACACGCAGAATAAAAAAATTAAATAAAAAAATGAAAAATGAAATTAAAAAGTATATATATTTAGGCTGTAGACTGGTGGGAAATATTTTAAGAAAAGTTTTAAAACACTCCATTCAAGTCCATTACAAAGTGAAAAAATCTGACCATGCTGCTTTTAGTGTTTCTTCCTCACTTTAAGAGAAAATATCTCTTAACAAGAGCAAATAAGCATGAATGAAATAACTGCTAGCAGAGCGGCTCAGGCGGAGCAACTGCTAGCGGTGGTGTAGGTGGTGGAGCACCTTGTCTGGGAAACAGACGGTTGGTGGTTCAACTCCCATGTCAGTGTCATCAAGCTGGCCCAGAAACATCTTCTCCACCTCCATTCATGTGTGTGTGCTTGATGGCAGACCTTGTGTGCCACCACTGCTCCTTCAGGAGGGGAAGGGGCCAAAGCAGGCCTTTTTTTTTGGAAAAAGACAATTAAAAGTTATAAGAATCTCCTTGTTTTAACATCTTTTCACTCAAAGCGAGACCGTGGTAAGACTAGTTTCAAGATCTTTTCACTTAATAAGGGATTCGAAATGAGTGTTTACAACTTGTTTCAAGATTTTTCTCATTTCTATATTCCAGATATTTTTTCCTACTTCTGGAAATCTTTTCAGAGTAATTATCTTTTGTCATTATCAAAGTGTAATTGTCTTACTGCATGGACAAAAAATTTCACTCGATTGTTTTCTGAATCTTTTTGGGTTTAAGTGTTTTTGCTTATTTTAAGGTGGCCCGTTTTTGCAGTGTGCAGAGCGAGTGTAAAAGCTGCCGCTGTGTTTCAGGGCATGAGCTCGGTCTTCTTCAACAAAGGGGAGAACTGCATTGCAGCCGGACGGCTGTTCGTGGAGGACGCCATCCATGACCAGTTTGTCACCAAAGTGGTGCGATTCTTTTACTTTTTATGGCAGAAAGTCGTTCCTTCTTTCCCGATGCCGGATTCATTTTAAGCCGTTTGAATAAGATAAACGATGAACTGCAGCATCAACATGAATCACCATGGCGACTCTCATTTCAGGTTGAGGAGATCAAGAAGATGAAGATCGGTGATCCACTGGACCGCTCCACAGACCACGGCCCCCAGAACCACAAAGCCCACCTGGATAAACTGGTGGAGTATTGTCAGACTGGTGTGAAGGAAGGGGCCACGCTGGTGTGTGGGGGCAGACAGGTGCAGCGGCCAGGTGAGGCGTGGGACCGCTGCTGCTGTAAAGCTCAGGGCATTTCATATCTTTCCTTCTATAACTGGAAGTTAATCACATTTTCTACTCAAATTATTTCTTTTTTTTAATCTTTGGTGGTTTTATTTTTTGGTAAATTGTTTTTTTTTTTGTCAGATTTTACTTGTTTGTCATATTTCACTCTATCACAAACAATTTGTTCATCTTATTCATTATTTTATTTCATTTACTTTATTTTACTGAGTTTAGCATCCAATTCATGCCTGATTGGATGCAAAACTCATTTTCTACTCAGCTTTTTAAATTTATATTTCCAAACCAGAAATTTTTATATTTTTGTAATTAATATATTTTTTCTGATTACAATTTACTTATAATTTATATATTTCACTGTTAGATGAACTATTTCTTATTTTTAATAAACCATTTTCTTTAATTATATAATATCCTCTTGATAATTGTGCAACTTTTTATGCACCTCAAGTGTGTCTGCATCTTTTTCACAATCGATTTGTGGTGAAGGGTTCATATCATTGTTTCTACTTGTTTTATTCTTTGACGTTTTTATGTTTTGGGTAAACCTAATTGATTTAGGTTTTATTTTTTTTTTTTGTCTGATTTCAGTTTTTTTACTTGTTGCAATAACAATTGGCTCATTTGATGTAATTGCATTCATCATTTTCATTTCACTCATTTATTTCCTTCAGAAATGTTGATTTTGATTTAGTCATTTTTGAGTCCAGTGGTTCCTCATAAATTACTGGGAAGTTTTTCCTTTTCTACCGAACACAATCATACTTTTTCACCCTCTGAATGTTGTGTGGTACATTTGCTGTTTCCAATACTTTCTTTTTTTTCTGAATCACTATATACGATATATATCTTGATTTTTTTTCTTCTTTTTTTGTCTTTTTATCAATTAACCAATGAGACAATTCTTATTTACAGCCTTTGGTGCCAAATGCACTTTTATTAAGGATCAGCAGCATATGTGCATTAAAATAGTTGACTGAAATTGAAGTAGCTGTTTATCAAAACAGCCCTAATCTAATCTGCTGTCTTGTTCCAGGTTTCTTCTTTGAACCCACCGTGTTCACCGACGTCCGAGACAACATGTACATCGCTAAAGAGGAGTCATTCGGCCCTGTCATGATTATGTCCAAGTTCAATAACGGGTACGTTAGATGCCTTTTTCTGCGCCACCACCTACTTCGTTGGTTCTGACTCTGCTCTGTTTCTGGCTGCGTCCCCGTCAGC
This sequence comes from Craterocephalus eyresii, assembly GCA_037177035.1. Classification (NCBI taxonomy): domain Eukaryota; kingdom Metazoa; phylum Chordata; class Actinopteri; order Atheriniformes; family Atherinidae; genus Craterocephalus; species Craterocephalus eyresii. Next base: position 3,320,790 of record JBBBVT010000003.1, read on the forward strand.
GAGGTGGACGACGTCCTGAGAAGAGCCAATGACACGGAGTACGGCCTGGCGTCCGGCGTCTTCACGCGGGACATCAGCAAAGCTCTGTATGTGAGCGAGAGGCTCAACGCCGGCACAGTGTTCGTTAACACCTACAACAAGACGGACGTGGCCTCACCTTTCGGAGGTTTTAAGCAGTCTGGGTTCGGCAAAGACCTGGGTAAGACAACCGCTTCCATTAGCATCTAAATTTACTTTTTAGGAGAATTTCTGACCAAAGCAGTAAAAAGTCTGGGTAAAATTCTGTTGAAATCGGTCCTGAAGCAAAACCTCACTCGTTTAAGTCTTATCTGTTTTATGCACGACTATAAACTCATGTATATTGTAATGGTAATGATCGATTTAAGTGAATGTTTTTCTGTCTGACCTGAAACCAAAAGTTCAGATGAGGACTTAAGTGGAGCAGATAAACGATGGAAGTTTGCAGGAAGCCTCTGTAGTTGGATTTAGCTTTTATAGAGCGGCTTAAATATGGTTTTTTAGATTTCTACCACAGGGCTGTAGGTCCAGATAGTCAGAGCTACAGGTTAGGGATGGCTTATGATCTCTGAGTTTATCAGTATTTATTTAATGAGAGGAAATCCAGTTGTTTCTATGGCTTTGATGTGTGACCACATCACCTCCAAATGCTCACAACCCTAAAAGGAAAAAAGACAGTTGCTGACAAATTTTCAAAAAATGTCTCCTTTCGGTGAAAACATGTTAGTTTACAGATATAGAAATATGACATACTGTATGTTTACATAGAGATATTGTTAATAATTATGAAAACGCTTTCAAAACCCGATGCACCAGAATATGTAAAAAAAAAAAATTAATTTCCTTTGTAGTTCTATCACACCTGAGGTCACACTTTATTTCACACACTGGTGAGGGCTTTGTACCTTTTCTAGATGCAGCTGTATGGTGAAATCGAGTAAATGGAGCAACATTTTGATGAATCAGGAGGGAATCAAAGAAAAAAAGATTGTGTTTTGTGGTGGACTAATCCTAATCCGCTTTCCCACAAAGCTGCCTCGTTCACCTAACATGCTCTCCACAAAAAGAGACTTGTTCATCTCCAGAAAACTTTGATCCACAATCAAGACCGTTATCACCTGGACATAAATAATGTAACCAGACATTTACATCAGGCACATCTTCAGGTACCCCTTCCAAGCCAAGCACTGAATAAAGACATCCTATTTTTAAGAGTTTAAACTCTACTTTGCATTTTAAATCTGATTAAAGACAGACTTTATCATAAGTCATGTTCTGCACATAAATTCTCCCTGAAATGTCTTTTCAGTTTTAATTTAGTATTGAGAGATCAGGTCAGATAAAACAAAGGTGAGTCTGATGAGAAGTTTACAGGTAGAGTAAAGCCACGGGCAGATTACCGGATATATAAACTTATCTTATGTTCATTAGTATTGGAAAGACAAACCATGTGTAAATGTGGTTTTGAGTAAGCAAAGATTGGTATATTTGTGAGAATTTAATTGAAAGTTGAAATTAATTATGTCTTTCTTTGCGTCTTTTTTTCTATTTAAAAAATAGAAATTGAAAAACAAATTAAAAACCTGTTTTGTAAGCATTTGTCTCTTTTTCAAATAATTTTGTGAGCATTTATGTGAGCCACTGTCTGTGCACCACCACCACCAGATGGTGCAGCTTAACAAACGTTTAGAGGAAAAAACAGAAGTCTTCACTGATGCTGCTCTGAACCAAAGCGTCTACCTTCCGGACGTGAACTTAGAGTTTAGAGTTAAATATTTTTTGATATTGTTCCTTTAAGAAAATGACAACGGATCGTTTAGAAGCTTTTCGTTTCCATGATACGCAGCAGCTTGACTGATTCCATGTTTCGTCCATGTTTGGACACCGAATGGACTCACAACGTTAGCCGGGTGATGTTAGCCATACGAAAAACCGCCAAAGAAATTCCCCACGGTAATAATTTGTCATCTCAAAATAAAAAATGATGAATTTCCATCCAACTTGTGTGCAACAAACAACAAAAATGGCTGATTATGGAGCAGACATACCAGAGGAGTTCCTCCCCAAAGCAAGATGCAGCTCCGTCGCCTGGTACTGGTTTGGGCTTAGCTCGCTGCATGGCAGAACTGGTGTACTACTGGGACTTAACTGGTGCAGTTTAGATACGTCGAGTTTTATTTCAAGCTTCTCAAGATTGAATGTGGGGAAAATGTATTTTACTAAAGCTTAGAGTGAATTTCTTTGTTTTTATAATCACTTATTTTTACCGTGATAAAAATCAGAAATTATCTTGATAAATATCAGCAGATTAAACAAATGAAAGCCTGAGAGGAAAACTAACGGTTTTCACTGTTTCTGATGCAGGACAAGAAGCTCTGAACGAATACCTGAAGACGAAGGCCGTGACCATCGAGTACTGAAGTCCATTCTACGGCTGACTGAAGGAGGTGACAGGAAGTGTGGACACTGACCGAGTATTGCTGATACTGTGCCTTAACGCGCTAACTGACCCCATGTATGTGCTAAATTAGTCCAGTAAGTTATCTTTTAGCAATCTGAGCCGAGTTCCTCTGCTACTAATCATGAACGCTGTTCGTAGATTGTCTCCAAGGCTGAGCTGTGATGAAGTCAGAGACTGACTGGTTTAACAAACTTAATTTATTTCTAATACGGCCCTGGTCAGGTCAGGAAGTCTTATGAACTCTAACATTCCTTATAAAAACATCCGAGCAGCTCGTCTTCTGTTCAGCATCTTTTCATTGTGAATCTCAACAAAAACACTGTGACTTTGTACTTAACAGTTTGATTGTCCTTTAGATGAATAAAAACAACATGAAAACATCTCATCTGCATCATTCGATGACAGTTTTCCATAAATAAAACCCATTAAAAGATTAAATAACAAACACTGAGTTAAAATGAGCACGTCAACAAGCTTTTACCCCTAGGATTCTTTGTGACTTCGGCCCCGGCTCGTTCCAGATCAGCCTGCAGAGAGGTGGCCCTGGCTTTTTCTGAAATAAGCTGGTGGGGCTTTAACGTGGACCCCGGGACATATCTGATGAAAATCCCGGATATTTACAGCTTTTTAAGCACATAGTTGGGTCCCAAATTTCTGTTGCAAAGATGGCTCACTTCTGTCACGAGTGGTTTTCCCTTCAGGCTGAGACTTCACGTCTTGGTGTGGATCTGCATGTGTCTCGTCATGTCTTTCTTATATGCGAAGGGTCTGGAGCAAATATCGCAGCGGTACGGTTTCTCCCCCGTGTGCATCCTGCTGTGAGTGATCAGGTTGCTCCTCTGCCTGAATCCCTTCCCACACACCTGGCATGTGTACGGCCTCTCCACTGTGTGGATCGTCATGTGGATCCTCAGACACTCGCCCCGTGCGAATGTCTTGCCGCATTCCTTGCAGAGGTATGGCCTCTGTCCCGTGTGGATCAGCATGTGCCTTTTTAAATGCGTGGATGTGGTGAATGTTTTTCCACAGATGTGACACAAGTTGTCCTCCTTGGAAGGCGAGAGGATGGGCATGTTTTCTGCGTGGGCGTTAACATGTAGCACAAAGGAATTCCTGCAAGAGAACGATTCTCCACACATACAACAACAAAAAGGATTTGTCTTTTTCTTAGCATTGGGGTTGTGCTTCGTCCTGATGTTTGACTTCACCGCCATCCACAGTGGGTTTAACCCCCTGTGTTCAGCATCACTGACATCCTCTGCTGCGCTACTGAAGGAAACTGGCAGGTAGAAATCTGTCTGATCATAACTACCTTCTTCCTCCTCTGTTTTCCTCCCTCCTGCAGAGGAGTGAGGAAAGAAAACCTGAAAGCAGGAGATTGAAGGCTCTGGACTCTGTGCAGAGTTTAAACCAGCGGCAGCTTCAGCCTTTAAAAGGTCCTGCAGTGTTTCTTTGTCTTCATCCAGCCATTCTTCCTCTTCTCTATCATATTCTGGTGACAGCTGCTTCGTGTGTGTGGGGGACGACTGGGTGGAGGCGTTTATTGCAGATGAACCGAATCCTCGGGAAGCTGGAGACACAAAGAATAGGTCAAAATAAAAATCTCTTCTGTATATAAGGCATTATTTAAGCTGCTGAAGGAAGGAATGACTGCCATTTCTATACTATGTAAATAAAGTTTATATGAACACATGCATTTGTAGATCATTCACACAAACTATTTTTAACTTTGTTTTTTGAGATTCAATATTAAAAAATATATTTTAAAAATATAATTTATTCATAATTATGTATATACAATTATAAATATATATTGAATGTATTATAAATTTATTCATTTTTAATAATTTTAATGAGATTTTTTTAATATTCAAATTTACAAATTCAATTCAATACATGAAAATATATCAAACCTTCAAAACACCTTCAGACAGAAACATCTTCAAAAAACGTTTTATTCCACAGATATTCAAAAAACACACTTTAAAATGTTTGACAGACATCCATTTATTTTATCTTTAATGGTTTCCAACATATTCCGATCCAGAGATGGACTTCAGATTCTGGGAAATTTAGCATTCATAGTGGGTGTCTGGGAGCCAGAGTGATCAAGAAAATATTTCAATCTGCCACTGTGTCAGCCCCTTTTAGAATACAAACATCATTTTGACATCCCAGCTGTGGGATTTAAACTTTTGTCCCATAATCCTCTGAAACCATTGCCTGGCTAACGCGACTTTAATGGGAATATATATTTGGAGCTCGCAAAATTTAGTGGGCGGGACCAGGCTACTGAAACCAAGGATCACCTCCAACTCAAACTTAGGATGTAATGATCACTGCGATTTGTCCAGAATAGATGAAAGTATCTTGTAATCATAGGATTTTTTAAAATGTTCATTTCAATCATGTTATAAATGAGCAAATTTATCTTGTTATTCGGTTTTTTCAATCTCAAGTTATTTTACTTGAAATTAAGACATTTTGCCCTTTTTTAAATGGAAAAGTAGGAATAATTTTGCAGCCATGCGTATAAACACTAACAGACAAATGTCAAACTCGTACATAAAAACAATGAGCTAACGGCTGTTCTGGATATCAGATAATGTAATTTTAATATTTTTGGAAAGATAATATGATTGGAAAAGAGAACCACGAAAAAAAAACCCAACAAAAACAGGTAACCCAGTAGCTTTACCAACCTGCCGCTGTTTCCTCCGGCTCCAGCGGCTCTGCCACCGTTAGCTGCCCGCTGTGTCTGACATGCTCTACGGGCACAAGCGCGTCATTATGAAGCTCCAAAATGGTTCTCTCCACGGCTCCAAAGATCTCCGCTGCCGCCGCCGTCAGACGCGCATTGACAAACACTTTCAGCCACTCTAACTTCAACATTTTGGAAGACAACTGGACGCTGGCTGTAGTCGTAGGAGGTTCTTCGTTTATTTTAGCTTGGAAAGAAAAACAACGTTGTTTTGTTTTTTTTCGTCGCTTGTTTTTCCTGCTGCCCCCTCGAGGTCATGAACTGCGTTATGGCCTACACACCTCTGCTGCATGAAGAACCTAAACTGCCAAAAGTAGAAATACAGAAATATAAAATATAGAAATGTCCAGTAAATAATTTATATGCCAATAAATGATCTTAAAAAACATTGGAATTAGTTGACCATTACAAAATCTGTACAATGTGGAAATTTGAACTATTTTAAGTTAACTTTGCAGTTGTGATTCACTGCTCTCTCCACAAATCTTCCCATCATCTCACCAAAAACGACTAAATTGATTTTTATTCTTTATTTTGTGTGGTTTTTCTGTCAGATTTATAACTTACCATCCTTCTTTTTATGAAACAAAAATCATCTCCCCAATCAAAACATTATAGATCAATATTTTGTGCCCACAAATGATCCATAAGAACGTGAAATTTTCACGTCCTATCGACCATTAAAAAAACAACAAAATAGAATTTTACAGCTATTATAGAGAAAATCTGTCTTAGAAAATTAATTTTTCAATTTTTTGCAACATAACCTAAATGGTGGCCAGGAGTTGAAGGAAAAATTTAATTTTCAACTTGTTTGTATAATTTATTTCTTATGCCTGTGTTCATTCTGCATTATGTACCTTTTACATTTACCTCTCCACAAAATGATTTCTGTATATTTTCATCCAACATTTATGAGCGACAGTTACTGTGGATAAAATATGTCACGTCTACTTGCCCATTGTTTCTAATCTTACATTTTCTTCTTGTAATTATGTTGTATCTCCAAACTTAATCATCTCTGAGTTTCCTTTAACATTTCAGTTCTAACTTTACAGCAGGACCCATAAATGTTTGGTGATTCAATGGCTTATTAACATAGAGAATATGATTCAGTTGCACTGAGTTAGTTTTCTTTTTCTGTAATGAAGCAATGAAACACATTCTTGGATCTCTATGGATAATTGGTCAGACAAAAGAAAGGACCAACCTCTGCCTGTGATCTTTTTTGTGGTTTACAGTCAGTACAATTAGTGGCATTAAGAGCAGGGAGGGCTATACCTGCCTGGCTCCCCTCTTCATCAACTCAGGAGGGAGATGAAAGTTATTTTGTGGAAACAAGCAGGCAGAACTTCACTAGTAATGTCAATTCCTGTTTTTTATTTCTAATGTCAGTTTCACTGTTCCAAATATGCAAATTTGTGGATTATGACTCTGGTCAGAAGAATTGGTGGGAGATTCTCCCAGTCTTTGTAAATTATTTCAATAAACTCACCGTCATCTTTATCAGCTCCACCAGCTCAACTTTCCATTTACACAAATATCTAACCAGCCAATCACACGGCAGCATCTCATCATGTAGACAAGAAGACGACCTGCTGAAGTTCAATCTGAGCGGCAGAAAGAGGATTTAAGTGACTTTGAACGCAGCACTATGTTGGTCTGAGTGTTTACTGGGATTTTCACACACCAGCATCTCTAGGGTTTCTAGAGAATGGTCTGAAGAGGAAACATCCTGTAAGCAGGTGTCTGGACCACAATATTGGCTGCCTGACATCAACCTAAAAACACAGCCAGTGAGCATTTTTGATTGGTTTTAATCAAACTCCATTTGAGAAAAAGATAAAAAGAAATAATGCATGAAGAAATCTGGGTCTTCTTTCTAACTGTAAAGGAATAAGCTTCCAGAGATATTTAATGTTTCAAAGCAACCAACGAGGTAGTGCTGTGCCGGAAAAAAGACATTTATAAGATCATGGTGAGCCTTTGTCATTTTTTCTGTTATGATGAAAATACCTGAACACAAGTTTATCATGTGGGAATACCCAGCTGCTTTTTTCTGTAGTATTTTACAATTTTTACCCATTTGTAAAAAAAATATAAAAAGAATCCTTCCATGACTCAGTAGTGGGAGAAAAAAATCAATTCAAAGAAATATTGCAATTCTGTGAAATTTTTTAAATGAATTTTTATTTGAAAAATGCTTAAAACAAAAT
>JBBBVT010000003.1:3342568-3354160 GCA_037177035.1 Craterocephalus eyresii
GTAGTCAAACACAGATCCTCTGAACCTTTTTTCCCCCAAAGATCAAGGAAGGTCAATAGGTGGCGATAGCTCTATCTGTTAGCAGCCATCTTTGACAGGACCTGGTTTAATGTGGTCTATACATCAAAAACTAAAAAAAGTAACATACAATTAGCTTTATTTACATAGTCATACATAGAATAAACGGTGCGTTCATGAAACTACAAGCTTGGTAGAAAAATTCAGTCTTGGTGGTGTATCAGCAGGACGTGGTCTATAAAGCAGTGTGGGCCTGGTTCTTGCAGCTTGTCCTCTTGAACTAACCGGGTAAAAAACTGTTCATTGCATACAAGAACAAAGCCGCCTTAGAACTGAAAGCTGTGAACCTCCTTCTTTACGGCTGTGTAACCATATGCACTGACTAGGGCTGCGCGGTATATGTGATATCTGGCCTACAGTAGATTTGCACTCTACCATTTTATCATCTTAAAAAGATGATTAAACCTTTGATCCGTGCTGCCAACTTTAGAGCAGCAAGTATTTTAGGGACACAGAAATGTCCAAACCGTATTGGCAGCTCTGAGAGAAAGTTGAGAAAAATCTCTGTGGATGAAAATATATTTAATCTTAAGTTATTGAAGAATTGAGAAATTCCTTTTTGTTGAAACCATTTTGCAATAAAGAAAACATGTTTGTAATTTTCTTACATGATTTCTGTTTATTAGCACTATTCAGCCCTATAAAGTGTTGTTGAAGTGTTTAATTGTGGACAATCCTGTCTGCACTATGAATGACATTATATTTTTGCTTTTTATTATGATCGTCAGCCTTGGATTTATCCTGCGATATGTGCTGTTAAAGGATCTGATTTATACCATGATATGAGTTGAAGGTCATACCGCCCAGCCCTGACGCTAACATGTGGTCATATTACACTAAATCAGGATTTATCTGCTCCCCGTTACATTGACCGTCCCTTTTTCCCCCGTTAACATGATCTGCGCTAAAAGTCACAAACTCATACAATTTGTGTTAAATGGACTTTGTCAGTAAGTCATTAAGGAATATTTTTACCAACCATCTCTTGCAGGTAAAAGCTCGTAGAGCTCTTTCACCTCTTCATGCTTTGCCTTGCCCTTATCCACGCTCTGTTTCCTCATGTCGGCCATCTCCGTGCACCACTCCTCAAATTTGAGGTTATCTTGGTCTACCAACCTCTGAAGGAAGGCTGGCCGCCGACAAAGAAAGAACAGATTCATTTATTCTGACAAAGACAGGCTGTTTTTAGGGCTGTGTTTGTTTTCATGCAGAACTCACCTGGCACCTCAACGTTGGTCTTGGAGGGATCGGCGCTCTCCATGCTCTGCATCTTATAAACCAGCATGTATGCGTTTCTGGAGCAGTGGTAGCCTTTACTGCACTTGGGCTTTCGTGATTGGGATTTCACCGCCTCGGCTATGGAGGAGTAAAGCATTTGTGCTGGCATTAACACACAAGCAGAAGTAGCTGCGGAGCACACACGTGAAACCCAACTCACCGATGTCCTCCTCAATACCAAGCTGCAGCTTCTTGCCCTCCATCTTCTCAATTTCCTCATCGTTGAATTTGTACCAGTCACCCGTCAGAGAGTCCTTCACATGAGCGATGTAGTGGCCCGAGTAGGCACTGATGCCCCGGTGGATCAGTACTGCACTTAGTTCATAAACACACTTCTGGTCTGGTAAAAGAGGCAGAGCAAGGACACACACACACAAACACATCAGCAGTTCATTTCATACTTTTTCCTCCAAAACAGCACCATCTTAGAAACACCTGAACATCATGAGAGAAGACAGACGATGGTGAAGATATCCTTTACTGCCGTCATCTGCATTTATTATTTTCTAGTCACATTTCACTACTTTACACTAAATTAGGGATGTCCGATGTTATCGGCTGATATTGGTAGTAAAATGTGATATTACAAAATATCAGTATCAGTGTTTTACTTTTTATTAACGTGACTTTTACACAACATGCAAATATACGCCATCTAAATTAGCCCGCTGCCAAAAACATGTGGCCGCCAGATTATTTTCATAGAAAAAAAACAAAAAAAAACAAAACATTTTTATATGAGTCTGTTTCATTGTGCAGACATGACGGACTCGGCCTCTTTAAGAACAGTTGAGTTACATAGGAAGAGAGAGAGCACATCAGCTGCTGGTGAAGCACAGCAGTGCAGGTCTGAGAAACACTGGGTACACAGGAGCAGAAAGTTAGCTTCTACAAACTTCTTGCCTAGCTGGGAATGTTTTTGCTTCTAGCTCCACTGGAGTCTGTGTGTTTCACCACTGCTGTGTTAGAGAGATTGAAGCCAACGCTAACAACAAAGCTAGCTGCTGCTTCAGCCTAGAATCACCTCATCTCTGTCTCCCAACCTCAGTTTGGAAGTGAAGCAGCATAGAGCAGGTTACTGAGCCTTCAGAGATGTTGTCACAGGAGCAAAAAGACCAGACAAAATGACTGGTTTGTTGATGCTCCTGCAGGTACAGTGTTTAGTTCACCCGGTGACCCCGTATAAACCCAGCCAAGCCCTCTTCCCTTCTACCTGCTGTATAATAAAGGGCCTCAAGAGAAGAAAATCTCCTGCAGATAATGTGGGAGCTCCACCAGAAATAAGCAGAGGAAACCTCCAGCAGGACAAGACAGAACTGAAGAGGTTCATTACCAGGTTTTCCATCCAGGAAAGGCCCCATGTCCAGCTGCTCGGGAAAGCTGATGAAAGTGTTGAGTTTCTTCTTATGACCCGTTTGTCTGCAGAAAAACAAAATTAACACTTTCCATGCATAAATGTTTCTACTAACCAGGTAAAACCAGTTTACCAACTTTAATCATTATTAATCTTTATCAGCATAAAAGAAAGAAAAAGTATTGTGGGTGAAGAAAAATATCAAATCACATCTGAACTGGTCCAAAATTTCCAAAATTGGATATCTTAAGACTTTAGAAGTGTCTTCACGGCTACTGGGGAGTGGCAAAGTAATGTTAAGGTTTGCAAGGTAAGAAAACATAATTGTCATATCTTTATCAAAAGATTGTTTCTGTGTCTTTTCAATATTTGAATCACTTGATTATCCTTAAAAACCTGTGCTGTCCATTTAAAGAAGCATACGGCCACTAATCCCTCCATCGCTGCAAACTCCCAACATTTAAAACAGGTGACAAGCAAAAACCTTTCTGAACACAACACAGAAGAAACAACAATGCGTGTTCAGAGACTTCTACATCTCTGATGCATGGTAGAGGTGCCAGAGATCATTCCTGCCAGCAGCTGTCACCCGCTCGAAAAATTCACTTTATCTCCTAATGTATTACTATAGTTTTTACTTTAAAAATCAAACAAAAGAAACCAAATTCAACATAGAAACATAGAGTATATCAATAACAATGGATTTAATTCATAAAGCACTTTTCTGGACACTCGCTTCACATTGTATCTAATTATTCATTTATACCTGGTGATCGTGGGCTACATGTGTCGCCATGGAGGCCCTGGAGCACACTGATGGAAACGGGCCATTTCTTTTGCACCTCGGTTCATCATCGTTCATCATATAAACAACATTTTACTCAAACTATCATAGAAAGAGTAATTTTCTATTGTGTTACCAGTTGGTTTGTTTTATTTTATCTTCAGGATATTTAAAATGTGCTAAATAAAAAATGTTAGGCGGCACGTTAACAAGCAGACAGAACTTTACATTGTAAACTCTAACATGCTGGAAAAAATCGTGACGTTAGACAAATGGGTCGCCTGGCTCTACACAATCTTGAATTACACAGCAGATAACTCCGTTGACAGACAATCTGAGTCACTCCAAACAACCTTTGATGTCGGGAAAGGAAATGTTGCGGGTAAAACCTGCCCTTATCCACAAGGGGAAAAAACAATGATGTGATCGTGACTGCGTGAATTACGACACACATGTTCCATCAAAGATGCTTCAGGATCAGATTAAAAAGTATAAACAGTTGGGTTCCTGACAGCTGCCTATTTTTCAGCTGTTGTCTTAACAGGAAGTGCTTTCCTTGTTTGGTGCGGTGACGGACACAACCTGATTATAACACCGTGAGTTACACTGTAAGGACTGACCGGTCAAAGACGAAGCGCATGAGCTGCAGGTTGAGGGTTGGAGGAAGGCTGTGCAGTCTGATCCTCCGGGTTGCGTTCTGTTTACTCTGACAGCTCTCACAGAAGTAACGGTTCTCACCATCCAGCTTCTCCTCCTGCAAGGCGAAGTGCAGGGAAAAGGTGAACCACATTCACACACACACGTCTTATTCTAATTGTATTAATTATGTTACATAAACTGAAAACTCTTGTTACTCTCATCATTTAACCTCTACCACAGATTTATAACCCACTGAGGCAGAAAGCGAAGCAACATGGTGTTTTAACGGCTCTCCAACACCGAGACACAGAAATCAAAGTTTTACCTTCAGGAACTCTGTGACACACTCCGAGAGGTTCTTGTGGCCCTGAATGTTCAGCTCCAGCTCATAGAAACGGGACGGAAGAGCAGAAGATCGACCACACTGACTACATCTGAAGAAATAATGCAGACAGGATTAAACGTGTTGCATAGTGAAATTACAGGAACTCATCGGAAAATTAAAATATGCTGGAAAAATTGTTTTATTCAGGCAATTCAGCATAGAAAGTGAAACCAACACATTTTATGTACTCAGTACAGATTCAAGAGTTTACCTTCAGAGTTTACTTTCCAATTTTTATTGATTTCACGAAATATTCAAATTTTCTGAGTTTTTTCAATTGAGGTTTTCTAAAGCTGCAAATTTTAATCAGCAAAATCCAAACAAATAATTTGCAGCCGCCGCTTGCAGACATAAAAGTACAAAAAAAAATACAAGGTAGTTAACTTTCCCAGTCTCTTAAAGATTCAGGTGGTGGTTGCAGGTCGGTAAAAGAGCGAGCAGACACACAGTAAAGTCTCTGCAGGCATCACTTTGTGTCTCAAAATGTGATCTGGTTTTCTTCCACAAATATATCCTAAAACCCTACACAAAGAACAGAAAATCTACATCTTAGGATTCTTCTGCAGTCAAACACTTTGTCAGCTACATGTGTCAGATCATATTACTCAGTTATCCCCCTGTGCAGGAGGCAGCATGAGACAGAAGATGTTTGTTTACACACACTGGGAAGCAGCAATCCCAACAGGTAGTGCACCATTACTACAGGAAGAAACTGGGCTAAAAGACACCATCAAGCATCAGCATCCAAATCTTTCTCATTCTTGTGGACCTGACCATTATTAACCAATCAGGTTCTGGGGTCGTCTTTATTGTGAAGCTCTGCAATAGTTTCCAAACCTTGCGCTTAGTGCGCTTGACATCCTGGCTTCCAGTGCAGCCAGTCAGAGATTTCTCTGCTGCTGGTTATGTTTCAAAGAGAGCAGAGCAGAAGCCCGGAAGGCTGGATGATTATCTAGTTTATTCAGAGATTGGCCAGATTTTTCATTCCCCTTTAATACGGAATTAAAGTTAATTCTGCTTTAAACTCGTGAAAAATGAGCGTGTAAATACAAATGTAATACTGAATTAAACCTAATTCTGAATAAAGAGGCTGGTTTATTCCATTTTTAATTCCGAATCAGTTAATTCCTCTCTCATCCTATATCATGTAAAACTTTATTCCGCTTTAAGGTAATTCCTGTCGTTCTGCGCAAGCTCGTTCCCACGTCCCGTTGCCATGGCGACCATAAATAGTTCTTCCCATCAGAAGCAAACGGGCCTAAACCGAGTCTGTTCAGGTAAAAGGGATGTAGCATGCTAGCGGCTAGCTGCTGCTTCATAACTAGAATCCACATCAAGAGAAAATGGTTCTTATCACATTTTCTCAAGTTGTTTTCGAAAGGTAACAAAGCTGTTTTTAACTTCCGGTAGACGTACATATTACCATCCAACCAATCAGAACCCTTAAAAACCCTTGGATTTAAAGAAGAATTAAGAAAACGGGTTTTCCATGTAAACCTTCATTCAGAATTAATATTTCCATTTAAACCCGAAGGAAAAAGTTTTAATTTGCAATTTATTCAATCGCGAATTATTTATTCAGAATTAAAAAACATAATGTAACCGTAGCCACTGATGTATAAACATTCTATAATCCAACATCTCCGTTTTAGTCGGGTTTGGAATAAAAGATGGATAAAAGTTGGTTAAATCGCATTCTTTACTTCAGGAGTTCAAACAAACTGGACAAAGGATAATTGATTTCCTCTTTGTCATTTCAGTACAAATATTCACAAGAGGAAAATATCTTTTTCCCCATAACTTGGCCTGCCATTTCCACAATCCTGTTAAATTTGTTTGCACCTTCCTACTTCAGTGACCAAACCAAGCAGAGATATGATTAACTGATTAGCTTCAGAGCTGTGTGTGATGAGGAGGCTTACACTGTAACATAGGAGAACTGTCCACAGAACTGCTGCTGAATGACATTTTGCAGGTTGGAGTTCTTCTGCTTGGACATCGTGTCCTCCAACAGAGACAAAAACAGCTTTGAAAACTCCTGCGCATCCTGAAAAGGAAAAATATTAAATTCAGTGCGCTGTAGTTTAAACTGATAAAAAAGCTGACATTCACTTCTGGGAACATTTAGACAAAAAAAATATAAATAACCAATTTTTGGACAGCTGGCCAGGTCACTTCTTTGGGAAGATAATTCACAATGGGTCATTCTTCAGCCTGCTCCAATGTTGAACCATGAATCCAGCTCAGCATTTCTGAGCAAAAACAAGTATAACATTGGTTTATGAGTGACGCACCTGCTGCTGTCCCGTGTCCAGACCCAGAGCTTTGACCAGTCCTGATGGGTCGATGTATTTCCTGTTGCTGTTCTGGAGCAGAGCAAACAGATACTGCAGATGCTCACAGATGGACTGGGGCTCGTAATCTGAGAGAAACAGAAACGTGCATTTGAGAGAAAGGCATGAATGAAAAGGTACAAACACCATACGGGTCAGCTCTGTCAACCTACTTAAAAAAAATCATGTTATCTATAACAATTAATTTAGATTAATCAGAAATTAATTATAAATAAGCAACAAGACACTTGCAATGTTGAGGATACTATCATTACTTCCGAGAACAAACACACTAATTGTTGTGCTTGTTAATGTGAATAATAGAAGTCCCATATAAGATTTATTAACAAACAGGTCTCCTGGAAATTAACATGACATCAGTTTAAGTCTATTTCCATATTTATTAAAATTATCTGGTGTTTGTGAGGTTGATATGTGTAGCTATGGTGGTCCTTAAATTGAAAAAAAAAAAAGATGTTTCAGTTGAACACAAGAAAAGTCTAAAGAGATGGCCCCATTCTGCAGGCTAGTTGTGTGTGGACCACTAATGGTGGATAAATACGTGAACTCAGGCTTGAAGAAGGAAAGAAGAAACATAGGATCACTCCCATGTTTCATGCTCAGCTATACCAGACTCTGTGTTGTGTTCTTGTGCTCGGGAATTGTGGCACTGATAAAGGCTCAGACGAAGCTCTAGGTTATGGAACCAGACTTGCAGGAATGTGTTGACATAACATGTTGCACCGAGATTGGTCAGACCCACAAATGTGTTCTGAAAGGGGGACAAAGATAGACATGAAAGAAGAAATAGGTGAAAGTGTTTCTTTAGACACGGTATTTTAAAAAAAAATTCTATGAAAATGCAAGCTGACTAAATAAATACCTTGTCTCTGCGCTCTGAATTTGGATCATCGATATTGTGGAAAACATTTTCATCGATCTCCCCAAGCCACGCCTGTTCGCCAATTCCCACAAGACAGTTGGGATTCCCTTTGCAATTTCTCCTGGAAACACAATTCATGGCCATTACCTTCAGTTACTTCAAACTACTAGTGATGTCCTTCCAGGTCGTCTGCTTGTGTTGTCTTTCCTATGTGAAAATAATAATAGAATACGACACCTTGATGTGCACCTCTGCAGCACACAAAGCTGTGAAACTTTGAAGTGAGCCTTTAATAAGCAGAAAGGAAGCCAAACAAGCTCGAGCAGAGAAATATCTGAAATGTGACTACGGTAAATAGTACTGATGCATTATTACCACAACCGTGAACTACACTGTGGTACGCAGGGTTGAAGAGTGTTTCTTTATAAAGTTTACAAAGCTCCCAGTTACACTATGAAGGCAAGTGCGCCAGCAAAGATACAAAACAGACCTTTTGTCAGCTTCTCTGTGCGGAGCTAGGCATCGCACCATCAACTTCGGAAATTATCTTTCCTAATCTGTGCTCCTTGAATTTTACTCACATGAAACAAAATCATGCCGTTTAATAATGTTAATACTGTACCTGCAGGTTCCTCTCTTGCAGGCCGGGAGATTGATGCGGTACGCTAGCTCTATGTGCTCCTGCTTGATTTCTTCTGGTTTCACCGTTTCCACCCAACGCCAAGCCGCTTTTTCCAGCTGAACGCGGGGCGCCATTATCCTACACTGTAGCGTTCGCAACAATCACATATATAATTCGTTGAGAACAAAAACAAACAAGCAGAGGTTTAAGATAGTCAAACCGATTCCAGAAATGCTAACATAGCAAGTTAGCGGAAGCTAAATAAGGACTTGCAGGTCATTGCTTACTGCTTAGTCCTTACCAAGTAGCCCTGCTGTTAGCAATGTGCTACATAACCTAGCCACCTCATGTAGGCTAGGTTGTGCAAGCAATACATTATTTAAATAAAATTGAACAACCGTTTCGCCCAACAATACGTAAAATACTCATTTGCGATCATATAATTTACGATTAAAAAAAAGGAAGAAAACGTCTGGACTAAACACAGCAATCGTACTGTTAGCTTGCTAGCTAACTAAAATATAGCTAGTCGGACCGGCTGTGCTAGCTAGTCATTTAACCATGTAAGCTACTTTCAGTTTAACGCTGCCTGTAGCTAAGGTAACGAATTTATTGTGTTAAGAATAAATTTTATCGGACCTGTCATGCGTGAAGCTGCTACATCAATATATTAATGTATTTTCACATTTTATTTACGGTTAATTTTAGATTTAGCGCCCTTACGTCAGTTTATAAATAAATAATTTCTCCGCTCAAAATCAACACGACGTCAACAAGTGACGCAGTGACGTACAGTTGTTGAGGTCAGTCACAAGAAGGGACAACCGCAGACACAGGCATCTTCTGCCCGCAATAACACAGGTTTTACTCGAAAAATTCGGATTTTTGTAGTTTATTAACAAGAATAATATTTTTTTTTTTATTTAAGTATTTTTTATGCTTCATACTTAATTCTTAGAGTAGTTAATTAGGACTTAGGAGAACCACACCAAAGTATTTTATTCAATAATAGTTACAGTTATTATAATAGAATTAGCATCAGATATCACATTTTTCCTATCTTGACTTACTTTCACCTCCCACCTCCCCCCAAAAAATAAACATGACAAAGTGAACATAAAATGAAAGGTGAAAGGGTGAGTCTGAAAAAAACCAGACCAAATGAGTTCCTGATTTCACTTGTACTGGAATGTGATTGATTCACCAATGTGATTGTCTGATTTATCTAGTCGATACATGAAACCAAACATTAGCTGCCCCAGGAATGCCTAGTCAGCACTCCTGAGCGGTATAAAATGGTGTGACAAAGGTTCTGGAAAGAAAGCACGTTGCAAAAAAAGTGCATCGAAAACTTTCTCATTAGCATGTTAGCTTGAACATAAAGTTTACAGCCCTGTTGACGGATGTCTTTGTCATCCCTTCACTCATTAGATAAAAAATGAGCTAAGTATTTAACTTCCTCACACATGTCCACAGGGCAGTCAGATAAATAAAAAACAGGAAAAGCTGAATTCCGGTCCCCTGTTCTATCATTATTTGACTTTTCTTGGCATTGTATTTTATATCGTAATTAGATGTGCCACAATACACAGAAAGTACGATTTGGTTCAAGGTGATTTACATACCAACAGAAACATTACAGCAGGGTGCAGAATTGTATTGTTGCACCCCTAATTGTTATCTATGCCATACTGATAACATATTTCAACATTTGTTGCAGTCCAGCTCTGAAAAAGACCGAGTCGTCTGCATACTGTACTTTAGATGGTTGACAATAGTGTCACCTACAAGATATTTAGTGTTTGTCTTATTTAACTAATAAGATACATATAGAGGTACAGTAAATAAAATAGTGGATAAAATTCCTCCTTTACGGAATCCATTACAAACACTGAAAGGCGAAGATACGACAGTATTATATTTAACCAATAAAATGATTGATGGGGATACAAGAAACTAAAATTCTGACCAGAAATGTAGGAAGAATCTATCATGTAACTTTAAAAATTATTTTTCATGATTAATTCTATCAAATGCCTTAGATGGATCAATATATACAAACGAGCTGAGACCTACATATGTATCGAGAAACAATCTCTTTACATGCATAAATACACAGGTTGGTACAGTACCATGTTTTCCTTTAAAACCAAACTGATTGTCGGTAGTAAGAACATGCATTTCTAGTTTTTCAAGAAGTATTTCTCCAGTACTTTGGACAGGTTATCCTTCAGCACAGGTACCAATAATTAGGCAAAACACCAACTGTAAATCCAGTAAAGCATGGATCATAACAGCATCAGTCCATGATTGGCAAATTTGAGATGTTCTGTAGTAATGCCTTCCATACCACAGGCCTTACTGAAACCCAAAGAATCAACAGCATCATGGACCACAGATGCTGCAGGTAGGGCAGTATGTTCATGTTTGAATCTGACCGGATTGCTTTCAACACAATTAAAAAGATTAAAATAGTGCTCATGCCATACCTCAGCTATTTTTTCTAGACAATTAACATCTTTACTATCAGATGGAAAGTGGATCTTACTATTATTCAGTTCCTTCAGTTGGATTGATGTTTTGTTTTTTTTTTACTTTTTGGCAAGAGAGTCCGCTTTCATTGAATTTACATTAAAACAGAGCACATTTAAATCTAGCAGGAACATTTTTTTTAGCATCCAACAATAACCCATGGTTAGCATCCAATATGGTCAGCATCCAATAAGTACAGCATCTGACCACATTCTAAAGGCCTCTCTCGCAGCAGCATGATGCTCAGCCGCAAAATCATTCCACCCAAGTCTGGTGTTGAGTGCCTTACATCTGGTTTTATGAAATGGTGTATTTCCTTACACTGCACATGTGAACACATTAAGGCCTCTTCAGGCACTTTGATGTTGTTTAACACCTTGTCTCTTAGCCGTAGAGTATTCAACCAAATGTTTTTAAGTTAGTTTTAACCAGTAAAATATGAGGATAATTATTTGCTGTATATATATATATATATGACAGTATATTATTACTAGTCACCAGGAGGAGATTTTCACATTAAATGAGGTAGCAATAGGTACATGGTCAGAAGTTGCAAGATCATGACATATCGCAACATTTTCCAGTGTGCCATGATCATCAGCTGTGGTCACAATATGGTTTAACAAGACAGTAGCTGTGTTCGAAATCGTCCACTCGTTCACTCACTCCCTATTCCCTACATAGTGTATAAGATATAGTGCACT
>JBBBVT010000003.1:3354273-3364579 GCA_037177035.1 Craterocephalus eyresii
CTTCCTGACTCCACTCCAGCGACAGACAGGGGGAGACAAAACACACAAGAGGGAAAACAATGGCATGATCATGACAGTTTCACCTTCAGATAATATTTTTCAATAAGAGATGGACAAATGTGCTGTCCTTCAAAACGTTAAGACAGTCTTCAAAGATCATGTTACATGTTGGCAAAATGCTGACTGGCTGAAAGTAGCAACCGATTTTATAATGAGGGTGAAAGGATGAATAACACTGTTAAAGCTCATAAAGCAGCTGCTTTAGACATTTAATTCAGATTTTAAGTCCACCACAAAGCAGATATCTGTCAACTTTCATCAGCACAACCAAGCAGCTGCAGCTCCCAGCTCAAACGTTTCCACAGATTACTTAGACAGCCACCGAGAGGCAGCAAAACACGGCAGCACATGCACACGTGTGTGAAACCTGCAGAAGTGTGTTCAGACATTCATCTGTTAGCTCATCACATAAGTTATTTACATCTCAGTCATGTTTGACAACGTAGCTGTAATCTGAGTGCATATCTTTTTATTTGATTTAATTCCTTTCTTTAAAAAGTGAATTTTTTAAATGTCCTTTTTTAATGCTTTTCTGCACCCTGCTGTAATGCTTCTAAGTAACTGCATGTAATCCACAAAGCTGCTAAATAACCCAGTTCTAATCTGCTCTGACAGTCCAAAAATAATTAGTTTCCATTGTTAACTGCGCTCTGGGTATTATAGCCATATGATGAGTGATGATGCATTTAAACGGCCTGTTGCATGTCTTTGTATTAGCCTCTGACATAGATGTAATCTGCTTAGCTGTGCAGCCAGTGATGTGCAGGATAGCTATATATTGTTCAACAAACAGTTAAGTGTTGAAAGAGTTAAAATTCTACCACAGTTTTAGTGCTGGACTTGATGAAAACATGAAGAAGAGGAACTGCATGTGGCCCACCTGACTGCAGACACACACACTCAGCTTACCATGACACATGTGCATCATCACAGCTTTAATGGACATATGGCTGGGTTACGTAGTCATCCTGGCAGGTATGCTGACTGTCTGCGGGCGAGATAATCATCATGTTGCTGCAGTGGCTGCTGTTGTTCACTGCAGCTCAGCATGGAGCCCATGTGAAAATGTTCAATACAGCCGAGAAGATTAAGAAACGTGTGAACAGCGTGTCCACAGCGCCAGCTTACCACAGTTCACTGCAGGCTACTTCATTAACCAATCACCATTTCAGTGCAACTTTTTTGTTTTTCAATCAAGCATACACAGGTTAATTTAATATAATTTAGAGATTATAATCATAATTGCATTTATTAGTTGAAAAGAAAAAAATACAACTAATACATATTAATTTGTTTCATGATTTTTATTGGTCAGTATATTTAAAAATTTAATTTACTTTAATCTATAATCAAATTAATTCAAGTTTTTACTAATTCTATGTTTTAATTTTACATTCCATTGAATTAATTAATTTATTTCCTGGTTCTACACAGGGTTGATTTGCAATTAATCATTAGACTATTTTCAGAAGGTGCAAAGAAGGTGCAAAACTGAGCCTGTGGAAGAGAAAAGATGCCTTCACAGTCAGATATAATTCTCTGTCTGTTATTCATAAATGCAATGAATGCAAAATAGATAAATAAACATCTTTTTGGACATGATGCGGAATAACCTGCATTAAAACTTATCAATCCAAAAGCACCCATTTACCTAGCTGTTTTAGATAGTGGCAACAGATGCTAAGTAACTGAAATTTCCAATGGACATGAACACATCATCATCCAGAGGATGAATGAACCAGGCTCCACCCCTCTAGTGAAGACCTGAGTCCAGCTACAGTGGTCAGGTACATTCTCGGACGCCTGAACTCAACCTTATCCATCCCTCGCCTCAGGTAACATTTACTCATCTTCTTTGTTTAGAAGTTTTTTCCTCTTTTTTAGATAAATGTTTATCATTTTCTCAGTTTTCTCATCTCTATGTCTTCTCTTGTATCATAGTTAAACCTTTAATCCTCAGATAAGGCAGATCTGTGAACTTCAGAGTCTTCATGCTATCATACATGCAGAATCAGACAATTTTATGCCTTCACAGTTTGCCTCATCCTGAGAAAAAGCTCATTGTTTCTGTAATTTCCTGAATGGATTTAATGCTGCAGTTTTTTCATCTTGTAAAAAGTTGAACGTATGTAGAGCAAAAGCATAATTCACTAGAGAACTAAAGTTTAAATTTTAAATCTGTTTTCAGGCTCTTTTTTTTACAGGATTAGACCTGTAAGAACTTTTACGGGATATATTTAGAGGAAAAGAACAAAATAGAACAGAACATCTGATATTATGAGGATTTATTCAAATCAAGATTTGATGCTACCTGTTTGTTTCCCTTAGCTGGACTATTATTTATCATAAATTGTATGAATGCTGAATGGATGACTATGAATTGGCTTGAACTGATTATTCTGCTAAGTGCCCTGAGATCATGTTGTTGTAAATTGGCACTGTATGAATAAAGCTGAATTGAACTTAATTTAATTTAACTGACGATGGTCCTGTGAGGGCTTTGGGAGGCCACAGTTCATTGGCTTTTCATGGTCAGTCCTGAAAAAACGACCCAGTTGTTGTCCTGTCAAGGAATCAGGCCCTAATCTGTTCCCACAGCAGACACAAGGGAGGGAAACAGGAGCTGAGGAGGAAGAGGAGGAGGAGGAGGGAGGGTGGAATGACCGGGAAGATTAACCAGCCGGCTATTTATCTCTCTAATCCTCGACATTTTTGAATCTTGTGTAACGGATAGGTACAAACGGGCTTTACTCAGAGAACCATCCTGAACATGCAGCAGTTTATGTAACCAGAAAAGGGAAAATGGGGTGACTCCTCAAAATCAGCTTCAGGGAAATACCTATCCTTGAAACCAGCATTTGGTCATGTCACTATTTAATTTGAGATGTGAAGGACATCATGAACAAAGGGACGGCAGTGAAGTTAAACATTTAAAAAATACATAAGATCTAAGGATCATCTCCTCTTAGTTATTTACTTATTTAGCTATTAAGTAATACATGTTAATTAATTTGTTTTTTCTAAGTGGTCTCAACCATTATGAAAATTCAAAGTAATGAAAAAGTCCACTGTCCACTGTCCACTTTTAGGTCAGTTCATTAACATGTTTCCACCAAAGTCATGAAAAGAGCAGAACCAGTCAGTGAGGATGGAGTTTGTTATGTACCTCATTGTTGTGTCCACAAACTTACTAAATGATGAGAATTCTAAGTAATTGATGTCATTTCTGCTTCAGGAGTCTACGGCAACGTCAGAGCCAAAATGGGGCGGAAGGAAATCATCTGCAGCTGGAAGAAAAGCATCAACAACATCAAGGATGTGTTTGACTTCAAAGGGAAAATGGGATCGTAAGTACAGCTGATGGAAAAGCAAATGATGTGTCTGAAGGAGTGTACCTCAGGATAATCAAATTTGTTCTGATTTATCAGAGAAATATATTCATCTATAATATTCAGTAGCCACTTTAAAACCTTGGGCCCTGCAATCGTGTGTGTTTACTGGTTTTAGAATAGCTGGTGTGTGTGGATTTAGAGAAAACATCATGGCTTAGTATTTCAAACACAATCTATCTGTATTTTTTCTGGTGGATTGGACTTTTGCCAAATCTGCTAAGAAGTGTGATATTTCAAACTAAATTATATTCAGAAGATTCAAATGCAGATTTATAAATTCAATCCTAGCTTTGATCCAGACTTTTTACTCTTTTGGACAATTCAAAACTTTGGACCCAAATCTGGATACTGATCCTGAAAACTCACCTTAGATGTAGATTTCAGGTGGATCTTGTAAGTTAAATAAATGAGGTTCACAATTGCAGTTACTACCTACACATCTTTCACTCTGAATCTTCTGGATATACAACTCTGATCATATTGGGTAAATAATATCATGATTATGCTATATGACCATTTCCTCCAGGAGAACACGGCATGTCTGAATCTAGATATATATGTAATGAGAAAATATATGTATTGTCATCAGTTGCTTTCCAGATTCCGTAAACCGTAAAGTTGGTGGTTCGATTCCCAGCTTCCCCCTGGCAGCATGTGTGATGCCTCTTTCCCACCTTCAATCAGCCAACACCACACTACCTGGTTTTTGCTTATTTCGATTGCAATAGAAAGCAATAGTGGCAGTCCCCAGTATGAGCGGAGGTGTCATGGTGAGGTTCGTGAAGTCATCTGTTTGTGAACACACTGGACAACAGCAATGAAGGAAGTCGATCTTGTGATTTGCCTGCTGTTCCTTAGAGTGCTCACAGCTAGAAAAAGATTTTCAGGATTCCATTTCTCCTTGCGGTGCTTCTCCTGCTGCAGATGTTTTCACTGGTCATGGCTTTGGCTTTGGGTTTGGAGTGGTTGGAAGTCACAATCATGAGTTATCCTGTGATCTCAGATTCTTACTGCAGTCTGCACATGTTGCCATTTTCAGCCCCACTTAGCTCCTTCAGAACCTCAGTACAGTAAGCACTAAAAGTGTTTGTACTTGCCCCAGTAAAAATCGTGGTGTAAACACAAACAAATCAAGCGGGGTGGTGCTCGGCTGGGCAGACAAGCTGCTGTTGAGAAAGGTGCCAAAGTGTCTTTGGGCAAATGCTATTTTGAGCATTTCCACTGTAGAAGCATCCCGTAAACCCAAATCTTACTATTTCTGGGCCCCTTTGAGTTGTGGGTCGGAAAAGGGTACTGTACTGTACGGTTTGGGCGGAGCTACATGGTGTCACACAATACAACGCATTGATTGGTGAATAGAAACAAAAACAAAACAACTCCCGAAGCAGCGCGACACAAACACCGGTCAGATCACTTTGGAAAGTAAACAGTAAAAAAATAATCTATACAGTAGCTGGGTCTGGTCGCTCTTGTGCTTCAAAGTCTCCTTGCCACAGTTGGTGATGAAGTCATGCAAAATGAACTGGGTGGAGGGGTGAGGAATTAAAATGTACATAAAGTAGAGACATAGCTCATGTTGTGTTGGTGTTGCGCAAGTATGATGCCATGCTGGCCATTTTGTTAAAACTCCTCTAGCAACTAGCAGTGGAAATGCTTTTCTGATGGGCTGGACCATTCAGAACTGTACCGGATCATACCAATCCATGCCTTACCCCACAGTGGAAACGACAAACCCTAAAACCACGTGACCCATAGGATTCTGATGAGCTGAAAAGAAGCTCTTTGGGCGTTTCCTTCCGCCGCCATCTTGGCATCGTCACGAGTCTTGTGACTACTGGAAAGCCCAAAAATAGCCGACGAGAGCGGAGCTGTGAGCGTGGGGAGAGATGATTGACACCCATCAAACTCCGAGCTACAAGCTAACAGAGCTAACCCGGAGCTAACGGGAGCTAACCAGCCAAGGGAGGAAGGCAGGATAAAGATATGAAGTGCTGTTAGCGGCTAAAAACCGCAGTTATGCTACGCTAGGCCTCGTTTTCATGAATATCAGGCTCCTGTCAATCAAAAGGACAAGCCCCTAATTACGAGGAACTTTAGGGTTGAATAACATCTAAACGGAAGAGCTAGGAATTTTTTCACTTTTGTCATGATGGTAAACCTGACATTTTAATCCTAAAATGTTTTTTTGTACCAGGCTGTAAACATGTTTAATTCTGCTGTAAAGTTACCCTTTTTAACAAGGGAGCCAATGGGACATTGCTCTGATTTGGAGCCAGCACCTAGCGGATTAGGAGGGAACTGCAATTTCTATGCACTTCCGCATGTGTATCACTTTTCCCAGCGGGAGGTTGCCGCTTGGATACACTCTATTGTCCCGATGGGGACATTGATCTTGGCCTCAGTGCTGTTACATTAATTGCCTTGAAAACTTAGATTAACCCATTTAATCACAAACAAGCTTCAGCCATACATACAGAAATCATACGTAGTTTGCACAATACCCATTTCAGATAAAAATTTGAGTAGCACTGAATTAATTCATAGAGCAGTGAGAGGACTGAGGATACATTCCTTGGCATCTTCCCAGTGAGCAGCATGACATGAGCTGAAGATAATCCTGTTCATCACCTCCCAGGAAGCTTCTTTTATCAATGGGGCCTCGTCTGTAATCTGCTCACCACTGAGGCCACTGGTGAAGGACGATTGGCTACACACGCAACTCTTTAAATAATTATCTTTACTGGCTGGATAAGTCTTCCTTAACCAGTGGGATGCAGATAATGCATCAAAATTATGACTTAATGACATATAAAATTATAGTTATTATATTTCTAATGTCTAATTAAGACTAAACTAATGTGAACTAATACCGAGGTTTTCCATTTAGTCAGTGTGAAACCTGGAGGAGCATCAAACTACTTTCCTGCTCGTTTTTGAATATCTCTATCACTTCATTAATCAGTCACCTGTAGCCAACGTTTTACGGATGGAGAGTGTATCCTGTAGTGTGAAAGCTGCTTTGCTGCTCAGTCCTCGACTGGCTCTGAATGAGTGTGTGTGCTGACGTCAGAGCAGCAGTGCAGGAACATCCTAGCACCACTTCGTTAGAGGATTACATGTCTGACTGACTGCTTCAGAACTGAATGAGCGTAAGGGATGTGGCGCGAACAGGTGCTAGTTGATGCAAACATGAGACACCCACTGTACCTCTGAGTCAGCTCACTTACTGCGTAAGTCCTGCAGAGCCGTACATGAACTACAATGCATGTATTTATAATAAAATAGCAATAATAAATATAATAAAATTAATGAAGAGGTTAGTAAAGACGACTTCAATTAAAGACTAAATCAAAGTGATTAATTTCTAATAGGCTTTGTTAAAAATCCTATCCACCAAGGTCCAGTATTTCAAAACTTTAAATCCAGATCAAAATGATCTGGATTTCCAAATCCCTGGATTCAGATCCATGAATGTGAGATTGATATCTGGGTATTTTAGTCACAAGTCAGTATGACTTACAGTAGATGTTCCATCATTAATGTTCCAAAAACAATGTTGCATATATTGGTTTTTTTTCAGACCAGCATTAATACTGGACAGAAACAAAAATAATTTGTCAAATAAATCACATTTTTGGAACAAATGTATGGAATAATTCTCAACATATAGAACATTGTAGGAATTTGTCTGTGTCCGAGTTCATTAAATACTTTGCTATGCGCATATTTGTTAATTTCTTTTAAAATTATGGATGATGAGAACATTAAAGTCTTAGTTTGTCTTATATATAAATAACTATATAAATAACCCTTTATTACATTTTTGTAGGGAATTTAGCATTGTCTTAATATGCTTGAAAAATATCAATTTTCAAAAATATTAGATAATCATATATTATTAACTCAAGAGCTGTTTTATTTGGAAGATTTTTGGGTTTTTTATCTGGAAGATTCACAGTAATGTAATCGGTAGTTAGAGACAACAATTGTGAACATCATTATGTAAGACACAATCTCACCTCAAATCCACCTCTTAGGTGAATATATTTGAATCCCTTTACTCAGGATCAAAAGGATCCAGATTTGGGATCATTTAAAATTTTGAAATACCTAAAAGAGCAAAAAATCTAGATCAAAGTAAGGATTGGATTTACAAATCTGGATTCTGAATCCAGATCATCATCCAGATTCTGAAATCCAGATTCTGAAATCTTCAGGATAAAATCTGGTTAGAAATAAACAATTTCTGATCAGATTTGAAAAAAAAAGAATCAGATTCACCTGGATTAATCTTGGTAGATTGTGTTTGAAATAGTGGGCCTAGGTGTTTTGTTACAGGTGCAACAAATATTAAAGTAACAGAATCACTTTTTGATTAGAAACCATCTAGTTTTAATCTATGTAACGTCAGAGAAACACAGATTACTTTTTAATATCCAGAATTGTATAATCACCAATTGTACAATCATCCTTATAATATTTTTTCTAGCAGGCCTGACTATGGTACCTTGACCACCAGGAAACCTTGTGGTACCATTGTAGATGTTTTTAAATACAATTTCTCCTTTTTCCATACTTGCTTGGTCTTATTTTCATTGTCTTCTTAGCTGCTTTGGAACATCAGACATTGAGTCGTTGAAGGAGACTTGACTGTTATTTTTTTGGCTGCTTTTTTTGCTCAGGGGATCATTTTCAGAAGTTTTCATGGTGAGGGAAAAAACAACAGGAAAACTCTACGCCCTGAAATGTCTGAAGAAGAAACACCTCACTCATAGCAACCTGGAAAACGAAATCAACGTGCTGAGGAGGTAAGTCGACCTTTCGTTACACAGCTGCCTGGCAGAAGATGTCAGCATTTTCTTTCTGTTCAGGGTTAAATGAGACAGAATCTGCAATATTTCTCCCTGTTCCAGGATAAAACATGAGAACGTTGTGGGATTGGAGGACTTCTATGAGACCCGGACACATTACTACCTAGTTATGCAACTGTAAGTGAACTCATCATCTAACTCATCACTGATACGTATCATTTGTCTGATATAACAATGAAATCTGAGAAAACTTTATAATCAGGGAAAATGCAACCCACTCTTGTATTTACTTGTTTATTTTAGCTGGAATGAAGAATTTATTTACCTGCACATTGATCTGAGATGGATGTTTTTACCTTGTTATCCTAACATGAGTCTGATTCCACTGTGCCTCATGAAAATCTTTAAGGAAATAAAATGAAAATCTATTTATTAAAAAGTTTTAACTAAACTTACTATTTAACTACTTTAGAAATTAACAATAAAGCTAAATCTGGAAGAAGAAACAGAGGAAAAACATTGTTAGTACGACAGGAAGACTGATGACTCTTCTTCTGTGTGTCTGTGTGCATGTGCAGGGTCTCTGGTGGGGAACTATTTGATCGTATTTTAGACAAAGGTGTTTACACAGAAAAGGACGCCAGCAAAGTGATCAAACAGGTGCTGCAGGCCGTCAGCTACCTGCATGAAAACAGCATTGTGCACCGGGATCTAAAGGTAACACACACATTGCCATGAACAGGACAGTCACACATCGTTGTAATCGTTATTGAAACTATTGCGTTTCTTTATTTAGAGCCTGATGTCACAGTGCTGGCATCAGAAAATCATACTTGCAGCTTCCATCTTAGCTGAACTGAGCCATTGGATCATTTTTCAGATTAGTTTGATCAGACCACCAACAGATGGTCCTACACACACTTCTGTGTGGGTTGTCTGTCCATCTCCTGCATGGGCACCACACAAGTGTTGATAATCCCATTTTATTAAGTCATGTTGCCATGGATAAAGACTGAGTGTTGGCAGGTTTTTATCACAAAAAGATCTCACAAGAATATTCAAACAAGAGCAATGAGAAATATGAATAAAAACAAAAAAACTATGTATCTCCCCCCTCCTGTACTCTGGTGGTTTGGGTTCTTCAAAGAAAAGAAGTAAGAACTATCATTGATACTGTAGCTGCAGAGTCGTTTTCCTTTGCTTTGCTGTTAAATGTTGCCTGACATGTTAAAGTTTCCAACACACTGACAGATTAAAAAGCTCTGAAGGTTCCTTTCCACACATAGCGTTACATTACATCATGGTTATGTGCTTACAGTCCTCGATGGCCACCGTCCTGCAGGTTTTAGATGTTTTCAACACACCTGATTCAGGTGAAATGAATCCAACAGCTTTTTTCTTTGCAAAATTGAAACAGGAAACATCTAAGGAAACATCTAAACCCTGCCGGATAACTCTGCATTACATCCTGAATTAATACTATTTTATTCTATTCTCTCATTACTATTTAAGAGTAATGTTTTTTTTTTTGTTTTTTTTTACTGTGTCTGACAATTTCCTTGTAGTTGTTACAATAGCAACAAAGAAATCTTTTTTTTTATCAGACATCAAATCCTGAGTGTGACTTCCATCTGAATGATGGAACACATGTATATTTATGAGGAGGCTGAATATAATATTTTCACAGCTGGAAGTTTTATCGAAATATTTGGGAATTTCACAAACTCTACATCACTCAGGTCTCATGGCTGAGGAGAAGTTCCTAACCCTGAACCTCTGAGGACTTGCTGTCTTTCTGGACCCTCTGAGCTCTCCTTCTGTCTCCTTGTGTGTGAGCAGCCGGAGAACCTGTTGTACTACAGCACGGATGAAAATGCCAAGATCATGGTCAGTGACTTCGGCCTGTCCAAGACTCTGGAACACGGTGTGATGTCCACGGCCTGTGGGACACCAGGATATGTTGGTGAGTTAACAGGAAGTCTTCCATACTTTGTCTACCTGATATTTTGATATATATATATATATATATATATATATATATAT
>JBBBVT010000003.1:3365196-3379441 GCA_037177035.1 Craterocephalus eyresii
GTTAATAACGAAGTTAATATTAATTCTCACACAGAACTTTTATGGAACAACTTCTCGCACTGTCCCACAATAAATATACCCATACCACATACCACAAATTCTACAACGCTGCCGTTTAGAGTCAGAATTCGTCTATGTATTTAAGAGAATATTGCAGCTTATTAAACACGTCATTCCAGTCAGACCAAATCAGAAAGATTTCATTTTCTTCCTGATCAATCAGAGATTACATGAAGCACAATCTGTGCCTACAGTTTTAGAATAAACAACACTTTTTTCTAAGTAAGACCGTCTTGAGTTGTGCTTCACAGTAAAACTGTGTGTTTGGAGTTCTGTGGTTTCTTCAGTCCATCTCTACTGCCGGACATTTATAATGAGATTAATCTTGTTTTTCTGCTTGTGTCATATTTTAGCCCCTGAGGTTTTGGCTCAGAAACCTTACAGCAAAGCAGTGGACTGCTGGTCCATCGGAGTCATTACTTACATCCTGTAAGCACATTTTTTCTAATTAGCAAGACATTTTACTGGGACATTTCTTAGTGAGGAGGAACTACAATGAAATAAATGTACGATAATCCCAGAGAAAATTATTAGCCTATCATTTTCTAACACTACGAGTAGCTGGATCAAAAGGCAGATGAGGGAAATCACTGTAGATCCCACAATCTAAAGGTGAGGAAAAAAGTCAGAACACAAATCCTAAAATTTTACCCACAGTAAAATTCCTTCTTAAAGATGAATTTCTGCTCTTTCTTTTAACATGGGATCTCTTGTTTTGTTTAATCTATTTAATATTTGAAAATGACAAAAAATGCCACTAGAAATTAGTTTTATTTTCCAGTTTTACAAAAGATTTGTGTAAGTATGATAAATGATTAATCACCAATAAAACATTTTAATATATACTAACTAAATCTGTTGGCTAATTTGATCATCTATCAGTAACCCACCTTTCTAGTTATAACTAGCAGCAGTTGGAGGACTGGCATTATTACAGCACATTAT
Organism: Craterocephalus eyresii; assembly: GCA_037177035.1. Lineage (NCBI taxonomy): Eukaryota > Metazoa > Chordata > Actinopteri > Atheriniformes > Atherinidae > Craterocephalus > Craterocephalus eyresii. The sequence goes on from JBBBVT010000003.1 coordinate 3,366,202, forward strand.
TACAGCACATTATTACAGCGTAGGGGTTAAGGGTCTTTCAGGTAGGCCATGGCTGCCAGTCCAGGGACTTGAGCCTGGGACCTCCACCTATTTAACCTCAAAGCCCACTCTATATGTATACTTAATTTAGTATAAAAAACATTGAATAAATTCACCATGAAATAATAGCTGTAACAGGTAGCACTGAGAAATTCCAACACAGCACAGTAAGCCTTTAAAGAACCGGATCTATTGACCAAAGGAGGAGTATGACGATGGGTCGAGGACGAATGGCAGCCCGATCACAGAGAAGGAGATGCAGATACTGAACCAGACCCCACAGTTAAAGAACTAGAAACAGTCAACGGGCAAACAGGGAAGCAGATTTCAGGATTCTCAGGATTAGGCGAGAATCTGTGTTCCAGAAAAAGTTCATCGTGGCTGAGGTGAGGTGAGGTGAGAGTAAGTTGGGAACAAACAAGCACAGGGAAAGGCCACCTACTGGACACCTACTGGCACCAGGCTGCTGGTAATCTGACAGAGACTGGAGAGATTAACCTTTAACTTTCACACTAAGAAAGAAGCAAGAGAGAAAAGTTCTTTGCATTTTCTCTTTTCGTTTGAACAAGAAAATACGAATTAATGTTTTTTAGCATATAGTTGCAATAAGGGTTAATAATAAAGTAAACAGCAACGGGATAACAAACACTTTCTCTTGGTATTGCATATCCAAACAAATTGGTAGAGACGGTTCAGTCAGGTTTATTTTTATTATGTCTTTACAAAGATTCATGATAAACACTGAACAATTTTTCTCTACCAAATGATAGAGCAGGAAGACACAGGTTTAAAGGTGAGACAGGGAAAGAATTAGTAACTATGTCACAGGAACGGACAGACTGACAGTAGAGTTAAACACAATCAGAAAAGGAAAGAAAACTGGGAACTAAACCAATAACTGTGGGGGAAAGCCAGTTTAATCCTGATCTTGACTGGAAATGTCCAGTTTTTCTAAGAATTAAGTGATTTTCGAAATAAACCTGTATTTACACCTTCTTCACTCTCTGTGAAGACTTCCCACAGATAAAGCAGATAAAATGACCCTGAACTAAAGTCATGCTGAGCTTTTCTGCCTCCTCCCTGCAGGCTCTGCGGCTACCCTCCATTTTTTGACGAGAACGACACTCGCTTGTTTTCAAAGATCATGAGGGCTGAATACGCTTTCCATTCACCCTTCTGGGATGACATCTCTGAGTCAGGTATGAAAACATTTCTCAGCCTCCACATGAGAGTGAACTCAGCTTTTTTGTAACATCTGACACACTCGATGAGCAACTTTATTATACGGGATTTTAATGTAGTTTAAAAAATACAGAGTTGTGTTTGTCCCCGGTTATGGTGCTGTGAAAGTGTCAAGTCGATCTAAATATAGAGCAGGATTTGTTCATGTAATCTTTGAGATTAGCCTGATATAGACCAGCAAAGTGACTTCACCCTCTGAGGACATTTACAGTATAGTAGTTTGACCTGCTGGACTAAGCCAAATATAATTCCCACGGTTATTAAATCAGCAAGGACATCACTCACCTTCATGAGGAATTCATAATGCTCATGTTCGCAGCGACGCTAGCTGCCCACCTGCCCACCTGCCCACCTGCCCAAAAAGAAATCTGTCAGGATTTCAGATTTCATGTAGAAAAGTGGTTTCATTAAATTTCCTTCCATCACTGCTGATGCCTAGAGGAGGTTAAAACCAACAACAGAGCTTTAGAAGAGATGTTGAAGTTCTGATGCAGATAAAAGGCAAAGAAATGTTTAATGCTCTTAATGGTGAGGCAAAACTATTAACAAGTGCAGGGCCCACAGGCTTGTTTGTGCATCCTGGACCATGCTTCTCAACCTCCTCTGGGCTAGTGCCCCCCTATCTGATATGCTCCACCTGTAAAACTACAGTTTGACCAACAATGTCACACTGTCATCCAGTTAGTAGATCTGACCTCACTGGATGGGAAGTTTGCTACATGCTTGTGTTTGATAAGCACTGTCTCCAGACTGGATGTGCTGGGGTTTATGACAATTTCGATGAAGTGTGTATTTTTGTATTACAGTACGATTTCACATTAGTGTCACGTTTAATGTGAGTAGACTGATGCTGACAGCTGTCCATCTCATGTGTCCATAGCCAAAGATTTTATCAGGAACATGATGGAGAAAAAACCCACAAAACGCTTCACCACTGAACAAGCTCTCAGACACCCATGGTGAGTCCTGGTCTCCGCAGCACACATGCTCTTTGGCCTTTTTTTATTGTTTCCACACTAACCTGTGTCCCTGATATGATTCCAGGATTGCTGGAGATGCAGCAAAAGATTTGGACATTTATCACTCCGTCTGCGAACAGATGGAGAGAAACTTTGTCAAATCCAAATGGAAGGTGAGTAAAGCCGCTTTCCCACTGAAATTACCGTGTTGACACGTTTTTTTCAAAGCCAAGTTGACCCGCAATAAATCTGCATTTGGCTCCTTTTCCATCGACAAATAAAAATGCGTCCGATCCACTGCTGGCAGCTGGGTTGCAGTCCGGTGATGCAATCACACTGCGTTCATGTTAATGATGTTATCCAGAGCAACAGAAATCTATGCAAGTAAACAATAATTGTAGCAATTTTTGTGACTTGTGTAGCCTATTTTTAAGTTAAAGTTTTGTTTAAAAAAGTAAACAATGGAGAGCGAGTCGGGCAGGAGTCAATGTGCTTTCTTGTTTTGCACTTTAGTCTGTCCACAATTCAGTGTGTTACAACCGATTTTACCACAGAATGTAGGCTCCTGAATGTGTGCCCGAAGCAGAGATGTCTTCTTACCTTTATATGAGAAGCAACTGGCAAGATGTCATGTTGTGGACACGTACCGCCCAAAGTCATCAGTAAATTAGCGGATCAACCCGGGTCTGGCGTTCCCACCGCATGCCGATTGGAGCCGAGCTGTTTAAAGCCGATTTCAACCCGGGTCGCCTGCCGTGTCGATGGACGCGGGTCGGCGAGCCTTCCCCATTGCCACCTAAAGCCGTTTGTACACGGGTTTAAACGGGTTTTTTGGCCAGTGGAAAAGGGGAATAACACACCCTAACTAAGTTGTTTTACTTTTTATTTTATTCTTTTCTTTTTCTTCCATCATATCCATCTTTATCTAATACTATTATTATTATTTATTTATTTTTTAAATAATACATGAAAAATGCTGTCTACTTATTCCAATTATGTCTTCTAATATTTCCCTGTTACAATGGGTGGGGTTTCCTTAGCATGTGCAGTTGTGCATGTTGAAGTCTCAGACAGTTTCATTTGTACAGCAGTGCTATACTGTAAAAGAAAAATGAAATATTACAGTTTTTCTCCCGTATTTTAGAGTTTTTCCCAGATTTTTTTATACAGGGAAATATAAATAATGTGTGGGGATAAACTGCACATTTCCACGTCTAAGCCTGTAATTATAAATATATACTTTGATTTCAGGTAACAAGACTGTTATGATACATTTTCAAATATATAATAATTTCTATAAAAATTATGTATTGTATTTTTAAGTAAAATGCACCAAAAATAAGAAGAGATTGGTTAAAAGCAGAGGATGAATTCACAAATGGGATCAGTAAAGTATATTTTAAACAAAATGTTACACGGGTAATGGATTGTTTTAATACATTTCATACCTACTAATTATAACAATCCTCCATAAAATGTTATAATTAAAGCTGACTAATAATAGCCATCTTATGTCATTTTTAGAATAATGGTTTGTATCTTTGTAGTTTTTGAACATAGTGAATGTAGGTAAATGAATTCTGATTTCTTTAAATATTAAAAAGCCAAACTTAAAGAAAATATCCTGTGTAAAATAAAAAGGCATGAATTTAATTCTTATCAAGGAATTTTACAGTTATTTTACGTTTTGTTTTTTCCCCCTGATATTTCACTGTATTTCATTATTGCACCCAGTTGAGGGAATGTTATATTTTTTTCACAGATTTTTTTTATAGTGTATTACGTCCCCAAACTGAAGTAATCAAAAAGTAAGAGAGTAAAAACTGCCAGACACTTTATAGTGGACAGAGGAAAATTGTCAGTTCTCTTTAACTTTAATTTAAAGTAAGAACTTTCTAAGTCCTATAAAGTCCTATCTGATGTGCATCAGACAGGATTGAAGCATGTGCACCGTAAACTACCATCTACCTATAGGGTAACCACAGTGTTGATCTCTTTACAACATTAATCTAGTGTCTAAGCAAAAGTTCTTCCAAATATGGTAATCTAGGCTACTTGACTTCATCTCAACTCACCATAAAACAGGAAACAATTTCTCCTGAATTCACTCGTTTGTCTGAATAAAATTTTTTTGTATAAATTGTTGCTTTTAAGAGAGTTTTTGAAAATAGATAAGAAGTTATTAGAAGCAAAATATTAATACTGTACGTGATCAATCCCAATCCTCCCAGTCCTTGTCTGCTCTAACATGTGTTTGATATGCTAAATATTTGGGTGTCCTAAACGAGGCTGCCTTGTGGTATTTCAGCTAAACCTGCGTCCACTCCAAGTTCCTGCTGCAAAGCAACAACTATTTCCTCCTCATCACTTCAGCCAGCTGGGCTAGAAAATATCATGTAGGCTGAAAACTAAAACAAGATTTTATGATTTCTCTTCTAATTTATGTGGAATTTATCTAATATTTTTTTCTCCTCATGTACTTCCAGTAAATGAGATTTATCAGGTTCATCCAACTTCTATAACTCTTACCATCTAGTTTATTAAAGTGTTAACCTCCTTAGACCCCAAGCTTTACTTTGATTTAAATAAGAGATTGTTTATAGCTGTTGGGGTTGGGAGGAAATAAATATAAATGCATTTTTTTGGATTATCTTTATTTTATGATTATACATATTTTATTATATATGATGTAGATATAAAAATAATCTTAAATTGAAAAACGAAATCTTCTGACACCACCGAATTGCAGTTTAAGTGTTTCACAGGTTAGTTTATTTTTTAGTGAAACCAACCAGTTGGATTTTACAGTGCTCTTCTAGTTCAGACAGGAAACAGTCTGACTGGTTTTCTTCTCTGTTTTCCACCAGCAAGCCTTCCACGCTGCTTCAGTTGTCAACCACATGAAGAAACTGCAGCTGTCCCACGCTGAGCCCACCCCCGCCCCACTCTCACTGCCCAACATCGTAGTCCCGTCCTCCCTGATTGATGAGGAGCCCTGCCACAAGAAGGAGGACCCCCTCGACCCCAACGGGAACCCTGTCCGTCTCCCCTGCAGCAACTCCACGTCAGCCATAAATCCCAGTTCACCAGTAAGAACCAGTCACAGTGAACCTGTAAGTCCTCTCACCGCCGATGAGGTCCACAGCTTCCATTCAGAGAGCGATGCTGCTTTCAGACCACCGAAGAGGTGAGAGCCGCTCGGCGTTCCACACACTCAGCATTCCCAGCTGGCCTCCATGTTTCTCTTCCGGATCAGTTCATGTTCTGATGCTCTCTGCTGGTTTTGCAGCCTGGACGTCGTGGCTCAGAGGAACGACCAGCCTCATCAGTCAGGGGTCTGCTCTGTCATGTGATTGGCTGATGTACCTCACCTGACCCTAATGCAGGTAGAGATTTGTGTTGAGAACTCAGGTGTGTGCGTCCTGTCCCCAGGCTTTCTGTAACTCCTCTCCTGTTTGTAGTTGTGTGACGAGTCGCCGGCTCTCGGTGATGGATCCTTCTTCTGGACAAGGATGCAACGCTGCCCAGCTTCCTCCTGTCTGCTTCGGTTCCCGGCTGCAGGAAAATGCCCATTGATGACTGCGTGTGCGCTGAATTCAGATGACTGTTTACATCCAGTGAAGCTTCAACACATGTCAAATACACAGGATGTCATTTATATCCTCAAAACAATGATTTATTGGCTCTTACTGGCACTATGTAACTAAAAGTCTGTAAACTGCTTTCTCTTGACTAGAATTAATTGAACTGGGAAGTTTGTTTAACCTCCTCTTGACGACAGTCACCTGTTCAAGATGTTTGCACACACTCGGAAGCAGCAATCCTAACATGTAGCATGCCAAAATGACTGGGAGAAACTCAGCTAAAAGACTCCAACAAGCATTGGTTCCCAAACAAAACACAGTTTATACTCCCAAGACATTATCTTGGAAGGAAACAAAAACGTGAGAACATCCCTGTCTGCGGACAGGGTAAGAGGAGGAACCTTTTTTCCCAATGTGTGTGTGTCATCTGATCCTCTTCGGACCTGGTTGGTGTTTTATGGTGTTGACCCTATAATCATCTCACAGATGAACCCTCACACACGTTCATACCTCTCTGAAATCTCACTGTTTCAGACGATGCTGTTTGTAAATAAACTGAAAGAAAGGAAGTGGATGAGCTGCTGGAGCGTGGCCTCAGAGGCAGCGTTAGTCTTTATTAACACGCTTACTTACATTCATATTTTATTAAAATGCCTCAGACTTGGACATATATAATGCCATGCTGAATTATGGGATGGCTTTTAGCCCATTTGACTACATTTTATTTGAGTTATACTGTAGTCCTAACAGCAGCAGATGTTTGCTGTGATGTCTGGAAGCTGTTCTCTTCTTCAATAACTGAACTCATCAAGTGCCACAAGCTGGTGTAAAGATGCTGTAAACACTAGTGATGCCATGTATGATTCTTTCCTAATAAGTATAGACTCTCTACTGATATGCATTTTCATTTTTTATGTATCATTTTCTCAATAAATATGTAGCAACTCATTGTCCTGTGTCTTTATGCTTAGCTGTGCTGGAAGACACGCAAATTTTGCTGTAAACAAGATTTTATTTCAAACTGTGCAAAAAGCAAATCAAGGAAAAGAAAATAAACTGTGTGAATGTTACAGCACGCAACCAGAAAAACCCACAGAAATAAAATAAATAAAGTCTGTATCACCTGGTTGCTGGTTGTAAAAAAACCCGCCTCTGCTACAAAAATACTTTTATATTAACGTTATCCTAACATTTTTTCTTCTGATGAATTACTTTTCTTAAAGGTTTATGTTCATCAGATCTGATTTTCGTTGCACTGGACCAGACTATAATAAACTGGATTTAACTGGACTCAAGTAGATGTCAAAGGGAGTCTGTCTGATGTTAAGGTTTGTCTAATCTTAACAAAGTAAGAAGGTGAACATGAGGTCTGAGGAGGCCAGAAAGAGGAAAACTGTTTAATTTTGCAACAGTGTCGTGTGGTTTGTGGAAAGTTACAGGTTTACCACCTAGTGGCCAAAATTTGCACAGTATCCGTTTATTATCAGTGCTTCAGGTTGTGGCTTTGTGCATCATGAATAAACCCAGTAAAATTATTTCAATTCTCATATTCTGTTGTCAGAAAGACTGAGTTGTTGTTTTTTCAGGTCACATTTCAGATGTGCTGCATTCAGGTTTTCTGGTGGATTTGGTTTGTAGCTGAGAGAAATGTCCGGACACGGGAAGAGGCTGCTCAGCTGTCTCAGCCCCGGCAGGTACTCAGGTCTCTGGCTTTCTTTCGAAGTTGTTCCAGCAGGTCTTGCAGCTTGGCGTCGAGTCCTTCGAGCTTAGTTGACTTCTGAAGAATGTCGTTCTGCAGCTTTCTCAGGGAATCTGCTTTTCCTACAGAGAGACAAGAAGACCGTCATCACCTCATGATCCCGGCCTCACACAAGATGTAGTTTCCTGTTTGTGTGGATTCGGAGTTTATTGATCTATGCATCTTTTTAAAAAGATTAATAATAAATAATTTACATTAAGAAAAAATATATTAATGTGGTAGAAAAAAAATACATCTGGACAACTTTAGAAAAAAATGATTTTGTAGCATCACTGGTTTTGCTTTATTACCCTCCAGGCTCTTCATCATGGTGTCAGTGGTGTTAGCCAGAGCTTCGGCATCATCCTGCAGTTTCGCTAGCCGATCTTCCACAGGCTCCGACCCTCCAGCTGCGTCAGGGAGTCCTTTTTCTTTGAGAAGTTCAAACTGTTTCTCTAAAGTCACCAGATCCTACAAGAACACATATTTGCATCAGTGCATATGAATAGGAGCTTTAGATGTAGAAATCATCCTGATCAGAGAAGCTGAGCCTCCAAATGGTTGTTATGTTACAGTATATGAAAACATATGGAAGTTTCTGGCAATAATGTCATGAGATGACTGCGGCTTAGTCTCACAGAATGACCATTTATCTACAAATTTATCCACGCTCTATCAGCTCCACCTAATCACATGTTTATGAGCACAAATCTTGCCAATCACATGGCAGCATGGAGAAATGGTGAAGACAACTTGCCGAAAGTCAATCTGAGCATCAGAATGAGGAAGGAAGAGGATGTAAGTGACTCTGAACGCAGCATGGTTGTTGGTCTGAGTATTTACTGGGATTTTCCCACACCAGAATCTCTAGTGTTTACAGAGAATGGTCTGAAGAAGAGGAAACACCCAGTGAGCAGCAGCTGGACCACAATGTCTTGTTGTCAGAGGACACTGGGCAGACTGGTTGGAGATGATAGAAAGTTAACAGGAAGTTCAGTCAGCACTGGTTCCGACCAAGGTCTGCGGAACATCATCTCTGAACATAAAACACGTCCAGCCTTGAAGCAGATGTGCTCCAGCAGAAGACCAGCTGAAAACATGAAACCATAGATCCATTCTGCCTTGGATCAAGGCTTCATGCTGCAGCTGTAAAGGTGTGGGGGAGATTTCACGGCAGAACAACAAATTCCACAGTCACAACATCTCAATCACAAATCACAACATCCCAGTGGCCTGCATGTTTTAGGGGTTTTCTCACTCTAACATACCTGATACAGAATAATAGACCTACTCATGCAGCTTTTCAAAAGTCTTTTGATAAAGCCATTTATTTTACAAGGTGTGCTAAAGTACTGAGGACCTGCATCGAGAAAGACTGCAGTAAAGTAGGTTTGGGATGAGGTGGAACGAGAGGTTCTCATCATGGATGCAGCAACTGTGTGATGCTGTCATGTTAATATGCAGCAGAACCTCAGAGGAAGGTTTCCAACACATTGCTTGATCTGTGACACCAAGAATGAAGAGCGTTCTGGCAGGAGGAAAAAACCTATATATATGAAAGGATGGTCAGAGATGGAGAAGAACTTCGTCTTTGACCGTCCTAAGTTCTGGTTCTGAACAAACTGCTATGAAAGTGAGTGCAGACATGTCAGACTTGAACATGTGCACCGGGACTCTCACCTTAGCTGCTGTAAATGCTTCCTCCTCGGCTCTGTCTGCATCCTCATCAGCATCCTGGGCCTGCTGGTCTACACTTCGCAGCAGCTTTTTTATCTCGTCCAGAGGGGCTTTCAGCGGCTCCACCAGCTTTGATACATCGTCCAGCGCCTTCTCTGCCGGGCTCAGCTCGTTCTGGAACTGTATGAAGAGAAAACGTTCAGCACTTCTTTATGTGCATCCAACCATCCATTCATCCGTCCATCCGTCCATCCATGTGTGTGTGTGTGTGTGTGTGTGTGTGCTTCCTACCTGTGTCAGGTTGTTATTGAGGCTGTCAATAAGATCCATGCTGTTTTGCAGTTTGTCCTCCAGGTCAGTTAGGGAGTCTTCGGCTGAGCTGAAGCTGTCCAGCAGCCCATCCACATCAGCCTTCACTCCCAGTGCGATGTCCCTGTGAGTGCACAACGCAGGAAACATCTGTCATCCCTCTGAGGGAACAAACTCTAATGATTTTATGTTTCTGCTCATAGTTCAGTAACAAGTTGTAGAAATTAAGCTGAACTAGTAACATGAAACCTTGCGGGTCACATGAAGCTCCAGGTGATGTTTTAACTCAGACTTGCATGTCACCAGTTGGACGTCCTTGTTAAGCCTAATGGGTAATTTTGGACTTTCTTGTCCTTTTAAGTAATTTTTCCCTATTTCCCTGAATTTAATTTTTCATTAAACTTTATTCATCAAAGTTGGGATATTTCTTCTCTGCATTTAACCCGTCCTATAAACCAGTAGTAGTTGGCTGCCAGGCCAGATTCTGGTGCCGAAAGACTAACCCAGGTCCTCCAGACCCAAGCCCATCTCTCTGACCGCTGCCTCTACTAGGTTACCACTGACTAATCTGTCATCTTTAAGAAATATTGACATTGGCTGCACATTTCTGGAAGAGATATTGTCCCTGTGCATGCAATTGGTAATGTAAGGCCTGATGTTAGCATGAAGCTAAGTAGCAGTGCTAACCTCGTTGACCTGGGCTGCAAAATTATTTTAAAGTATCTACGGCATGAAAAATTTAGAGAAATGTTTTTTGCCCAGTTAGATTCTTTATGGGCAAATATAAGAATAAGGCGAAAGGGAAGTAGTTCTGACTTTTTTGTGAAGTGGAAGGACCCATGAATAATATTAATCAAGATTTTTACACTGGAACAAAAAATAAACTATAAAGATGCTGAAAGATTCGGCTATCTCTCTATCCACGCTACTGAGCGCTAACTTAGCCATGATCAAGTTTAATTTCAAACAGGAGGCTATAAGGCTGCTAGTTTGTTTTAATGTCTTGTAACCAGTCTGCTTTATAGGAAGATGTATGAATGAAGAGAACTGAGATATTTCAGACTTTTTTGTAATGAAGAAGGACACAGATCGGGCTAAGACAGACCCTAACATTGAGCTAGTCGTGCAAGGACCCAGTCCAGCGCTGCCACCTCACCTGGCGTCCTGGGCCTCCTCCAGCAGTTTCCTGGCTGCATCCAGCTGTGGTTCGGCCTCCTTCAGCACAGCTGTGCTGTTTGGTAGATTCTCCGCCAGCTCCTTCAGCTCCTTCAACTTTTCCTTCAGAGCAGCCAGACTGACGGGCAGCTCGGCCTTCAGGACCCAGTCACTCACCTCCTGGATCTTAGTCAAGTTGGAAGAGGGGTCTGGACACCAGATAGAATGAGATCAGAGTTTAGTTTCAGAGGAAAGAGAAACCTCAGACACCCTCAGAAACTCCATCCTTACCTGACAGGAAGTCCTTCAGCTCCTTCACAACCATCTGTGTGTCCTTTAAGTCGTCCTCTAACTCACTTTTGGGCTGCTTCATTTTTTCAGACAGTCTCTTCGCAGACTGTCTCACCTGATCCGTCGCCTCTTTTGCTTTTTGGAGCTGCAAGTGAATGAAAGGTAAATTAAAAACGACTCTTTCATTCCAGATTCCAGGTCTGGCCTTTGCATTTGGAAGCTGCTTCTGTGAACGTTTCAGATTTAGGCAGTCACTGTCTGCATTATTTTATGATGCTAATGTTAATTTGTCCAATGAAGAGTCTTTTTTTAAACAGGTAGTCACAATTCCTAAACCTTTCACAGGGAATTTTTATTCAACCCCTTGGATGAAACCTGATATTTGCACCTGAGTTGTTCTTTTCAGGCTTAAATCTTGAAAATTGTGTAACACAAATATGTCTGGGCCAAACTGTCATGTAAATCACGTACCATCTCGGTGGCTTCTGTGATCTTCCTGGTGACATTGTCCAGCCGCTCCTTCACATTCTGAACGTCAGCATTTGCCCTTTTGCTCAAAGGCAGACCACCCACACACTCTGCCCCCCTTTCACAGAGAGGGGCTCCATCGGGTGGGCACAGATCTGAGCCGTTGCACTGAAGGGGCGTGCAGGGCTCCGATCGAAGGCTGCCGCACACCTAAAAAATAAAGTCACACATTCACGACCCTGAACCAGAGCTCTATCATCAGTCTCTTCCTGGATCTGGGGTTTACTTGGTTTCCATGTGCTGGTGAAACCTGTTTGGTACCTTTTTGGCAGCAGGAGTGAGGTCTGGTTGGGAGGCCATGCTCTGGTTCAGTTTGCTCAGATCTCTGGTGTTGACCGGCTGAACTTGATTTTTAATGTCTTCAGCCTCTTTTCTGACATTAGCGGACTCCTTCACCACGTTTCCGCTGGCATCCACCTTCTTGGCTGCATCTGTAGACTCGTCGTAGGCATTCTTGATGTCTGTAAATGCCCCTGAATTGAACACAAATAGTTTATTTTACAGCTTAAATGTACACAAGGTTTTGTGTACATTGATTCTGGTTTTTGTAAATACAGACGACACAGCAGTGATCAGTGAGCGGTCGCTCTCCTGACCTGCGTTGTTTGGGTTGATGGAGTTGTCCGAGGCGTCTTTTTTAGCTTTGTAAATCAGCACGAGACTGTCCAGGAGAGCACGCAGTTTGTCCAGCTCCAAGTCCAAACCAGGATCTTTTCTGATGGGCGAAAGGTCATTTTCAACCTTGTCCACCTTTTCCCTGCAAGACAGTGAAAGAACAATAATTTCATTAGAACAGGCTGAGAAATTGGCAACGAGCCGATCAGATGTCAGCAGCTGCTCACCGGAGCCTCTCCAGCTCAGACAGAGCTTCATCAGCTTCTCCACCCGAATCCAGTGGAAGGGTGACGGAGTTCCTGATCAGGTTCAGCATGGCCTCCAGAGCCCGGATGCGTGGACCGAAGCTGTCAGGATCACCAGCACCTCCGGGACGAGACGGGAACTTGGGTGAAAGTCTCTCCAGAGCTACGCTCATGTTTTTGATCTGGGAGTCCATTTGGAAGTAGCAGGACGGACAGAGCTCGCAGGCGGGGAAGGAGTCACAGTGTCCTGAGCTGCAGGAGTCACAGCGGGGTCCGGTCACGCCCGGCCGGCACGAACAGATCCCGGTCCGCTTGTCGCAGACTTCTGGAAGAGTTCCCTCAGCGTCACATGAACACCCTGTTAAAGAAGCAAGACGATCAAGCTCAGATCCACTAAAATGCTTCTCCATCTTTTCCCGGCTTAAAACATCTGGGTCTAACCACGGGATGTAGCCTGGCCTCTTACATGATGTCACACACACATACATCAAGTCAGCTGACACATACACATGTATAACCTCTAAGTGATATTAGTGTGAGCCCATGCATATAAAATGCATTCCATAAAAAAAAACTGAATAATGGCCAAAAAGTAATGCAAAATGACCTGAAAAGCCAAATAAATGTCCAAGAGTTAAAAATTTACAGTTATATGATAAAAGTCTAACTTCCTTAATGTTTTCTAATTTTAAACCAATAAGAACGAAAATAGTATTAACTATATTATAGTTATCCATCCATCCATTTTCTGAACCGCTTAATCCAAGTGGGTCGCGGGTGTGCTGTCAAGGGGCGAGAGGCGGGGTACACCCTGGACAGTTCGCCAGTCTGTCGCAGGGCCAACACGGAGAGACAGAC
>JBBBVT010000003.1:3441289-3452688 GCA_037177035.1 Craterocephalus eyresii
TGCTGGAGCCTATCCCAGCTGTCAACGGGCGAGAGGCGGGGTACACCCTGGATAGGTCGCCAGTCTGTCGCAGGGCCCATTAATTTTATTTCCTCTTTAATTCGGAATTAAAGTTAATTACGCTTTAAACTGATGAAAAATGACCAAGTAAACACTTAATTCCTAATGCAAATCTGAATTCCTATCTTAAGTCGAAATAGTGGCTCTGAATTATTTAATTCTGAATTTTAAATTCTGAATTAAAAAACATCATGTAACCGTAGCCATTATTTTCCCTGCATTTCTTCCTCATGTTCTCATGTACTCTACCTCTATGTTAAGAGGCCTTCACTGCCTTCTCTGGGTTTATTTCAGACAGACCAGGGTGTCCTGAATTCTGACATTTCTGAAACGTGGACAATCTGATGCAGGTGAGGAGAAGCATAAGGTGTTACAGGAGATAGTCCCATTATTTACCTCAATCAGGGTCTCGGCAGGGTCTCCGGAGTCTGGCCGGATCACCAGACAGGAGTCCTGGCTGCGCTCCATGACTCGCTCCTTTAGTTTCTCCCCCCAGATGTTTTTACAGGCGTTGAAGATGTCGTAGCTGTCACTGACCACCGACACCGGACCCGAGGAGAACTCATCCAGGATTCGCTCAAACGCATCCTTCTCCCTGCTCCTGCCCCAGGAGATGATGGTGCTGGATAACAGGAGGCAGGGGGAAGCAGTCAGCACTTTCTCACTGATGCCAACACAGATTCAGCTTTTATATCGGGATCATTTATCATCCAACCTGTGTTCAGCAGCTGGGATGGAGAAGCCGGCCATGGGGCAGCCATAGTACCTCTGAGCCATCAGGACTCCGGCTATAGTGTCGGTGCTGCAGAAGTTGACCAGGTGAGCTGCTCCACCCAGGGCTGCAGACTGGAAACCAGACCAGGAAGTCATCAGACACACTGCTCTGCATCACACCTATTCAGTCTTGTAAGACAGAAAGTCTTCCTGACCTCCTGAGAGGAGACTCCTCTGAAGCCGAAGTCATGCAGTTTCAGGTCCAGCCCCTCCAGACTCCCCGAGGTAGCTTTCAGGTGTTTGGCCAGAGTCTTCTTAAACTCCCTGGATATGGTGGCTACTGTGATGGGATACCACATCTGGAGGAGCATGGTCTGCAGCCAGCGCAGAGAGGATGTATGAAACAGGTGGAGAAGATGCCAGAAAACAACTAAACTGGACTTAAATCCTGAAAAATGAATTAATTTTCCTCTCATGGCTTCTCTCAAAATGGGAAGCAGCTTCATAGTTTGGATGAACTAGTTTGAGTTTTAGACACAGAAACAGTGAGATGTGAGACGGATCCCGCCTACTGCACAACTAAAGATAACAAGTAATTGTAATATTTAAGTAAATATGTGAATGTTTACTCAGCATTTGTAGCAATTAATTATTTGTTTACTCGGTAAATTCCTTCTGCTCTCTTCTGTTTGACTCGTTATCAGACAGTTGTTGTCGTGATAAGACAACAATGAATCCTGAACTATTTCTTCTTATATGAAGCTGAAAAACTCTTCAGATTAATTCAAAAATGAATAATCAATAAGTGAGGACAAGGGTTTCTGCTCATCGCCATGGTAACCGAAGCTAGAGCAATTTCTGTTCATTATAAATCACTTCATCTTTTTCTTCGACTCCTTTTTCGAGTTTCTCCCAGAGAGAAGCGATGGAAACATAAGAGCAGTGAGATCTGACACAGTTTCCCATTTTCACTCTGAGCACAAATAAAAAACATTTGTTTTTCCAGTGTTTTAATTTTGCAAAAGAGAAATGTGGTTTTTTTAAAGGTTTTTGATGGTTTTTTTCTTTCATTTCAAAGGGAAAAAAAATGAAGCGGCTAAACGTCCCCAGACTGAAATGGCTTCACCTTGTAGTTGTTGTTTTTTTATTTTTGGCCTGCAGTTGTGTTCTTCTTCTTTTCACTCTTATTTTTTTTACTCTCCTTCATTTTGTCCCCCTTTGTCAGGTCCAGCATTAATATGTAAATTCAGCAACACACTAATTTCAAAACCATCAATAGCAAACATCCAGAGGAACCATATAAACACAAACATCTTCTTGATCGAGCCAATTTGTTCCGTGCAACCCGACAGCCTCACCGTCATTCTGCTGTCGTGATGCTGGACAGCACAAGGAAAATAAACAACCTGCAATTAACAAACTGAATCACTTTGCTTATTTTAATCGAGCGGGTGACAAGCAGCATGTTTCCAGGCAATCGGCAGCAGCAGCTCATTAAACTCTGCAGGAACTCTTTACCTTCAGACTCATTTACATGTTTACAGGTTTTTGTGTCAGAAAAGCTAATTAAAGCCACAAATTGGAGTATTTTAATTAGAGATGCACCATATTAATCTGCAAGACATCGGCTGGTGTTGGCTCTAAAATTAAATATCCGATATCCCGCCTTCCACAGATACTGTACAGTCAACCGTTAACAGGTGCTGGTAGAATATAACCCAAGTGTATTTTCAGGATAGGAGGCACATATTGTCACATTTTTATAAATGCAAGTTGAAATATTTTTTATTTATTTTGGGCAACGAGTGAACATCTTGAAAAAGAGACGCAGAATAGTTCTGTATTTTAATCCTGCACCAGAAGAAAGTTCATAATCTCTGCAATTAGGTGTGGGTGGGCGGAATAACTGTATTAATGTCACTTATCAGCCAAATGAGTTGTAAAATATCAACATATAGGATCTCAGACAAAAATTAATATGGTGCATCCCCTTATTTTCTAATGTAAAACTCAGAATGTTCAGCTGTTTCTACGAAATAAAAACAACTGAGTGATCGTCCTCCACATTTTCCCCCATGGGCCGTAACTGTCAGGCCACAGCTGTTAATCTGCTGGTTAATGTTGCGTTTCCAGTTTAGGTCTGGTTTTATTCCAGTTAATGATTAACAGATTCAAACAGAATGATAGCGATAACCCCTTCCTAATTTGGGTTTATTTCAATTTCCACTGTCAGCTGATGCCTATCTGGATCTAACAATACAAACCATTGTATCAAGAGGAATAAAGTGAAATTACTTTAAACATTAACTTTTACAGCTTGAGATTAAAGACATCTAAATAAGTGAATTTCACTTGATCCAGTTCAACTTTATCTGTATTCTCCAAAGTTAAGACAGTTGTCTCAGGACCCTTTTAACGTCCAATGCACTATGAAATGACATAAATATATTCAGAGTATGAGAAAATGGATCAAAGGGATATGCATCTCTAAACATGGTGGAAATCTCAGCAGCTCCAATTTCCACCTTTCAGGACTGAACAGCTTAAATATGGTCAGCATATGTTCTGGATCAACTACATTATTGAAGTAATTGCAGAGGAAAAGCATTTTTCTGACTTTACCTCAATGTAGTTGGTGAGCCAGTAGAAGCTGGGGTCTGTGTTTTCCACGGTGAAGAGCACGTTGCCTCTGGGAATGATCCTGCCTTCGGGCACAGCTTTGATCCGGATCGGAAGACGGCCATCGTGTTTCTGGTAGTAAAAAGAGAGTTTCCATCATTCTACATAGGTTTTCTGACTATATACACAGACGGTGCACGGGCGCATCTTAGCAGACCTCCATGATCTTCCTCCAGCCATCTTCATCAAACACGGCCTGTCTGAAGTGCATCTGGTAGAAGAGCTTAGCTTCCTGAATCTTCTCTTCTGTGACAACCGGACCTACAGAAAACACACAGACACTAATATAGCTTTTTATTTTAAATAAACTCTGACTCCAGGCTGAAGGGAAGAGTTGAAATACTACAGACAGAGGCGGGACATGACGCATGACATACACTGCTACATCCATGCCTCTAGTCTTCCTGTTTTTTGTTTCTAAGATCAGAACATACCTGTGAGGTACTTCTTCAGTAGATATTGAAGGCCGAAGAACACCACCTCACTGAGGGGGGAGCCTTTCTTCTGCCTGCACTCAAAGTAGGAGTAGACTTGGCTGACATTTGGAGGATACTGTTTGTAGTGTGTGATCTGCAGGACATGAAGAATGGTGCCGTCAGTGCGCATCCAGAGCTGGAGAACCAAAACTAAACACCATAAGCTTGAATGAAGGAGTATACACAGGTATACACAGGGAAAATTAGAATATGCTGGAAAAATTGTTTCATTCAGACAATTCAACATAAAAGGTGAAAACAATACATTTGCAAGATGCAAGATTTAACTTTGAGACATTTTTGTATTTAATATTAATTTTTTATTGATTTCAAACAATATTCTCATTTTCTGAGTTTTTTATTTGAGTAATTTGAGGTTTTCTAAAGTTGCAAATCCTAATAAGCAAAACAAAAACAATGAAAGGCTTAAATATACTGATTTGCATACTTTTTGTTTATATATGTAAAATTTCATCTTTGAAGTTACAGAAATGCAGCACTTTTTCAGGATATTTCCCGAGCTGTACCTGTAACAGCTTCAGAACAGTGCCTGAGTAAAAGCAGACGCAGCTGCTGCTGAAGATCAGAACAGCTTCATCTTTAGATTAAGATCCAATGTTTCTTATGGTTGATGTAGTTTGATGTTAAAACATCTTCTTTACACCTCCTGGATCCTACCGTACAGAAGATGTTTGGACACCCTAGGAAGCAGCAGTCCTAACATGTCATACGTTGAAATTATGAGGAAAGACTCGGTGCTGGAATCCAAACCAAAGCAGTTCTATGAGAAAGTTACAAATCCATGAGAGCATCACTTTCCACTTTGGAGCTCCTGATCATTTCTCCACTCAGAAAGGAGTCAAACAGGAGCCGCCTCCTTCCCTTTGTCTTTGTTTGAAATGAACCATGAAGGTCTTGCTGGTTTCCATGGAGATGAAGGTTTATATTGAAGTATTTTCTCTTCCTGTCATCTACTATGTTGAGCTTCACTTTTGTCTGGACTCTCGTGGTGTTTCAAAGGTGAATGGGGGGGCTAACTCTGGATTCTCCTGACTCTGACCATTGATTGAGGTGTCCATCATCAGCAGTAGCTGATGGGTTCCAGACATATTTACCTGCATAACACCTCTAAAAAAATCTGGAAAACTGCTCAGCTTCACCTTTTATACTGGGAGAGGAGTGGGGATCCTTTTATTCTTCAGTCATTTAGCAGAATCTTTAATCCAAAGCAACTTATATCCAAGCAGTCATGACACTGGAGATAAGGAGAGTAACGTGTCCTGCCTAAGGACACAACAACAGCTGACTGGGAGAGCAGGATTCGGACCGCCAACCTTCGGGTCATAGGACGACCTGCTCTGTCTACCTTCTTTTATTGCAGGGATGCAAATGATCAAGTATTAATGTATGGTTGTTTCATCTTATCAATCATCAATTGATAAGTTTAAATTTTTCTGAGAAGGTGAATTTCCCTCCGAATCAACAGGCTCCTTTCTATGAGAATGCAAATCATAGATTATTCTTAGCAGCGGGCAACAACATATTCACAATTGGAACAATGCAAACAAAAATAATAATAATAATTTCTTATTATTATTATATTTTTATTATTATTTAACAAAAATATTATTATTAATGATAATATAAATCAAAACTAATATAATAAATTATTATGACTATGGTCAGAGGAAAGCTTCTTGTGTTTCCACATGAGCGTCAAGGAATTCTGCACCCTCATGCGGGCTGGTGAGGAATTATGGGCTCAAAAACGATTAATTGCAATTTATTTTAACCGAGTAATTTGTTATTGACAATTAATTGATATTCGATTAATTGTTTGCATCCCTACTGCACGTTTTTGGTCACAAATGTCCAGACGCTTCTAAATGTGAGGAGGACACAGATTGTGGGGACAACAGTGATCAGGAATTTGGCGAGACACCATCTACCTGTATGGTCTGAGGAAGACTGCAGATGCCAGTCAAACACATCGCGGTGAAAATAAACATCCACGAGTTAAACAGACTGATCATATGTTTCATCAGCTGCATGTCATCTAAACAAGACTAACCGACCACACAATCCTGCGATTCACCATGAGCCGATTCAGTCCCTATGAATCTGTCAGCCCAGTGACTGCTAATTACCAGTTAAACTTCCAGACTGACAGACTGATATCCCTCATCCCTTCCATTCAATCATGTCGGCTACTCCATCACGGCTTGTCATCATTTCCAGCAAACTTCTATAGAAACTGCTGAATAAGCTTTTTATTATTTCCTCTATCAAGCTGGAAACTCCTAACAGAGACTGCTGGATGTGTCTGTTGGACAGAGGCTGATAGAAAAGTTCACTAAAAGGATGTTGTTGCAGGCTTTTCTTTCTGCCTAATTCAAAGGCTTGTGCCGTAAACCTGGTCACCCTGCTAGGTTTCAGATGAGCTCATCACAACCCACCGAATCCGCCTCCATTGTGTGATTGTGATGACGGACACAGTGGAGGTGGAGGAATCCTCCTGGCTGTGCCACTGCTGCTGCTTTGGACTTGTTTTCAGGGGTGGCTGGAGCTAATGAAAAGCCCAGCTGGTTGACACGCAGACCTTTGCATTTGGCTGAAGAGCAAACCTTTATATGACATCTGACATTTGGTTGGAGCGCAGCGCAGCTCCAGCGTACGGCGGCGCTGCCTGACCAGAGTTGACACAGAGCACACAATCAGCCCACACTGCACCAGCAAAGCTCCGCAAAGTTCTCAACCGTTATGACCTCTGGACCCAACTTTTCCAGCGCTTAGAGATCCAGAAAAATCAGGCTGCTGCAAGAAAACATTTAAAACTCTAGTCAGGGTTATTAACATAAAACTACTTTTAGATTGTATAACAGCAAAAGACGTAAATTAAAAGGATTCTGTGTAACTTTTGCCACTACATGGAGCTGGACCTGGAACTTCCCACACAGCACTGTGGTAAAATGAAGCAGTTTCCATCCTTTGGTCGTGCTGCAGACCAGTCAGACCAGCTGGTGGTGAATCATTTGGATTCAGGAATGTTCCAAAGGATTTGCCACCATGAAGGATCGGGTCCTACTAGTGGAGGGATGTGACTGATGCTTCTGGTTATATATGATCCATTTATCTCCTGGTTGTTATGGAAACGTCAGCATTAGCCTGCAGCTTCTGGGACATTACAGCGTATGAAACCATAAAACTAAAGCAGCCAGTTACTAATCGTTCTGTTACTGCTTTGATATTTTCATGAATGATAGGAAATGATTAATTGGTTTAGAGTCACGTTAGCTTTGGTCTGTAGCCGATTAGCTTCAACACATTAGCTTTGGTCTGTAGCCGATTAGCTTCAACTAGCCGCATTTAGACAGATGTATCCTGCAACGTTCTGCAGCTCATCAGGACTACCTGCTTTTGTTCTGAATAAACGCTGCTGATAGATGTGGGAAAGTGAATCGATGCAGGTCGCATGAGAGACGGATCCGCTACCACAAAGTTACAATGTCTGGTTTCTGAAGAGGGCAGCTGCTTCCGAGCGCCAACACTCATCAAACGCTGCATATTGACCCCAGAGATCATCCATCATTACTCACATTAGGCCGATGTTTGGGTATATTCCGTCATATCCCCGTTATCGTTATATTCCTCCTTTAAAAGGGGTGTAAAAATGAAAACTTTACTTTATTTTAGCTTTTTATCATGTTATGTCATCCCCTCAGCAACAACAGGCCCCACAGGTTGCTTTCACTCGTTCATGCATATTTGAAAAATCCCTGTGGAAGCGGCTGCTACTGCATAGCCCCTCCCATTCTGCAAAGCCCCTCCCCCTACATTGCTCAGCTCCGGCAGAGCACTCCTAAGTCCCCCCATCCTCCCTCCTACTCAGCAGCAGCAATGTGCTGAAAGGGTCACAAAGGGTTGGAGAATCTTAGGGCACGACACCAGTTTACAGTAAAAACGCAGACATATTTTAGAAATCCGAGCATTCATCCCCACGAAACCAGCGATTAGACTCCATGAAACCCATCATTACTGAAACCAGGTCCCAAGGTGGAGAGGTCCAAAACCTCCACCATCTTCATCCTGTGGAGACGCCATAACTGCACAGCTGGCGGTTGTAACGTCAGTGTGACGAACACGCACCAAAAACAACAACTATGGTGCCGTCTGTGACCAGCTGTGTTGTGGTGCTGCTTCAGACAGTCCTGTCTTGTTTTCAGCTTTTGCTCCAAAATGCGCAGCTTTTACACGACAGCATTGCTGTTGTACAATCAACAAGCCGAAATTAATGAACAGCGTTTGCCAATTAGCACAGTAAGCACCTTTCTGTGCACACACCTTGTCTTGTTCTTGTGTCGAAGCGTTACTTTGTGCTTACAGCGCCACCCGGAGCTTTGAAGTATGTACTACAGCGGTTTTGTGGGGATGACAAAGCCCAACTATTTGCCAGCATCTTCACACCAGAATCGGCTTCGGCGCAGTGGGGACGCGGACTTGAAGACAGGGGCGAATTTTCAAGGCGTCATATGAAGAGACGGTGCAAGTTACATTTCTTTTGACTTGTTTTTTTCTATAAGCATCATTTTCTAAACAACTGAAGGTAACAGATATTTGATAGTGACATTAAACAGTGATCCCACAGTTCTTCTTAAATTGGTGCGCTGCCAGAAAGTTTCCAAGAAAGTTGGCCTAGTTGCCGAAACAAAAGCCATATAGGAGGTGTGGATCATGCAAAGCCCTCATGTTTGATGTAAGAAAATAACTAAATTTTGTTTACAATACCAACAAAATAGAATGTGGAGAGTAGACATGGGAGGCAGGCAACAGCAAAGTGAAGCAGCAAAAACCCACAAATGTGTTCAGGACCTTCCCTGCCCTAAGTTTCATTAAACAGCAGGGACTGTCTGCTGTGACATGATTATTTCAAGGTTTTAGATTTTTCATGTTCCTGTATTACTTCTGCAATGTGACACTGGGTGTAACAAAAACGTTTGTCGTATTTTAATCAAAAATGTTTCAATAACTTTCATTCTTCTTATGTAGTTTGTATCTGTGTGTGCAGCAGGAAAATACAAATGAGGACAGACTCGGGATCAGCAGATACTCTTCCCTAAAACTAGAAAATTATTTAGGTTTCTTAAATCTTCAAACATTTTGTACACCAGGGTTTAGTCTGTTCCCAACTATAATTCTGGGTGAATGGAGCATAATATAGATATGAAACACAGTATCACAGGAAGCTGGAAATGATGGTGATTTAGGGAATCCGGCAGAGGTGTAAACCACCAGTTAGATCATGATGCAATGTTATATAGATTATAGGGATCTGGTGGTTGCTGATAACTCAAATTCAGTCATTATCTGATTTCATATTCAATTTGATATGATTTATTTTAAATTCCTGAGCTCAGGTGTTTGAATGAAAAACGTAAATAAAAAATCTTTTCCTGTTGAAGTTTCAACAAATCAGCTTTAAATCCCCTTCAGACAGTGAAATATGCTGTAAGGCATTTAACCAGCATCACCAGAAAGCCACCCTCTTTCTCATTTCAGCTTCCCTTCACTGTCAGTAAATGTTCCAAGTTGTTATCTGGAACTTGAGTCACAGCCGTACGTGACAAAGCTCCCCAGTATATCTCTGACCTGCTGAAACCACATCCGTCTTCCTGTACTTGTAGGTCATCGGGTCAGGGGTCACGGCTTACCCCATGTACTCATGTTATAACTGGTGGTGATTGAGTATTTCACACCTATGTTGTGAAATACTGCTGTCTCCACCCACCTTTAGAAGAAGCTAAAATTATTTTTATACAGAAAAGCTTTTAATTACCTTCTTCATTTCCATTTTTTCTGGTTTTGATTGATTTGATACATTTTATTTTTGGTTGTTGTGAAGCATTTTGTGATTTTTATATGTGAAAATGTAGTCATTTTCCTTCAGCTCATAGATTCATAATGTTGTTGGCAAGTGACATGCAACTATTTAGATGTTATCAATTTTTTGTGTAACCAACAAAGTAGCACAGAAAATGAATATTTCCAGACATATAAAGAAGCCAGTTTGTGACTGAAAGAGAAGATACCACCATATGAGTTTTACATAGTCAATTTGGCTAAGCATCACCTCAGTAAAGTATCCTAAAGGACCAGTTGCCACATGTTAGATCTGATAAACACTATAAATACAGTTAATGTGTAGGTGTGGCCAGATAATGAAATACTGGAACAATGTGAGCAAATAAAGAGTTTGTTTAAGTGGAGGAGTGGAGCTGACACACAGGACGTCCTGTTCAGTGGAACAGGCCATGAACGCAGAGCCAGAACCAAGCAGCCCACACAGTTAAATTCTTCATTTTATTTATGCTAAGACCGCTTCCCTCACATAACGTCATTATGTATGTTTCTGCAGCCTTGAAAATGTGATTGAATGAAAATGTAAATGATTGTTGATCTTTCCTAAAGCCGGAACGTGTGCAGCGGGAATTTAGTAGATGGATTAAATTTTGATTGGAGCTCTAGGACCTCTGTCCCTTTCCCAGATCGACTGCAGCATGCAGGGCTGTTTTACTTTCGGTTTTTAAAAGTCAAGGTGTCACTGCGATGTGCGCTAACTGAGCTCTGAATAAACTCGGAATTTATGTGCAACAGAGGAAAAACTACATTTAAAAGGGGAGGACTCACCTTGTAAGAGTCCGTCGCGAGCAAGAAATTAAAGTCCTGTGCAGCCATTGTTGTTGTGGATGATGAATGAATGAACGTAAACGTCACTTCTGTTTCCGTCCGCTTCGAGCAATTTATGGCCAATAAAACACACACACTACTAATAAGCGGTTATTAAAGCGGCAAGTCTGGGACTGTAGCAACGGAGGAAACGAACATTTAACCTCAAGTTAACGTGATAAAACCTCGCTGTGTTTCTCTAAAAAGCCTCCGTTCCTACGGTTTATTGTCAGCGAGGCAGCAGGACTCATTTTGTAGGTTGAGGAGGGGGTGGTGGTAGACCACGCGCACGTCCCGTTTTTAGGTTGGTGCGTCATGCTGCGTTCAGGTACATGTAGGATTTCTTTCCCTCACTGATTGAATTTGGAATTCCAGAATTTGGAATTTATGAAAAAAACAAAACAGAAAAAAAAACCTTACAGTAATTATGTCACTACAGTCCAGAACTTCTGTAACAGAAGAGGATACATTGAAAGTATCAAACATAAGAGGTGTGAGAAAGTCCATGAAGTTTTTTGTATGTATCAAACAAAACATAAAGGTTTAGGGCTATATCCTGTCAGCTACTGAACTCACTTATGGACAAAGTTTCAAGTTGTTTGTCCACCCAGACATCAGACGTTCAACTTTAAAGAATCTGCATCTGTGAATGTGATGCTAATACAATCAAGATATTAATTAGAAATTCCAAATTTTTATCTTTCAGAAAAAATCCATCTCTAACATAAAACCAGCTGCATTGATATA
>JBBBVT010000003.1:3506297-3518627 GCA_037177035.1 Craterocephalus eyresii
TGAAGGCAGCGACGCATGGAGACGCTTGGAACGGACGCCCCAAATTACGTCCGTCAGGGAGCATAAATGGGCCTTAACTCTGGAGTAAATGGTAATGGATAATTTACACTTTAGGTCATCTGCAGACATTTTCCAAGCATTTATATCCCATCCAAGAGGTTCACAATACAGCTGCAAAATGTAATGTTTATTCGGAGACCCTATATGATAAATCCACAGGCAGACTTCCTGGAACAGGCTCAGGGAAAAGATCTGAATTTCCACCCCTTCCCTCCACAACCCAGACGAACCTCACTGGCATGCCCAGTGGGCATAATTCAAAAGTATAATTTTTTTGCCCGCATACTTATTCAGGACCAATATTAAAATGTTACTTTAAAATGAAAAAAATGAAAACTAGTAAAAAATGAAAAAAGAAAAACTTTCATTTATCAATCTGTCTGCATGTAATATTATCAGATGTCCTTTTAGGAGGAAATTACAAACAAAATCCTTCGATAGAAAATGAATTCCGTGATAATGAGAAATAATGTGGTTTAACAGATTTTACGTTCTATATCGTAGAACAATACGAAAAATAGAAATGGATAAACAAAAACGGCAGATAAAGAAATGCTCCCGCATTAGTAGAAGGAAACTTCCTGAATGTGCTGTTTTTTTACACAGCCCCTGGAGTCCCACTGGGTCTCTGCAGCTGGTAATTACCACGTTAAAAGTGCTAAGTCATGAATAATACAGTGTGCTTTCCACACAATTAAATCAGGCAGCAATCACTCAATGTTACCAAATAACTATGTGCCGGTTAACACCTGGAGCAGTGTAATGAATAATATGCCGTCATGTCACTCAGCTTCCAACCCCCCAAACCAAATCCAAACAGTCTGCATTAAAACACTGAGAACGGTGGAGCTCGGCTCTGCTGAGATGTGAAACTCAGCTTCACAGTTTACTCTTCTTTAGTTCGCTCACAGTTTCATTTGTTTTGACACGGCAAAATTTTACCCAAACTAAACTGCAGCTCAAGTAAAACTCTGAACTTTGGGTGTTTTTTTTACTTTCTCTGATATTCTGCATTATGAGTGGAAGCAGATATAAACTATCTACTACTTAGTTTTAACATGAGAAGCCATTTTCTTCATCTAAGGCAAATTACAACCACTATTCACCCTTAACAAATTTAATCTACATGATATCTACAATTTGCTCAGTTAGAGCAGGCAGTTACAGGGTTAATTAGAAATAAAAGAATAAATAAGCTGGGAGTTGATACAGGAGCCTGCTAACTTACTAACTCACCACCTCGTTATCCCATCATTCAGTTTTACTTTATTTCTTTCATTCTTCACCTTGCAGGTGATCTGCTTTTGTTTTCTGTGCAGGCAGAGAACAAAATGACCTTTTCTTCTTAAATTTGTTCTGAATTTATTCTTTTATTTTCTTTTACAAAAACTTTCCATCGGACTCATCAAAGTGTTCATGGACTGTGAAACGGTTTCTGTTTCTGTACTCTTAGAATGATTCATCGCTCCATTAGGTGAAATGATGTGCTAGCTGGCTGTAGCATTTGCAGGTAAACATGTTCAGGAGGTCAAAATCCAGCTACAACATGTAGTTTTTATTCACAGACTCTAAACATATGATGAGTGATCCATGATACACCCTTATTTACCAATTTTTCATGATGAAATAACATCACTATCGCTGCTATGTTGCTAAGAGAACTCTGTTCTGAATAGAAAATTATGATGCCAATTCTAATTCCTGTTAAACTTTTCACCAATTAGAGAGCTTAGATTTATGGTAATATCCAATCAGGAGCAGCCAAAGTTCAAGTGAGCAGAAAGTTTTATGTGTGTCTGAGTAGAAGAAAATAATGGTCCTCTGTGGCTGGAATAAAGCCAGGAAGCTGAGTCAGAGTTGGTTCTGTGAGGATAGGAGGTAAATAGCAACATGAATAACCGTAAATGTGTAAATATATAAATAGTTTCTGTATTGTTTGTTTCAATGCCAATATTTTTCTCCTGAAAGCCAAGACATGAGAGAATGATGTGCGGATGAGAAAAGCCTTGGTCACTATGTGTTATTTTTACAAAGTGCTGTTAGTAGCAGTTTATGCTGCTATATCTGTTCATTTTACATCATTTTAGCCTCATAATCTGACACCTGGGATTGTTCTGGAAACAAGTTGCCATGGTGACTGGGGTTAAAAGAGTTGAGATTCTTCATGTATGTTAAATTAATAACTTTTTGACAAAAACAAAAAAATGGATTGGAGTTTAATGGATTAATTTATTTTTACGAGATTAAGCTCATCCGAGAAATTTTTCATTTTTCTAAAGTTTCCGAACTGAAATATCTTCAGCGGTGAATGTTAGACAGAGACTCGGTTGAGATAAGGCTGTAGATGTCTCCATGTCCATAAAAAGCAAGCCGCATGATAAATAGCCTCAAATGCTTTTGGCCAGCAAAGCCAGGACCGACCGGGACATTGCCTGATGGTCCCCCTCCTCTGATCTATAAATGAATATCAGCCATCAATCATTGTCAGGGCCATCCTTCTGCAGCCCAGGCGCGTGGGGTTGACTAATGTCACTGCATGTTACTGTCCAGCCTTCCCGCCTCCTCTCCTGCTCACTCACATCAAACGGACCTGACAGGCCACCGGTTACAGACCAAAGGGGCACCACAATGTCACCTTTTTAGATTTTCGGGGGGAGGGTGTCAGGGTGGGGAGCAGAGACTTGTTGAGGGGACACAATAAGCTCCCAGCAGCCTGCTCTTTGTTTGGCCTGTTTGACTGACAGCCGGGTATGTTCGGTGGGCAGTGAAGAGGACGCTGGCTGACAAACCTTCTGACTGCTGTGAAGCAACATCTAACCTCCGCTCCCACCCGTCCAGCTCCGGTCTGTCCGCCTCAGAGCTCATCCAGCTGCATCTACAGCTGCGGGGAAAGAATGAGGAATATCTTGTTGTTTTTGGCTGCTTCTGACAGTTAATATAGGGATTTATAAAAACAAACAAACAACATTCTTCCGTTTCACGTTGCAGGGCCTTTCTGAGGCTCCAAACAGCCCCCAATCACTTTTTAATATGCATTTTTATAGATGAGTTCAGTAGGCCCTATACCAGGACACAGCCAGAACAAAAACATGTTAACCAGCTTAATAACATTTCGTAAAATTTGGAAAAGACGTACAAAAGTGTACAAAACAACCTTTCATGATAGAATAGTATAATAGGTCATTTTTATATCTCCTTTACAATGGTTACAACTAGATGTCGTTAACACTTTATGCACTATACTTTTAATTCTGTAATGGTGACATACTTTGTTTTCCAAACTTTACGTCCATTTTTCTTCTTTGCTAAGCATAGAAGCATGTAAGTTTGAATACTGGTGACAAATTGGTCCTTTTTGGTCTCTAGATAATATTTTTCTACAGTTATTCCATGATTTAGACTATTTTGGAGGGGCTAGGACAATACATTTTTATGTCATTTTGATCTTTTTATAATCTTTTTGGGTGCTGATTCAATTCAAACTGCATTTCTTTTATAATAGCGATTTTTGAGATTTTAGTTTGCTTTTTTAATACAGAGTGGAAAAGTCGAATGATGACGATGTCTACAGGCTATATCAGGAACCGTATTTCCCAAAAATGCACATCACATGTGAGTCAGTTTTAAGATTTATTCAGCAGCAAAATTTATTTGAACCAGATGAAAACAAAGCATTTAAATTTTGAAAAAAAATAAAATAAAATATTCAAAAAATATAATTCAAAAGCTATATAGAAAAAATCACAAAACTTATGCGAACATATTTTTTTCACCCAGACAAAACTCTGTTCATCAAACCTCCCGTGACATCTAATTCAGCCTCGATTTTCATCCTGTCTCTTCTCTGGAATCTCTCCAGTCAGTGAAAGTCAGTGCGATGTTGCTCCGTCCTTTTCTCTCTCTCTCTCTTTACCTCTCTTCAGTCGATAATGTCCTCCCAGGTTTCCATGATTCAGTCATGGTGCACATTTAAAACATCCAGAGTGACATGTAGTCGCTGGCGTGTGATGTGGGGAGGTAAAACACAGCTGTAACACAATGATCCAGGCGGGAGATTATAATACGGAAGTGTTTTCTCAGCCACGGGACGCAGCATGGTGATCACACCTGTGTGAAGTTCACCGTTCCACCAGGTGTGTCTTCCACTCACATGCTGCAGTGAATGAGGTTTAAATTGATCTTGTTTTTACTTGTGATGAAGTCACAAAATATTTTTGATCCCCTCTTTTATCTCAATTTTTAAAATAGTTGCCACAAAATAAGCATTCATTTACATTGGAAAATGAATATATTTTAGATGTATACTTTAAATCGAATCATTCTGTCTAAAGAGGAATAGTCTTTTAATGATGTCCATCAGATCTTCAGTTCAGAGACAGTCGTGCAAATCACTGAAAATCACAAAGCAATGTAAAATGTAATTTTCTGATCACTTTTGATCATTTAAAGTTCTGAGTAACGTACTGTTACTTTTTTAGAAAGACCATGTTGTTTTCAGGTTACTTTTCAGTTTCATACAGAAATAAGATCCCATCAGTTTTAAAGCTAAATCCATGGAGTTTGACACGAAACACAGAGAAATTAGTACATCTGATTCATGGGAAGTGGACACTTTGTTCACATTAAACAAAACAGGACATTTATAAATTAATAAAACCTTCAATATTTCACATTACAACCACTTATAG
Source organism: Craterocephalus eyresii (assembly GCA_037177035.1). NCBI lineage: Eukaryota > Metazoa > Chordata > Actinopteri > Atheriniformes > Atherinidae > Craterocephalus > Craterocephalus eyresii. The sequence goes on from JBBBVT010000003.1 coordinate 3,511,046, forward strand.
TGACACAGACCAGATCAGTGCAACGTAGCCTGGATGAGCTGAACCATAGACAGAAACTGGACGTTTATGACTGCATGCAACCATCAGCTGAGCGACAAAACTCGGAAATGCAGGCTGTGAGAGTGAGGGAGAAATGGATCAAATCCAGAAGGCGTAGCTGCTACTGGAGCCAGAAGAAACAAACCAATAGAAACTCTGCTCCCATTCACCAGCGCAGGCCCCGCCCAACAAATCCTGTTAGATTCACAGCCAAAACTTGAGAATTTGCAAAGAGGACTGATTTGCAACTTGTATAACTTGTAATCAAATGTTTTTAGCTTGAACGAGAAGAATACAAAGTTTTACACAAAAAACTTTTAATTTTTGACTTGAAAACATTAGTTTTGATTAAATAAAACATTAGTTTTGATTAAATAAAACATTAGTTTTGATTAAATAAAACGTTAGTTTTGATTAAATAAAAATTAGTTTTGATTGAAAATATTAGTTTTCATTGAATTTGGAGAATATGTTCTCTCAAATATATATTTTTTAATTGCAACCTATTTTGTTTCTATCTCTACAAAAAAAATTTGATTCTCACTTTTTTCTTTTGATCTCAAAATGCAGTTTTGGTTTCAAATCTATCTGATTTGTTTGGATAATAAAGAAACAAATTTCCCTCCATAGGCACGCCTAGAGTACTGTCCCAATTCCGAAACCTCCGAAGTAGCCTCTGAATCCACCCTCCATACTCGCAGCAAACTTTTAGCATGAAACGCAGGCTGCTGGAGATGTATCCTTTGCGGCCTCTTTTCTCTCATCATTCATAATTATCCTCTCCTCACACACCAGGTAGGCTGTCTCAATTCATGAATGAATAAATGGCTTTGTAGTGCGCAGCCTACACTCCGTAGCCTTCTTAGGCTCCCCCCGGAATGAGACGAAGCGCTTAAGTCACTTTTCAGTTCAGACTGGTTAAACTTTATTTATAAATCACCAATTCACATCAGTCCTCTGCAGGCATTTTCAGACGCAGTCCATTTCTTTGTAGGCCACTTATAATCCAGTCAAGGCAAATCCATTGTCTGATTCATATTAGTCCGGTTCATGATAACTTTGTCCATAAACTCATTTATAAAAACAATTATTGAGCTACTTAAACCAACAGATTGTATCAGATCTTGTCTTTGATTCAGTCCTTCACCCTGAGCTGCACGAAGAGACGATGGAGAGAAAAACCGTCATAAGAGCCAGAACCAGGAAGGACGGCCGTCTGCCTGGACAGGTTGGGGGTGGAGCAGACAGGAGTGGGGTCAACAAGCAGCATCTAAGCCAGGATACCTGCTGAGACAGCAGAAAAAACAGCATGATACCATTTATGTCAGATCTTCATGCACGGGAAGTAAAAGTTTGGTTCAATTCTCCAAAATGGTTAAATGCAGCCCAGTCAGTGAAGCAGCCTTCTCCCTAGCTGGTTCCTCAAGCAGCACATGGTTGAAGTACTGATGTTGGTTTAGGGTTTGTCTGATTGTTTTAAATAAAGCTGTGAGTATCTGAAGGTTTGCTCTGCAGTAGTAAAACAGTGCTGCTGCACAGTCAGCTGTCAGAATCTGTAATGTTCCAGCTCAGATTCAGACTCGGTCCTGGTGCTGCCGTCCTCGCTGACATCGACCACGCAGCATGTCTGGCGCTCAGCGACGGCAGCTGCTGTCCTTTCCTGATTTCTACCTGCAAACACTGGATTCTTCTGCTAAGAAAGCTCAGAGCAGAGTCTGCTGCAAAACCAGCGAGCCGCTCCCGATTCAAACTAAGGGAAGGAAAATAGGTTCAAAGTTAAAAAAGATGTTTCTATGCCAACTTCTTCAGATTAAAGTTGACAGGAACACCTGAGGATGTAGAAGACAATGTACAGAATATCAACATCTTATATCTGCAAGCTAACCTTCAACCCACAGGTCACCAGATCCAGTCCAACAGCTGCCCCATGAGTCCGAACTAGCATTCACAAAGATCACATCACAGAATGTACATGACATTTGTTCCCATCATACAGATCCTGATATGTGGATGCATGGGAATGAAAACAAAGATGTATGAGTAGATTTCAGTTATTGATTTGTCCGTGGCCGGGTGGGGTTGTGTTGTTCACATTTAGCACCTGGATCAGTTCATTAAAACTATCGGTTCAACCTCACATCACCAGAAATATGTTAAAACTTCTCCTGGTTAACCACGACCCCCTCTAATATCTAACCAATCACACAAGATTGTTGTCGGAGCTGCACAAGCTGAAACTTCTGCTCAGCAGGTGTGTCGAGAAGAAGCTGTAAGATGTTCCAAACCAGGACCACGTGAACAGAACTGTGTCATTTTTATTTTCCAGAGTTTATGACAGGCAGCTTGTTCCCGAAAACACAGCCGGAGAAATTTCAACCACTTTGTAAGATTGTTGTTCCTTCCCTTAAAGAAAAACACACATTTCACATCTCAAACACACATGATCGTGTGTCTTACAATTTTTTTTTTTTTTTAAATAAAACAAATTCTATTTTACCTGTTTTCCCCAACTTGTTTAGAATCTCTTACACAAAGGTCACTTAGATTAAATATTTTGGGGTTTTTCATCTTCACAGAAATAAAAGTCAGGTTTTTAAGTCACTGAAAGACAACAGGAAGGCAGTTTCTGTTTTTTTCACTTTCAATGACACGTGAAAACATTTCTGAACCGTTTAAAAGTATACCATCTTCATTAAATGAAAATGGGGAAAATATTAGCCTAAATGTAATACTGTAGAATTTAGCAGCATTTTTATAGGCATTTTACAAACATGTTTGCTTCAAACGTTATAGAGATTAAAGCAGTTTTTTGTTCTTCTCTGTCTGTCTCCCCCTTTGTCCATCTTCTCATCGGACGGATTCCTGCTCCACCAGATGCTGATCGAGCCCAGAAACACGGCATGGACGACTTCATTTCGGCTAACCCCTGCAACTTTGACCACGCCTCCCTGTTTGAGCTGCTGCAGCGCCTCACCTTAGACCACAGACTCAACGACTCCTACTCCTGCTTGGTAAGGAAAAGGTTTGGCATCAATGCTGCTTCACCCATGGTCAAAGGTTGCTGAAAAAATGTAGCTTTAAATTCTGTCCATACATTTTCAGCCTGTGAGGAGATTTTTATGTATAAATATCACATTAGTTAACCCCTGAAACCCTGAGAAGCTTTCCTAAACAGACTCAAAGTCAATGAAACATTGCAGCAAAACTGTAATGTTCATATTCAGGAACATTGTCTCTGTTACAATAACAGTGTTAAATGCAATAACACAGAAGAAATGTTTGCAACCCCAATTCGAAAAAAAGTTTAGACGCTGTGTGAAATGCAAATGAAAACAGAAAGCGAAACCATATTTTATAAGATAAAGAACATATCAGATGTTGAAACTGAGACATTTTAGCATTTCATGGAAAATATGAACTCATTTTGAAATTATATAACAGCAAATCAAAAAGTAAAACGTTGGAACAGAGGCAGCAAAAGGCTGGAAAAGTAATTGGTACCAATGAAAAGAACTGGAGGAGAATTTGACAACTAGGCAGGTTAGGCAGAGCCTCGTAGATGCAAAGATGGACAGAAGTTCACCAGTCTGAGACAAACTGGAGTTGAGGATGCCACCATCAAGTGTTCAGTCCCATCAGCAGATCCAGATCAGCAGGAATGTGTTTCCCCCACAGGGCTGGTTCAGTCCTGGCCAGGTGTTTGTCCTGGACGAGTACTGTGCTCGCTACGGCGTTCGAGGCTGCCATCGGCATTTATGCTACCTGAGCGACCTGCTGGAGAGGGCCGAGAACGGAGCCATGATCGACCCCACCCTGCTCCACTACAGCTTTGCTTTCTGTGCCTCACATGTCCACGGAAACAGGTAGGAATCAAACCACATCCAAGCCAACAAACTCCTCAGATTTAGTCTTTCATTTATTTGGTTATTTTATTGAAGTTTTTTCTTTTGTTTCCTTTTTAGTTTCCGTTTATAGTTATATATTTATATACATTTCCACAATACCGTAATTCCAAAATTTAGGTTCCACCTACTCAGTCATGCAATCAGGATCATGCTGCTGTTCATTGTAACTTGGCCTCTGAAAAGTTGTCACTTACCTAGATTTCCCAGTCCAAGTGAGAATCCGCTGTATTTACTTCACTGTCAGTCCCGAATGGTGATCAAACCCCCTATTCAGCAGGTTCAAAGGTTCCTATGTAAAACATTTTATAACAAATTGTTTAAAACATTTAAAACACAAAAAGATGTATAAAAAAGCACAAAAAGCACTCTCCATTTCAGCTCCACATTTAGATGTTAGGCTCAGTCTGCTGGAAGGATCATGAACGCAGGGATCTTGTTTGGATTAAGTCCATGTTCATGCTGAGAAGCTTTTTAAAAAATTAATCAAACGGCCTAAAAACATTTGAAAACCGGTCCCCATGAGGGACCGGTTTTCAAGAGGGCCCCATGTTGAGCATGAACTGTGATCATGGTGAGGAACTGGAATGAGAACTGGAGCGTTAACAAAGACTAGATTTTGAGAGGGATTCCTTTTAGATCTGCTGTTTCTCACCTTCCATCCCACATGGAATAACAGGTTGGGGCAGAATCTAACTCCAATCCATAAGACCAAAGAAATCATGAAAAACCAATAAAGAGGAAGCAGGGATTACCAGGCTGTGGCAGGCGAGCACAAAAAGTGCTGGCAGAGAGAAGCGGGTCGTAAACGTAGGTGAAAAGAGTCGGGCTGGATACACTGAGGAGAAAACTGATGAGGAGAAGTGTGTTCACCTGTAGTGAAAGACAGATGGACAGCATCAGAAACCAGCCAGATCCATGGCGGAGATCTGGCTGCGTCTCTGCTAGGACTGGACAGATTCCAGTGACTCCATTGTTTCCTTGCATGTTTACTTGAACAAGTGTTTTTTGTCCCAATAAATCAAAGAGCCATATTTTCTTCTTCTTTCCTCTTGGTCTGTAGTGAAATGGGAGGATATGGCCTCATCTACAGTGTGAGATGGTTAAGCTGCTTCAGTAACAAACACATCCAAACCAAGCCGCAAAGTTTCTCAGCATTCCTTCCGAGTCCCTGGACTCTGTTGGACTCTGTTGCAGCCTATGACACTATATGTCAGTTGTGAAGGACAAAGTGGGTTCAACTTGATGCTAGCAAGGCGGGCCTTATATGCATTTAATGCATTTAAGGAACCAGGGGCAGGATGAAGAAATGAGTCTCATTAGTGAGAGCAAACATGGGAAGCTGCAGCGACCAGCCAAGCAAACTCTTCCCAGACTTTCCATGTTCCAATCACTGCACTGTGATGCTGTAACGCTGTTTATTACATGACGGTTTACTTCAGACCACGGAGCATATTTTATGAAAGCCAGCAGCATGTGGAGCGATGAAGTAACTAAAAATGGTCCGTCTGTGATCTTTCACGCTGCTGCACGTTAGCTGTATAGTCCTCGCTGGTCATTTTCACATCAAACATCAAACTCTAAACACAACTTCTAATGTTTTCTTATTTGCTCACTAGGAAATGAGCCATGTAAGCATCTGTTTTCAGTCCTAAATAAAGCTGAAGCTGCCTCTATGAGTCCAACACATATCTGATGTGTATTCTATCCTAGTTTTGTGTGGAATCACAATCTGCTGCTGATAATTTCTTTTTTCTCTTAGGGACTCTTTTTAGCAGCTTTCTGTGCTGCTGGGTCATTTGCTGGCTACAGAAGAGTCCATTACTACCCCAAACAGTAGTTGAATAAACAGTTCTCTCTGTATCAGAGCTGCAGAGGACACGCATGCAGCGACAATTGACATCACATCCGTAGGACTGTGCGGAAAATTCGGACCCCAAACTTCAGCGCATTATGCCGCTCACAGCCTGTTAGATAATATATAAAATTCACCTCTTCTCAGAAAGTCTTCTTTGACTTTCACTTTCAGATCAAATGGTGTCATTTTCTGAAGCTTCTTTGCTGTGACACAGGCATCATCAGTATGAACCCCGTTATCTTAGTTGCACTTATTCCCCTCACCTCGGATCTGCTGCGACGGACTCACCCATCAAATCTGTCAACGTCGCCGTCAAACATCTGTGGATGAAGTAACAAAGATAGACGAGGGCCACTCCAGTACTGAGAGCAAAGGTCAGAGAGAGCTGTCAGGACCCCCGTCACCACCTCCCCCTCATCCCTCCAACTTACCCTGTCCTCCCTCCATCCATCCATCCATCCATCCTGCTGCCCTGCTGACACGCAGTGATGGAGGACGGAGACTCTCTGATCAGCACGGACAGACGGACTGAAACACTGAGCTATGATTTAGGCTGAAATATGATTTAAATTGATAACAGGATCTATGCAAATCCACATCCAGGTCTTTAATGTTAAATCCAGAAGGGACAGAGCTGTGTGCTGGCTAAAGCCCCGTCCACAAGCATCAAGCCCGGCCGGCCACTCCGCCTGGAGCGCCAAACATGACAGGCTGACAAGTTGTCAAGCGTGACGGGCTGACGTCTCTGCTGCTGCTCGTGCTTCTGTGCAGTCACCTCATCCGAATCACTCAGCCACACAAACATAAACACAAACGCACAAAACACCGAACCCCTGCATCTTAATGGTCCGCTGGCCTGCAGGCGTGTGCGCACCGAGCTGGACACGGCTGTCCGCTGGCCGTCCCCAGTGTCAGGACCGGATTTCTGACCGGCTAAAAATGGACTCTCTTTACATCTGCTGCGTGCTTCGACATAAATAAAAGAAAAAACATTTTCTCCTAGTTAGGTACAAAAAGAATTTCTTAGTTTTCATGGTTGTGTTACATTATACTGTAGAAAATGAGCAAAGAATATATATTTACTAATGCATTTCAAATTTTTTAGCACTTAAGTTCCACACTATTATTTTCCAATTTTAAAGCAAACATACATACAGAAACACAGCCCTTTTAATCCCAGTACATATGCAGACATTAGATTTCCAGGACAGCCTCAGGTGTCAGATTATGATGCTAAAATGATGTAAAATGAATCAACAGATATAGCGGCATAAAGGCCAACCAGAAGAAGAAAACAGGATTTCTTACTAAAAAATATTTGTAGAAATAACTAACTGATCAACAGTGACTTGGGGCCTTATGTAGCCTTATAAAGGAATGTGCAGCTTTCACACTGAACGTTGGCATATCGGCAAATTTAGAAAACTGCGCCCCACAGAAAAATTCAGATGTCAAAAACTTGTCAGTATTCCTCCATACTGCTCGTCCAATGCAGTCCGCGTGTTCTGTGTGTGTAGCGTCCATAATTTACTCGCAACGGCATCATTTAGTATATTTTTAAAGCCCAAACCTTTAGCCTGTTTGCTTACTGGATGCGCGCGCGTGCGTGCGTGTGCTGGGGCCGCCATTGCATCCAGTGTCTTGTCATGGCACGCGCGTGTGCATCATGGACAAACACGCATTCACTTGTGCTTAAAGGAGAACTCAGGTATTTTTCAACCTGTACCTATGTTGTAGCATGCTATATGATCATTTACTCACCCAGACAGTTGTGGCGCAACTC
>JBBBVT010000003.1:3593997-3604634 GCA_037177035.1 Craterocephalus eyresii
TGTTTGCCATGGGTGGCCCTACCAGGGGCATAAAGCCCCCGACAACATAGCCGCTAGGATCATTGGAACACTCAAACTCCTCCACCACGATAAGGTGGCAGCCCAGGTAGGGGATCAGTTGTACCATTACAGTATTTTAAATCAGTAAGAGTTTTTGAATAATCCTGACATAAAAAAATGACACTAATCTATCTTAGAAGTAAGAAATGTTTTTTTTCTTCTTATTCTAATTTCGGTCATTTTATTATAAAAAGAATGCAGTTCTGCAGATTTGATTTATATTTCAGTCAAAATTATGGAAAAGAAATTGAACCAGGTTCATAGAGTAAAGGCTGAAGTCATATTAATCATAAAAGTGTGGTTACCACGGAGACAAATTCAGTTCAGTTCACTTACACAGTCATCTTTAGGCACAGTCCACTTAAAGGAGCTACGCCTGATAATATTTCAATCTTTCTAAGAAAAATGGCTTCTACATGGTATATCATGTGGTATCGAGGTTTCTACTGCAGTCTTTAAGGTTAATTACTGTATTTAGATCACACTTTTCTCATCTTGTTGACCAATCGAAGCGCTTCACCCTTTCACACACACACTCTTACAGAATTTCTTAGTCTGTAAAGCACTCGTTTGCATTGTCACACTTCAGCCATGCTTTTTTCAGCCCATTCAACATTTTGAATGTGTGTCGGCTCTGTGTGAGAGAGCGAGCTCCAATTGTCTATTAAGGGTAGTTAATGGTCAAATGCTGAGATGCAAAAACAACGAAAAGCAAAGGCACATTTACACAGCTCACTCTTTCTTCTTAATCACGATCTTTTCTTGAAAATAAGCAACATGCTTTCTGGAGCAAAGAAACTTTACATCAACAAATAACCATTATTTTACCTCCAGGCCTTGAGGGCCTGCAGGTTTTTGTCGTTAGCCTGCTGCAACACATCAGACTAAAATGAAAGGGTCATTGTGAAGATGTTAACAAGAAGCTGTTGGATCCATTTGATTTGAATCAGGTATGTTGGAGCAGAGACACGACAAAAAACCCACAGGATAGTGGCCCTCTAAGGAAGCAACAGTGTGCAGTTACAATAAGTCACTTTTGTTCAAACAACATTGCGGATTGCTTGTTTTGAGATCTTTTCTCTCAAAGCGAGACAGAAACAGTAAAAGAAGCATCGGCAGGCAAGTTTAGAGGTTTTGGTGATTTATTTTTCCTTGACTTGAGGGTTTGACCACTTGATTAAGATACTTTAAACTTTTCGGGCAGAGAAATGTGGAGCCTAAGCCAAAAGTTGCAGTTTCCCCCTCATCCACTTGAGGCCAGCTCCATTGGGGAGCAAATCCCTGTAGACTCCCATGTTAGAAAGGAGCATCAAGGAGGCAGAGGGTAGCACAACCGTGGTTTTTAGCCGGCTAACATCACGCCTAGCTGTAGCCCACCTGCCTCTGTCAGCTGGTTAGCTCCCGTTAGCTTTGTTAGCTCATGGCCACAGGCAGCTCAGCTCCTCATGCTCACCCTGCCCCCCCTCAGTGCACATTTTGTTTCTGTTTTATGGGAGAGACCAGGTTTATGATGCTGACAAGATGGCGGTGGTTTGACCTCCCAATGAGCCTTAATTCATCTCCTCAGAAATGTATGGGCCACGTGATGGAGGCTCTGTCCACATATTTTACAGTCACTGAGAAATATTTTCTTAGTTCAGGAAAACTTACTAAGTATAACTCGCTGCATTGACAGTTTATTTTACTGGATTATAATCTGAATCTTCTCAAGTTAAGTGTTTTATTTTCCCTCATATTAAGATAGCTCTGTATATGTACTGTGCTTCCTGTTTTCTTATTCAAGGCAAACTTTAACATGATAATGAGGAGACTGAATTCATTTTATGTTGATTGATTGGATCCATTTCAATTTTATTTTTGGTCAAAATAAGCTTGTTTTCTAATTCATGCTGGTTTGTCTCACTTTGTAGAGCTTCTTAGCAGGCAACAAACCCAAATCTTGTTTGAGGGGACCAGATTTTATGACATATCAGGAAGCAGCAAGCTCCAACCACATTGTGTGAAATATTATTTTCTCACAATATAGTCATGACCTATTTTAACAACCTTCATGCGACATTAGAAACACCAGTGTGTTTCCTGTTACTGTAACTTCATTTGTATAGCACATTCTCAGGTTCAGGGTAATAGTATTTAATTGTATAGAAGTGTTCATATACACATGCATATATATATATATATATATATATATATATAGGTGTATATCATGTAGCTTGGGACTCTGGCTACATTTTATAAAACCTATAGAATGCAGGTTGTGTAATCCTCCTGTGTGATTGTAAGAAAACAGCTTGTGTTATACAAGTGTTTGTTTGAATGGGTAAAGAGGAATCACATTATGAAGCACTTTTTGGAATGTAGGGGATGTTTATAAATCCCTTTATAAATGCAAATCTTTTCCCCTGTTATGATCATATAGTTAAGATATCCTTCGTGTGAATACGATTGTTCCAGATTGTTCCATACTTTTTTCTGTCTCTTTTTGTTAACATCCTCTACACTTTTTTTCCTTTCTCTAATTGAGTGTAGATATAATCCTGGTTTGTGTTACATTAAAATGATCTATCCAGGGAGTTGTATTTACATTCGTCTTCCATATAAGGAAGAAAACAGAGGGAGAATGAACACAAAATGGCTGCTGTAGGAAAAAATGGCTACAGATGGGACCTGCATGACATGGTGCAAAGTCTACAGAAAAAGAAGAAGTGAAGTAGGAGTGGATGTTGAAGGAAGGGAGAGCAGCCAGTCAGTGGATCAGTCACTCCAGGCCTGGCCTCTCAGCAGGAGGTTGTGCTCGGGGCGAGATCACAGGCCTGCTGCCACGCTGAAGCCTTCACAGGCACACAGTGACAGATAAGAGGCTGCTGGCACCAGGTCGCCTCACTGATTCACCCAAGCAGGGCTCAAGCTCTGCCATCTCGACTGACATCCAAGCTCCATTGACAAAGCTTGACCTAAACGCAGACCTTTTCTCTTCAGTGTGTCAAGGCTACAGCGAGTGAAGTTTGATCCAAAAAAATAAAGAAGAAAAGAAAAAAAATAACAATTCCTACTTGATTTGTGGTGCTCTATCAATTAATTAGTTTGTTATAAATTAATTTTCACAAAAATTTTGCCATGCATTTCCAAATCCTGTATAATAATAACTATAAGTCAGCATGTCATAGATTTAGAAAGCTTATATTAAAAAATAGTTCCCATGAGGGAAAACAATGATGTTCTCTCAACAAAGACTTTTACGTTAATTCTTTTAAATGACTCTCTATTGACCCAGTCTATATTCTTGATGTTACGGGGGTATGGTGGCTTAGACACTTCTATAAAATATCACAATCCTCCTTCAAGTGGATCGTTAGCATCATAAGCTAATCAGTAAGTCATTAGCATTTGTTGATCTCTGGTGCATGTGGATGCACCGTACAAATGCTATCAGAAGTCTAAAAGACGACCGGCCCTATAGATCCATTTACCATGGTCCATAACTAGTCTGTTCAGCATGGATGGTGGACTGGCTGCGGTGTTGTGCTGAACAAATGTGCTTTACCAAGAGTACCTTTATGCAAATAAGACTCCTCTTGCGTATTATTATTTATTTGAAATCAGTCTGTTGCTGAATTTGCATATCAATGCTGGACCTGATGGGGGGGAGGCAAAATAAAGTAGATGAAAGAGAAAGGGAGAGTGAAGAAAAGAAAACAGAGACAAAGACACACCAACCGCTCAGTCTAAAGAGCTAAAACACCTATAAGGAAACAGAAGAGCACTTTCAGCATCTTTGGGATAAACTAAGCTGACAATCATCAGGAGCACCGAGATGCACCATAATTGTGTGCCACAACGCACCAGAGATCATATATACAGTAAATATATATACTGTAGATGAGGGGGTTGACAATGTTTATTCCTTAAAAAGGGAGACATGCAGAAAACGTTTGCCCATATGAGGGCTACTTAATGTGGCCCCTACGAGGGCCACAGTCTTGTGGGTTTTCAATGTTTTCTTGTTCCACTACATCTGACTGAAATTAATGAGCCATGCTGCAGAACTTTGTTGGCTGTTGGATGTATTTGAGTCAGGTGTGTTGTAGCAGGGAAACATGGAAAACCTGCAGCACTAAAGTCCTCATAGGGCTGATTAAGGAGATGCAAAATGGCACTTTTTAACATTTTCCAAAGGAGCTGAAGCTGCTTTGAGTTACTGAAAAGCGCTATATAAATAAAATCTATTATTATTAATATTTTTATTTATTACTATTATTATTATTATTATTATTTAGCATCATAATGTTGGCATGTTACAGTTTTGAATGGCTGGCCAGGAATATAACAACTTGGTGTCCTAGAAGTGAAGTATTTGTTAATTTTCAATGTGAAACTTCTGCTTTCATGGTTCGGATCATCATGTTTTACATTGTGAGGTCAGATAGATTTAGTAATAATGTGACTAATAACAAATACTTGCCTGCTGTTGACTTTCAGGAGGAAATTGGGGCATTGGTGGTAGTGGACCCAACCTTAAAAAGACCCTGGCCAGGTTTCCTGGACTTGTGAAGCTACATTAGCAAACAGCACAATAAATAACATTGAGGGTTAAGTTAGTCTCATATTTCTGTGTTTAAACAGCATCATCCTGCTTTTTGTCAAGATCTCTATTATCTGACGCCTCAATCCCTGATGGACTTCCTAGATTCAAACAAACACTGAGTCTATTGACATGTCTGTGTACATGTAGGGACATAATATGAGGATAGTATGGATTTGTTTATGGATCAATGTATTCATTTATGTATTTATGGTGTTAAAAATGCCGAGCTCTGATATGCACCATGTGTTTGTCTTTGTTACAGCAATGGTACACCAGCACAATGAACCTCGTAGGAACGTGGCTGACTGACCGTATGGACCTGCAGCTGCACGTTTATCAGCTGAAGATTCTCATCAGGATCGTCAAAGTGAGATTTCACAGCAATTATATATGAACCACATATTTAAAATGTCTTTTTCTCCACCATGAAGTAAATATTCACCAGAATTAAACTGAGATAAGAGTTCGTTTCCACTTTTTTTTCTGATCACCACATGAATTATTTAAAAAAGTAAGAATAACTGTGGCATGGAAAGCCACAAGGCAATTCACATTTCTTTATAGTGCATATTTCATGGGCGATTCAAGATGCTTTACATAAAACACACATTACAGCAGGGTGCAGAAGCATTAAAATGAAAGAAATAGAATAAATGAAATAAAAACAGAAGAAAAGAAGAAACTGTGGGTCATTTACAACTGAAAGCAAGAAAAAATGAGAAAAGACAACACATTAAAAACATTTTCAGGTTTAAAAAAACAAGAATTAGGAGTCAGCGACCCATGACCTAGACTGATGTGGAAAATAGGTTTTCCTTTTATAGCAAATCATGAAAAATTGCAAAATCATAACAATGACAGAGTCGGAAATAGGACATACGACTGTGACACAGGTTTTGTTGATTTAGCGTTCAATATTTTACAGAAATATTGCAGCCAATGACGCACCATGTGTGCAATATGGCAGGATGAATCCATGCTTAAAGGTAAACATCCATCTGAATTTACAGTGTCGGTAAAGACTTTTAGCAGAGTGGAGCAGGAGTAACACATTAGATCTCCACCCCGGTCTCTGTGTGGACGCTCCGGTGAAGGCGGAGATCAGCAGCAGCACTTGGAGGGGGACTTAGGACTTAGAGATGTTTTTCTACAGGAGAAAAAAACAAAATTTCACATCTCATTCTGTAGACAGGGTATTTGGAGATGTTTGTGAACAATTTTTTCTCATTACTATAGTCTACCAGGCTGTTTTAGAACCAGATTATTCCACACAACGAACCTGGAGTGAAAGATTTTATCTTTGAACATTAAACTCAGGCCATGCTCATGGAGGACTGAGACTGACTGAACGTTTCTATCTTATTCCAGGACGAACTTCTACCAGATCATTAAACTACCAGATAATCTATTTAAAAATCATAAAATTACTCATTAGATACTTCTTGAAATAGCTACTTTCAAATATAAACTCTTATAAGATCTTTTTTTTTCAAGTTATCACAAAATCAGACTCTTGATAAAATCTGTTACTAGAGGAATCTATACTCACCATCAACGTAATCAGCTCCACCTGCTGGTTACACAAATATCTAACCAGCCAATCACATACCAGCATGTAGACACGGTGGCGACAACTTGCTGAAGTTCAATCTGACCATCAGAATGACGGAAAAACAGGATTTAAGTGACTCTGAACGTGGCATGATGTTGGTCGTGTTTACTGTACTGGGATTTTCCCACACCAACATCTCTAGGGTTTACTGGGAATGGTCTGAAGAAGAGGAAACATCCAGTGAGCAGCTGTCTGGACTACAACATCTTGTTGATATCAGAGCTCACAGGAGAGTGGGCAGACTGGTTGGAGATGATGGAAAGTCATTGATCAAAAGGCAAAACCAGTCAGCACTGATTTCATAGTCCCAGCATGGCCTGGTCTAACCAGCACAGCCTACCTGAGTCCTGCTGCTGACCATGTCCATCCCTTTTTGAGCACAGTGGAGCATCTTCTGATGCTACTTCCAGCAGGATGATGCTCCATGTCACACAGCTCACATCATCTCCAACATGACTATGAGTCCACTGGACCCCACAGCCACCACATCTCAGTCCAGTATTCCAGCTTTGGGATGCGGTGGAACGGGAGATTCTCATCATGGATGCAGCAGCTGTGTGATGCTGTCATGTTAATATGCAGCAGAACCTCTGAGGAAGGTTTCCATCACCTTGTTGCATCTATGACACCAAGAACTTAAAAGTTCTGGAAGAGAAAAGGCTCCAACCTGGTACTAGAAGGTGTCACAGATAAAGTTTAGTCTGACAACATACCGTGTTTCCCGGATTATAAATTACTCCGTCCTATAAATTGAATCAGTCCGAAAATGTGCCGTGAAGAAGTAAAAACCATATATATGTTGTACTGGACCATAGGTCAAATTCACTTAAAAAGAGCAATTTACTTTGCCAAACTACGTGTGCATGTTACCAGACGAAATGCAGATTTAGGAGTAAGAATTCTCTCTGACCCTGCTACTGTATAAAGTTATTAAACTACACAACCGCACACACAGCAGGCTGGATAGCCGCTACGCTAACGTAGCACATTAGCAGTTAAGCTACATAACAGCATCAAGAACATACTTGGGAGGCTGAATGGGCCGAGTTAGCATAGTTAGCAAGTTCGACAAGCTAGTTACCCGTAAGTTAGTTCATTAAAAATGTTCATTAATGTATGTGTCTCATTCCACAAACATGCCGATCGTTCTACTTCACTTCTACTTCTTCTTCTGTGCTACAGTTGCTGCATTTAGTTACTATAAACCTAGAGCTCCCTCTGACAGTAATACACACTTCCTAGTTCGAATTCGTCAGTAGCCTATAAACTAACTTTTGAAACACGTAAAATTATACATGTATAAATCTCACCACAATAACAGAACCAGCAAGACTATGAAAAAAGTGTGACTGTGACTTGTATCCTGGAAAATACGATAATTACAATCAGTCTACTTTTGTATCCGGGTAGTAGTGGTGGAACATATACTTTATAAATCCTGTATTAACTCAGTACTGTTCTTCTCTCCGGGACAGAAAAAGTACCGTGACTTCCGTCTGCAAGGAGTGCTGGACTCCACGTTAAATAGTAAGATGTATGAGACCGTAAGAAACCGTCTGACCTTGGAAGAAGCCACAGCATCCGTAAGAGAGGGCGGGATGCAAGGCATTTCCATGAGGGACAGCGATGAAGACGATGACAACTAGATCGGAGCAGCCTCATAAGGAGAATCTTAAAACTTTTCCGTATGCGAGGTACACTGCCTGGAAACCCACCCAGCCTTTTCATGAGGTTAAAACAGATTGTCATGAAGCCCACCATGTTTCTTCCACTGGTTGATGTAACATCTTAAATTTCTGTTAATAGTATGAGAGGATAATATATAGCTTTTTTCTATAAACTTGATCTAAGTCTGTTCCATTAATGTTCATTCAGCTTTAACTTATAACTGGTTTGGTTCAAGGTTAGAACAACTTTCCAGCAGAGGCCAAGTAGTGCAGAAGTGTCTGTGTTATGTTTGTATCCCCACGTGCCATCCTTGTGGAACATGAGTAGAATATTTAAGGTCTGCAGTCAACATATCGACAGCTTCAATCACGAAGCTGTCGATATGTTGACATGTTCATGAAGTCAAACAAGACAAACAGGAAAAAGGAAGGCCCGGGTACCTTGGGAATTCTCCTTAGACAGGTTTCCCCATTTCTGAAAAGACGTCTTCACATTTTTATATATGCACTAGATACTGCTTGTTTTTGGTCATTTCCATTTATATACTCTTTTCCCCTGTTCAATGCAATCAAGGAAGTGATGCAGATGTTTATGGAAATAAATAGTCACTGGTCAGCCTGGGCGGCATGACGATATGTATCATTTGAAGCTCTATCATTTAAACCGGCACTTAAGAGCTTTATTTCACATGAAGTTACGCTTTACGGCATGTCCATGTACGGTGCCATACATAAACAAACACGGAGGAAGACAGTAACAGACCATTTCAGACCTGTAACTCACCACAAGATGACAAGCTGACTCAAACCAGGGAGCATGTACCTAAAAGAAGGCGAGTTTAGGCAACAGTTGAAGGAGCTATACCCGATTTCACGTCCGGCTAGTTTATTTAGCGACAGTGGCTAGTTTGGCGTGACGCTCTTTCTCTGCCAGGTTAATTTTTGAAACGTCTAGACTCCGATCACCCAGTAGTAGCGTTCCCCTAGTGAACTGGTATTAAGTTACGAAACCGCTTAGCCGAGAAAAAGCGTCACACAAAGCTAAAAAAAGTAACCGCTGTCGCTAACTAAGCTAGCCGGACGTGAAATCGGCTATAGTCCCTTTAATAAAGTTGCTGCTTCCCGCTCCCTTTAACGTACAACACAATAAACCTGATGTATCGTCTGCATTACAAAGTACAGAAAGTCAACTTGCTACATCTAATGACAGTGTAAGTACTCACCATAAACTCCAGGCACAGACACTGCAACAGGCTTTTACCCATCTCACACCGTATCCCCGTCCTGCACACGTCCAATTTTACCAACCCGCACCCACCCGAACCCGTTGGAATAAATACCAAACCCGCAACCCGACCTGCAGCTACGCAGCTCCGGGATGTTCCAGAAAGGCGACATTTGAGGATCCAAATGTCTGACATTTTACCTGACCTCATGTGTTGAATATCCAGCCGGCTTCCTTCTAAGAGGTCCAGAAGATCAGCAAGTGTTCCCATACGCAGCCGCAACAGCAAACCTTCGAGAGCTGTATGGCCACGTTTCCAGCTCTGAGAACACATCTGTAGCATCTGCAGCAGAAAGTCTGAAATGACACCAAGTAGCATTACAGAAAATAAAATGTTGATAGTAAGACACAGAATCAAAGCACCCTGCACTGCATCCTGCATTTGAATTTAAATTAGATAAAATATTTTGGATCTTAGAGTGAAAAATTACTTTGTTTAGTTTGTTGAATTAAAAATAAAGGTTCTTTCTAATTAACTCAAAATCTGATTGTAGCAGAAATAACTGTGAAAAAAAAACAAAAGTACATTTTAAAGAGGGAAAAGTTTTTTCTGTCATGAGAAAAAGATTAAAATATGAGATGAATATTCAATGTTTCTGCAGACCAGAGTAAAGTAGACCTTTAATCTCTGGATGTCAAACAGACTTTAGTTTTTTTGTGAACTTTCGTTTTCTTAAATGTTTTGTCTCGTTGCATTTTGACCTTTAATCACCAAGCTGGAATCCATGAGTCCAGATGAATGTTTGAGCCAAATCTGTTTGAACAGACTGCGTTTGGCAGAATGGGACCAACAAAGTGCCTCTCATCACAACAGCAATTTAGCAAATCTCAGATCTGCCTTTAACATTTCGAACCCTATTAATCTGTCCAGAGCACCATGTTCGAAACTAAGTGAAGTTGGAAAAACAATAATTGTAATAATGGTCTTCTGGAGGGTTAAGAGTTGCAAGCACAATGGCTAAAAATGCAAATGAAATAAAATCAGTGCAAAATAAAACAGTGCAATGATTCATAAATATCATCAACTCCGATTTTATTTCCAATAGATGATGAACATCATATCAGATGTGGAAACAGACATTTTATTATTTCACAGAAAATATGAGCTCATTTTGAATCTGATGGCATCAACACATCTGTAAAAAGTAGTTCCAGTTGTTTGGAAATCGTGTAGCAATCTCTCTTCTTTTAACATCTGTCTGTAAACATCTGGGAAGAGAGGACAGCAGCTGCTGGAACGTGTCTCATTCTGGTCTGATGCAGGATTCTAGCTGCCCTACAGTCCTGGTCCTTCATCATGATGCTCCAGATGTTTAGTCCTGCTGCAGGTCTGGTCCTTCATCATGATGCTCCAGATGTTTAGTCCTGCTGCAGGTCTGGTCCTTCATCATGATGCTCCAGATGTTTAGTCCTGCTGCAGGTCTGGTC
>JBBBVT010000003.1:3638710-3649260 GCA_037177035.1 Craterocephalus eyresii
GTGTGCTGGAGCCTATCCCAGCTGTCAAGGGGCGAGAGGCGGGGTACACCCTGGACAGGTCGCCAGTCTGTCGCAGACCTGGAAACTTTGATTAAATCATTTCATGTCAAACTCGTACCCAATCAGAGAGCTTAGATAGAGGGAAAGGTTAAATCAGGACCAGCCAAAGATCAACAAGTGAGCAGAAAGTTCTGTGTCTGAAAAAAAGAAAATAATGGTCCTCTGGAGTTGGATTTATAAAATAGGAGCTAAATGGCAGTTAAATGCATATAGCAAAAAAGCTGGAGGAAAATGTGTATATGTAAATAATTTTGGTCCTGTGTTTGTTTCAATGCCAATATTTTTTCTCCTGAAAGCCAAGACTTTAGAGAAAGATGTGCAGATTACAAAAGGCTTGGCCACTGCTGATGTGTGTGGTTATTTAATAAATTCTGATTGGTTGTGTTGGTTATAGGCTTTATGGTGCTATGCCTATTGATAATCTCATTTTACATCATTTTAGCATCATAATCAGACAACTAAGGACATGTTCTAAAACTTTCTGGAAATTGACTGGGATTAAAAGGGTTGAGCTTCTACGTGCATTCTTATATAAAAATAACAAGAATAATAAAAAAACTGGGATTTTTAGGACTTCTATCAGATGTCACCTCATCCACAACAGAGCAGCCTAAAACTCAAGATGAACCATTAACATTTTGATGGTTAGCACACACATGACTTAAATGGTAGCCCATTAAATCAAGCTTTTAAATGTATCATCATTTTTAATTAAAGGATTCTGTCAAACACGCCCTCCTCACTGTGGTCCCTGTGCCTGAATAATTCAGTCATCATAATCAGGGGTGCGTCAGTCCAGTCCTGGAGCTGCTGAAACTTTTAGATGCATCCCTTCTCCAACAAACCTGAATCCATCTGTGGCCCAGGTAGAACCAATCACATACTGGTTCTGTACCAGTAGCTGCCTGTCAGAACCGAGGAGAAGACACAGAGAGGAGCCCAAGAGAGAATGTACAATTTGAAGCAAAAATGCTGCCAAATGACCCCAATTAAATAACACACCTTCCACAGCGGGACTCTCTTCTGCAAAGATGGTGATGATGATGATGATGATGATGATGATGATGATGATGATGATGATGATGATGATGTTGATGACGATGATGGAAAGAAGCTGTGGTAGCTGCACTTTTTTCACATCACTAAGGTTCTGTTCTGAGTAAAAATGACCCATTAAAGCCAGGAAGTCGAGCCAGTTAGCAGCTAAACTTGCTAACAGTTTACAAAGTTATGATGAAGTACTGAAAGATGTCGGTTAACTGCTGTTTTACCACCATGTTAGTTTGTCTTCTCACATTATGTTGATGACGGCAAAGTTTCCAGCAGGAGAAGAGCTGGTTGACTGATGTGTTCACTGGTTAACTTGTGTTAGCTGTTTGTGTTTTCTAGTTAACTGGTTGATGCACTGGTTAACTGATTGTGTTTGTTAATTATGTGGTTGTGTTTGCTGGTTAACTGGTTGTATAAAGTGGGTAACTGGTTGGTTGTGTTTGTTAATTAGCTGGTTGTATTCACTGGTTAACTGGTTGGTTGTGTTTGTTAATTAGCTGGTTGTGTTCACTGGCTAACTGGTTGGTTGTGTTTGTTAATTAGCTGGTTGTGTTCACTGGCTAACTGGTTGTGTTGCTGGTTAGCTGGTTGTGTTTAACTGGTCGGTTATATTTGCTGGTTAAAACAGCAGATGTTGAATTTAGTTCTTTTATGTCTTCCTGAACTAAATCATCTTTTTTGAAAGTGAGAAGATGATTTGTAACCATCATTCATCAACATTAGCAGTGAGTCAGCAGATTTCTGTATTTCTTTATCAGCGTTTTTATTACTGGTTGTGGGCCCATCGAGGGATAGTTTAGGTCAAAATGTGTTTCAGGCAGCTTCTGTGAAGGTGTTTGTATTTTTTATATGAGAGAGTCTATTTGTTTTTTAACATATTTTTTAGGATTATTGATGCATCTTTGTGAGAGTTGTATGGCTGATATTCAAATTATTGGGAACACCAAGATTTGTGGTGTGCCTGATCATGTATGGGCTGGTCTGGGCCAAAATGCCAAGACCATTTTTTGTCTCAGTCCTCCTCTACTAATGTGTAATGATCTGCTTCTTCTGTTTTGGGAAAAGCTCAGCCTTCAGTTCATGATACCTCGTAGTGACAGGAATGTTGCAAAGATGTTTAATTCGGAGCACAAAATTGAATAACTTCTTGTGGAATTTACAGTAAACAAACTCTCCCCAGTTTTATATCCAAAGCTTGTGAGGGAGTTTTCAGTTTTGTCCATTTTGTGCGGCTTTCACTGTGTTTGCTTACTGATCTATGTGGTACGATTGAAAGTAAATACCAAGACCTTAGGCTTTGGAACGTAAAAGATCCCCCATCCCCCAGTCTCTCGTTAGGGAAACACTGTCCCTTCGGCACAATGAGCCTCCAGAATTCATTGTAAAGTACCGAGGGGTTAATGAGCAGTGGCTTCTCCTTACGCTCGGGCTTTATTCCTGCTTTAAATGGCAAGTAGCTAAACAGACAGGGGATGGAATGGGCTTTATTGAGTTTACAAAAGCAGAGATTCTGTGTATGAAATAACCTAAACAAAAATATTTTTGATGCAAAAAGCAAGTCTGTCACATTTGTGAAGGAAAAGATGTCCTTGACCCTGAGTTGCTTGAAGAAACAGCCAGAAAAGACTTTACTGCATGTATGAGGAGACTCCCAGAAACGATGCATAGAAATGAGGTCCTCAGGAAGAAGCCCAGCAGACACATTAACATGAAACAGCCGCCACATTCATTCACCGCTCACTTAGAGTCTTTTACAGAGTCATTCCTGCACCTCTCTCTACTGAAACCTCATCTGTGCAGCTGGGATGTGCTGGCCTGCCTGGTTCAGCATGTTGAGGACATGGCCGGCTGCAGGAAGGCGCTTTGTGGCTGGAAGGATAGTGTGAGGGTTCTGGGAACCAAACGAGCAAGAGGCTCTCATCACTGGTGTCTCCTCTGTCCTAGTATCTGTCAGCTGAGGTGACGGTAAGAGGTTCGGGCCGGAACTCATAATGTTATAGTTTTTCTAAACTCAGATTGATCCCCGATATTCTTTTCAAAGTTTGTTTCTTCATACTGTCACGTTAAATAATAAAACCTGGACAGAGTTTTTCTGAATTCCGTTCAGCTTAAATCATTGTTTAAAAATCCGTTTAGAGACTAAAACAAAGAAGATTTATTGCAAATTAATTTTTGTGACTGATCAGTTAATCAGCTGAAAATTCTGGTCAGTCTCTCTGTATCTGGGGCCCCTAGATACTGTGAGATTGGCAGTTTCTGAGGTTGTATTTAGGGTATTTCCTTCTGGGTCTGTGGGTATCAGTAGGGCTGATGTCAGCTGATAAACTCCACACAGCTGAGTTTTTTTATGGTTTAGCAGATGCTTTTAACCAAAGCAATCTACCATTGAGTTCTCCAGTGTTGCAAACACAATGACACAATGGTAGGATGGGGATTCCATCCAACAGCCAACCTTCAGGTCAGTGGATGAGTCAGTGACCTGCCCTACCACCTGAGCCACTGTGCAGAGCAAACTGTTTACAGTTTGTACAGAGATGCAGCACAGCCTGCTTGCAGGTGTCCTGTTTTGGCTTCTCCATGGATTTTCTGCAGGAAATCTGCGATGTGTCTGCCAGATCAAACATCTGGAAACAAGTTTTCACAATCTGACCAAGGAACTACTTCCACATAGACGTGTTCACATAGTGGGGGTGGGAGGTGCACATCTAGCCTCTGCTGAACTATTCAGAGTCTACGTAGTTACAGCGTAAGTATAAACTGGCCAATATAGAAGCTCCATTTATATCTGATTGTGACCAAATTTGACCTGAGGTGGTTTTAATATAATTTTCAGGTCAAAATTAAGGTCTCTTTACACCTTATTAGAGATAGAGATCTTTTTTTATGATGAAAATGTGAAAAATGTTGATGTTATCATGGATCAAACTTCATGGATTTACCATTTTAAGTTTCTGATTAAACACTACAGTTTGTAAACATCCTGGATGGAATATAAAGGCCTAGCAAACACCTAAAGATCACCCGAAGGATAATCTATCCATCACAATTTACACACGACTGTTTCTGAGAAACTGATGATCACTGATAATGCTCAGCGGTGCAGAGATCTAGTGGAGATTTCACGGGTTACTGGAGGATATAAAGGTCTCCTTTCTTGAATCTTGATCATTGGTCTTTATTTTGGATAAAGCTGAAGTGGACAAAGGAAAACAAGGGAAGGGGGTAGGAAGAAAAAATGAATAGAAAAATAGAAATACCTGTTGCTACACCGGCAGGGACGTGCTGCTCTCTGTAAACGAAGCAGACAATCATCCAGAGCACCTAAAATAATCCAAACTGAAAAACAAGCATTCAGAATCAGACATTTCTATTACCTGCCCTCTTATTATAGCATTGTCATATTTCTGTTTTATGTATTTTTTTTATTTGGTGTATTTTATTGTCCTTGCTTTGTTGTTTTTGGCTATGAAAGATGCAACTAAGGAAACTTGATAAACTTTCACAAATATCTATCAGCATATGCTAAAACTGATTTGTGTTCTCAGTTTTATATTGCTGTAAATTGAACATCTCTGGGTTTTGAGCTGTTGGGTTCCCACAGTTCTATTTGTGTCAAATAATAATAATGATTAATACAGAATAACAAAAAAGTTAACAATAGATAAAAAGACTAAAAAACTGACTGATTTCTGACTATGATTTCTTATTCACTACTTATCTTTGATACATGCGGGGGTACATGTTTGTAGGAATACTACGTCCTGCTTACCCGAACATTTTTCTTCTGTTTTTAGTGATAACTGTGCAAAACAATAACTGCATACTGAAAATTTACACAGTCTTTTAAAAAAGTTATGTCTACCTTTTCATGACGATCTGTAAGCAGCTTAATTGATCCAGTGCTAATACAAATCATTGAGCCATTTTCTCCATGACGCTCCTGCTGCTCTCAGCTATTTGTAGGAGCATTAAGCAGTGCGTCATTGTTGGGGAGGATCAGTTGATTTGGGGATGTCCGGTGCCTCAGATAATCCTTTTGACCTGACCTGTCTCTGCTGGGAAAAGTCTTCTCCTCCTTTACTCTAGTCAACCATGCTGATGAACCACTGTGTTAGCTCAAACAATTACGACCCCCTCGGGATGAATGAAAATCTGTATTTGATGCTACACAACATGCTACCATCGTTGTGTGATGAGTGCTGACGTGTTTTCCAGCTTTTCCTTGAAACCATATGCTACCCACTAAAGCACAAAAAATCACCTTTGATATAGTCTAGTTTCAGTATAGTTTTCTTTAATTTGGCTTTACAACTTTAACCACACAGAGTATAAGAATTTTACTCTCAGCTCAGTCTCCCTGAGAGATGAAGTCCTACAAGACCAGAAATCAGCTGCTTAGATCTTTAGTGAACACTAAAACACATTTAAATCAAATCAAAGCAACAGTAATCTTGTCCGTCCTCTGATATTAGGTCAAATTTACTTAAACAAGAAACAAAAATAAAGGCGGTGATGTGTGGCACCCAGCAGAAGCCTGCGCAAGTGTGTGAGCAAGAATATAATTCAGTTTAGTTTTATTTGCATCGTCCCGCAACATAGACATCTCAAGTCACTTTTCAGACATGGGTATGGTGGAAGATTGACTCAGTGTCATAGTCTGTGAATGTTTGTGCATGTGTGTGAATGTGTGTGCATGTGTGTGCGTGGGTGTTAAGTTATATGTACTACAACCTAGAAAATCAGAATATCTTGAGTAAGTGCATGCATTTCTGTAACTTAACCTCAAGGAATAAATGTACACATATAGACAAATAGTATGCAAATCAATATATTTCCTCTTTTATTTGTTTACGTTTTGCTGATAAGGATTCGCAGCTTCAGAAAACCTCTAATTAAAAAACTCGGAACTTTTGCATATATGCTAAGGATATGCCACTATGGTAACAAAACAGATTGAAATGAAATTTCTGAGATACCTAGGACTCACAACTACGACCTCTGTTTTGACTGAATTCAGAGATAGGAAATTCTTGCACATCTTTGCTTTTACAGTATGTATCAGAAAGAGAACCCTGGAGCTTGGGAGACGGATTTGTTTCACCAGGTTACAGAGACAAATAAAGCTGGGTGTCATCTGCATAATATGCCATGATTCCTAAAGATGTTGCCTTCTGGGAGCATGTAAGAGGTGAGGAGAGCTGGCCTAGTCCCAGAGGCCTGGGGGACACCAAAATCAACTCTGTTAACTGTAGAGGACACATTGTTGGCATGTATTAAGTGGTAGCTGTCAGGTTCAAACAGTCCACATCAATAATCATTTTTACATCGTTTTTTTACATTTACATTTGTGCTTTTACATTATTTTTAATTTATTTTACTTTCAACCTCACAAAGGAAAAAATGTTGTAGTTGAAACATCTCCTACGTAGACAAATGGTTAAATATGTGTGCACAAATCACCTGATATACACAGGACAAAACTGTATTTACACACAGACCAATTTATTCATCTCAGTTTTCATCTGATTTCCTTCTACGCACCTTTCCACCAACACTTAAACACAATGTTTCCAAGAAAATATGAGGATCTTGGAAACGTGCAAAGATTTAAAAAATTTCCTTGTGCCCTCAAACTAATCTGCAGATTTGCTCGAGCATATCAGACGATTGGTGCAAACATTTAACCATTTGTCTGTATCAGGCTTTTCGAACACAAAATTATTAGATTTGTGAAGGTCAAGGTAAAAACATTGAGTGTAAAATGTTCATGTTTGTGCATTTTTGTAATTTCTGCATGTGTGAATTTTATTATGTTTTTGTGATGAAGCTCTTAGGCCGATTTTCTTTTCTTTTTCGCCCTTAGTTTTCTTTTACAGGGATTTGTGGGCATTATGATGATCGGGAGCGCCTGGCCATTTCTCCCAACAGTCTTTAGATTCCAGCTGATAGAGGCTGTTGGCTCCCTTCTCTTCCTTTCCCTAGCAGCTGGCCCCATGTCTTGTTTGGTTGGTCTCGGGCCGCAGTAGTTTAAGTTGTACACTTTCATCACTGCATGACACTACTTGACACTCATACATCTGTTGACACACTGATAATACTGACTGTCACACCGCATAGTTTTATGTTGCTTGGCATTTTTTTAAGTTGTTAATAAATTCTGTTGTTATATTTGTTTGAAATCCAGAGATCATTTGTCCATTTGAACATACGTTTGCTAAAACTGGACACAAAATGGAATGTACTCTGATAATGAGTTCATTTTCTCTCCGTATGTAATCAGTTGACCTCAGTTGTGATACATTTAAAATAATCCACAAAGAATAAAGGAAAACCAATGGATTGCTTTACATATTGTGAGCCAGAACCAGGAGGGATGTCCATTTGCTGGACCAGTTTGAGGAGAAGACAGGAAAGGTGGTCAATAAGCGCCATAACCTTTAGGCAGGGATACCTGAGATAGAACGAAGAGACAAGTTAATTACATCAAAGTTATACCTGGAAATAAAGAGCAAAGAGATGAATGGAAGAAAATCCTCAGGGCATCATGGGATGTCCCTCGGCAGACTAAACCTGTTCCAGCATAACTTAAGCACCATTACCTAATAAAAGGGGGGCGGGGAGACAAAGGAAAAAGCAGCATTTGGGTCTGTGTGCATTTTTTGTGTTTCCTCAGGTTAAAGGAAATCCGATCTGACTTTTGGGATTCTTCTGTTAGAGTCCCGGTCTTACCACTAAAGTATGGAGCTTGCAACACTGCAAGCCAGTGGCATGAATTAATTTCAATGGTGCAACCAGCACAGCTCACTAGGGCCCACACATTGTCAGGGGCCCGAAATGGAAGAAAATCTGGATTCATGAAAAGAATTTTTAGTAACGATGGGTGCCAATTCCAGGATTAACCACATTCTTCTATAAGCAAGAGTAATGAAGAGATTTAAAGATTACAAAATACACAGAAATAATCTTTTTTAAGAGGTGACATTTAGTTTTGCAAAGTTTACAGTTTTTTTGTCACTTAACAATCTGTCAAACAGTTTTAAAGTCTAAAAATATTGATTCTAGAACATTTTGATTGATTCAGAATCTTTAGTAAATAAGAATCCTGACTCTGATGTGACCATTTTTCTGCATCCCTGTTATAAACGCTCTAACCGGCTCATTCAGAGAACGTGTTGCGTCACTAAGATGCTGCACTATCATGTATAGCTGACACGTCCATCGCTCACCTGGGTCACCCTCAAGTCCTGACTATGACACTGATCAAAATGGAAAGTTTTAAGCCTAATTTGAACGTTAAACCGGGAGCTGGTGAAGTCTGATATCTGAGGGCTCAGCCTCCCATTCTACTTTAAGAGCCTCTAGAAACCAGTAAACCTGCAGTCTGAATGTGAAGTGCCCTACTGGGAAAATCTGGAACTATGAGAACATATTTGAGATGGCTATATCACCATTCTGGAATCAGTACTTTGAAAATATTTGATTCAGTACATAAAAAGAATCGTTCATAGAAAATAAACAGTTTGTTTTGACTTGTGACGACACCAACACTGTTCTTTGCTTCTCAGTTATTGGTTTCTTTTTCAGGTGCCAATTGGGGCGCGAGCCACACCTGGGCCCGATGTGCTCGCCCAGTTCAAGCTGATCCGCTGATGGGGTGTGTCTCCCATTGGACTGGGAGAGCACCACGGTCATGCAGCAGTCTGTTTTTTCTCTTCTGTTTTAGGTTATTGTTTGGTTTTGTTTCCTACAAATTAGCACATTACCATCCACGCACTCTTCACACCACTGAAAGGCACATTTAGAGGCTTATTTGTTTATTTTTACTCTACCACTTTCTGCCTTCCTCCCTTCATTGTTGCAGCCTTTGTGCCAGGGTTGTAACAGACTCCTGTGATTTTTAGGTAATGAGATTATTTGTGAAACTCAATTGTGGCTGTCCATGTCTCCCTACACTTCCTCTCTTTGGTTCACTGGATGGTCTATTTGCTTCAACATTGAAGGACAACGGCACCAGGGTCCCATTAAAGTGTTTTAACCCTACATTAGATTAGACAACTGTAAATTAAATATTTTGTTTATTAATAATTGTATCAAGGCATTTACAAATTAAAATTACATCAGTGGTCGGCACAATTTGTGAACCCCTCAGACTAATGATCCAAATAAAATGCAACATTCTCAAAGTGTAAAATCTCAGCCTGCACAAACGCAGTTGCCAAAATGTTTCCCCTCCTCTATTCATTCCTTCACCTTCACTTACCCCTGCTAGACCCTCGGCATATCACTGAATGAAATGCAGCATGCAATTACCCATTATCCAATCAATTGAAGTCAACACTTAACCATTTGCACAGCTTTGGGCTCAGCCAATTATCTGCCAGGCCTCTCAGTAGGCTGTCAGTGGTCAAACAGGGTTGCATAATCTTCCAGCTCCAGATTCATGCCTCACCAGCGGGGATGGAGGAGGGTTGAGGCAAAGCCAGGCTGCTGTCTGAGGGGTCATTGTTGTTGCAGGCTGGTAAAATGAATCTTGGTCTGGTAACTGACAACAGTGGCAACTCTGGTCCCAACACCCCGGGGCCTGAGCCATTACAATGCATAATGCTAGGCTAGTCATTTGGAAGGGCTCCAGATCGTGCTCTTCAAAACCTTTTTAGATAATTCCCGACACAGCATCTTCATCATCACCCTCTCATTCCCTGATCCCCACACCCACAATTGAACACACATTCTTAATACCTCCCCCACCCTTGCTTTCCTTAAATCCTGCCCTTGACCTCACTCCACCATCCCCTCCCTCCCCATCCTGCTCCTTCACTTAACCAGCACCCCACCACTAAGCCCGAATCACTCCAGACTGGTCCAGTCAGTCAGTGGTGGCCGCTGGCTAGATGACCCCCTGAGGGGCTACAACATTGGGGCCCCAGCTGAGGAGCCAGAGCAGCTGCCAACCACCAGCTACTCAACCCTGGGCTGTCCGGATGATTGCGTTTGTCAAGCCGCCACTCCGAGTCAGCCCGTCGCAAATCTGATCACCACAATTAGAGGCTGGACCGAGGACGGGTTAAGGAGACGGAGTGAAAGTGAGGGGGTGGAGGGGGTCTTTTTCTGTGGCCCATGTCCCTTCTTCATACACCCACACCAAATTTTAATTATATCAGCATATGAGATGTCAGATTAATGTTATGAGCCATGTAAAGAGGCTGGAACGCAGCTTTTTCATTGTTTTCATGAAAGACTCAACACACACAAAAAAGTACAAATGGTTGAAGATGGGAATTTTGATTTAATTTTTGTAGTTAAACATTATTTTTTCCTCCAGGAATTCACTCATTTGCAATCTGTAACTGTCACATAATACAGACTTTTTACATTTTTGGTTAAGTACACAGAATTCTTGGACTTTAAAATTTAAAACAACAAATAGAAAATTGAAAGAA
>JBBBVT010000003.1:3949824-3965711 GCA_037177035.1 Craterocephalus eyresii
GCAAGGAGCCTGAAAACGCACCAAAAACGCACAAAATTGACGCAGAAGACGGACGAAACTTTCCGTGCGTGTGCGTAACCGTCATCTGCGTCGAGCATAAATGGGCCTTTACATGATAGAGGATGAGAGGAACTATCCCAATAAGAACAAAAAGTGGAATAAACCAGCCCCTTTATTCAGAATAAAAGTTTAATTCAGAATCAGCATTTGCATCAGGAATTAAGTGTTTATATGCTCATTTTTCATCTGTTTAAAGCAGAATTAACTTTAATTCCTAATTAAAAAGGAATTATAACTCTTAATGTAAACGTGATTACACGTGTGTGTGTACCTGGGAGGCCTGAACGATGATGGGAACTCCCAGCAGCCGTTGCCCCGTCAGTCCGATGGCCAGAGGAACCGAGCTGGCCTCCACAAACTCGATGTAGGCGATTCCCTTCGACCTGCGAGAGTTTCTGTCGGAGATCATCCTCACGTCCCGAACCTACATAGGATGCACACAGGATGTCACTATGACAACCAAACTCGTCTACAGCAACACCAGAAGAGCTACAGACTCCAAACGTTTCATTTTCTGAGTCATTTTTATTCACCAAGCAACCCGATAAAAGAAGAGAGGGTCGTCTGTACAAAGACTGAACCAGTTCATGAACCAGTCAGATCATCGTTTTTCTGACTGAGGATGAAGAGTCAGAAAAACGATGATCTGACTGGTTCATGAACATGAAGGCTGAATTCCACCTGATCCAATCAGCTCATCAGATCAGAAAATCAGTGACTTCTCCCATCTGATTGGTCACCACAACTAAAAATAGGAATTAAAAATGGAATAAACCAGCCTCTTTATTCAGAATTAAGTTTAATTCAGGACTTTCGACCCCAATAATAGTTTTACTGAGTAATAATGGATGATTACTGGGTGTCAATATAGTGTTTGATGCAGGTTGGAGCTCTGAGGGAGCTGCCCCCTTCAGAAACCAGACATTGTAACTTTGCAGGAGCGGATCCGTCTCTCATGGGATCACGTGACCAGCAGTACTTTGCTTTACACTTCCCTACATAGAGGTCTGTGCTTTGTGCAACTTTTTCCTCCTTTTCCATCTAAAGTTTGTCATGAAGAAGATGAAAATGCAGTCTGAAAGTCAGAAACGGAGCCTGTTGAATTTTATGGGAAGTTACAGATTTAGGGCCCCTCGTGGTTAAAAGTTACACAGTATCCCTTTAACATTTGCATCAGGAATTAAGTGTTTATATGGTCATTTTCGCATCTGTTTTAAGCGGAATTAACTTTAACTCTGAATTAAAGAGGCAGAGGTTTGGTGAGGCTGATGACGGTGTAACGGCTGATATCTGGTACCTTCCCCACGGCAGAGAAGAACTCCTCCAGGTCTCGCGGTCGGATCCGGGCAGCCAGCTGCATGCAGAACACAGTTCGGGCATCTCGTTCCTCTGGAGTCAGGTTGTCCGCCGGCAGCCTGCAGAGCAACGACCGGGTCAGAGCAGCCCGGGAAGGTGCACACAGGTGAGTGCTTCTGTCCTTACCTGATCGGACTTTTCTCCTTCTTGACTGGACTCTTACTCTTGGACCATCGACGGCTGAAACACAAACATTCATACTTCAGCAGGTCCACAGAGAGAATCTCGGCTCAGAAATCCAGGTTCTGCTGATTCTGTAGCCCGCCTGCTCAGGTGGCTTTATTTATTTGCATACTAGGCTAGATGCTTCATGCTTCAAACTCAGATCTGAGGAATAGTGATGGTGTTATCTATACTTAAATACATTTTAAATAGATCACATTTTTATCAGTAGTAATGGCTACATGGAAGGTTTGGGAGACCAAAATGTTCAGAAAAATTACTTTTTGTGAGAAGTATGACCTTTAAATACGTCCATAACACATTACCACAGCGCCATCTGGTGGACATAAAAGGCAATTTCAAACTCAATAAACAAACATTTTCATGCAGTTTTGATGTTTTGTCTGCAGTAAATTATTATGTTCAGTTCAGTTTTAAATATATAAAAAATATTTAATTAACATAAATTCCTTGTCCCTGTATATATAAATTGCCTGTTAGTTTATTTTTTCTTATGAAAGTTCATGGTTATATCTATTCACAAGTCTGCAGTGTACGAACCACATGTCATTCCTACTTTATAACAAATTAAGCAGTTTAAAAATCGCTATGAAATTAAGCAAGTTATGGTTATTTATAAACTACATGTCCCATTAAATCATTGTTAAAAGTGAGCCAGCTGCCTGTGGTAAGATGGCCGCCCGGTGTGGAGGTTCCACTCCATTGGCCAGTAGCTCGGCGAGTCTTCCAGCCTTTATCATGTATTTTATTTGTTTTGGTGACACCTGCTCAGGTGACTTTACAGAGAGCGTTGGAACAGGAAGTGGTCTCACTGCTTGTGGTGGTCTTTGTAGCGCCCGCCCCTCTCCCGGCTGCGGTGGCGCTCCCGGCTGCGACTCCGCCGTTTCTCTCGGCTGCGGCTGCGTTTGCGCTCTCGACTCCGGCTCCTCTTCCTGTCGCGGCTTCGGCTGCGCTTCCTTTCGCGGCTGTGCTTCTTCCTGTCAAAAACAGCCAATCAGAACCCGTCAGCATCCCGCCGCTGAGTGAGGTCATAGCAGAAACACCAGGGACCTCATGTACGGACGCTACGTACGGGTCAAAACGTTCAACACGTCATGAACCGGGAAGTACAACAAATCTAAAGTACCATGAAAACCTGAAGAAGAAAATTTTAATTTTAATTCTGAATGTTTACATTGGAATTTTTGATTCCAAATTAAAAAACATGATGTAACCGTAGCCAATCAGGAAGAAGCGTGCACACAGATTCATACATGTGGAAATTTCTGACCGTATGCCATCTTTCAGAATAAAAGCTTTATAACGCTTCATAAATGAGGCCCCTGCAGATGTTCTGGTCTATTTGCTGATCAGCTGGAAGATCTGCTGGATCAAACATGACCCATTTTGATTCACTACATTTATTGATTCCACAGAAGAAGAGTCCTGAAACACCAGGCCAGAGGACATGTGGACAGACGGGAGTTACCTCTTGCTGTTCTCGTCCTGTCCCTCTGGACTCGGGTTCTTGGCATCCTCCTAAGCAGGTCGACAGAGAACAGCATGAGGAGGCGGGTGGAACATTCAGGGGGGGGGCAGAGAAAATATAAAAACAGTTAAAGCACAACATTCAGAGAGGCTGTTCTGTGGGGGGAGGGGTCAGAGGTCAGTCCAAGTCAGTCTTGGTCTCTCTCCATGTCGGGAAGGGGGAGGGGAGACTGCAGACAGACTTCGCAGTCCAGATGGTCCTCCCGTCTAGGACTCCTCTGAAGGGTCTGAGTAACTCTCTTAGCCCAGAACCAGAACCAGAACCAGAACCAAGGAGAAGCCCCCCAAACTAATCCTGTCAGCGCGACCCGCTCCAGCCGTGCGGTTCTGACTCGGTTCCTTCCTCCCAGCAGCTCAGGCATCAGATATGCAGACAGACCTCCGGGCTGGTTGTGACACTACTGGTCACTACTGGGCCAACCCAGGTGCACCGTGGGTAATGTAGGCTTCAAGCCCATTTATGCTCAGAGAAAACGGACACGCAGACGAATGGGAAGATGAGTTTCGTCCGTTCCTGTGTCGGTTACGTCTGCTTTCAAAGAGCTTTGTCAGCCGTCACTTTACAGAGAAAACCGAGCAATACCAGCAAAAATCGCTGGAGGCAGTGCTGAGCAGAAACAAACCAAAGAAGAAGAAGGGAAAGAAAAAAAATACTGAACAAGAAAGAAGGCAGGGGCAACTATTGAAATTGTGCGAGCTTTGAAGAAAGGCTATGTGATTGTTTATTAGGGGTGGGAAAATTTTATCCAAAAATTAAATAATCAGGATT
This sequence comes from Craterocephalus eyresii, assembly GCA_037177035.1. Lineage (NCBI taxonomy): Eukaryota > Metazoa > Chordata > Actinopteri > Atheriniformes > Atherinidae > Craterocephalus > Craterocephalus eyresii. The sequence continues at coordinate 3,953,720 of JBBBVT010000003.1, forward strand.
TTTTTATTTCACAATTTTAAAATGGATTTTTTTGTGAAAAGAAGTGAATATCATGATTTTTTCATAATTCTAAAATTGATCGGTTGAAATAAAAAACAGTGAAATTGAAAAAATGTAAAATTTTGTTTAGCATTTTACATTTTTTTAAATCTTTTTTTTTTTTCATTTTCATTATTTTTATTTAATTTTTTTAACTTGTCCTGTTAAGGATTATAGTAGCAAAATGTTCTGGCTACTGTGTTTTTTCCTGTGTTTTCTATGTAAAAATTTTTACGTAAAATTTGCAGATTTTTCTCCACAAAAATCTGCAATATCGAAGAATCATGTGAAAACGCAATTTAAATTGAATCGGCACCCAAAACAAATCATAAATGAATTGCATCGAGAGGAAAGCATATCCAGCCCTAGTGTTTAAGGCGTGTTGGGTGGTTGGACTAAACTACATAGCCGTACATTTCCGCCACCAACCGGTGTCTGAAGCTGACATCAGATCTCAGAACTCAGCACTGCCCACTAGTGGAGGTCATAAAAGACACATAGAAGTATGAGGACGGCTACATACGGGAACATTAGAAATGGACGACCTTATTCATGTACGTTAGGGAGCATAAATGGGCCTTCAGACATGAAGAGGTAGGCCGTCCCTGCTCTCACTGGCTGAGCAGCTGGGAGGAAGGAACTTCAACTGGAAGGACTGGACCCACACCTGCGCCATTTACAGAGGTGTCACACCTGAAGGCTTCCTGCAGAGCTGCTAAAACAGACGTGACACTTCTGCGAACCTGCAGGTAAACCAGACACTACAATCTGAATCCGCTCGGTCTGGATCGGGCTGAGCCTCCAGTCACTCCCGTCCGACTAACTCGTCCCATCCCAGAATCCACTGCTTTAGATGAACAGCAGGGGTTTGGAGGGGGTGACTTTAGGTTACCTAAGGAACCAGTCATGTTGCCATGGGGACCACAGAACAGCAAAACGTGATGGGGCTTTTTACTACCTTGGTGTCTGATCACACTGGCATTCAGGGGAGTAGAGGTGAGAAATCGTTAGGCAAGTCTACAAAGAGAGATAGATGTTCATTTATTTATGACAGTCTGAAGGAGCAGAACCACCATCATCATCATCACCATCACCACTATCATCCTCATGGTGTCAGCCTGACTCCACTGCCCTCAACACGCTTTCCTCAGGTTGTTTCTAATGAGGTCCGTCACAGAACCAGTGATCCACATTCATCTCTGGACCTTTAACTCGTTATAAACATGTCAGTTCAAGTGTTTGGCTGATCTTAGTGGTTCATACAGGCCACACGATGCACTCTGTTTAATTCCTATTTGGCTTTTTGGTAAGGTTTCTGAAGTAAAAGAGCCAAAATAAACCCGTCTAAAATGCTCTCGGAGAAGACGATGTTAACGTACATCTGTGGGACAACACAAACACCGAGATCAGCTGATGTAGTACCTGTGAGTCCATCGACATGGGGACAGCTCATCACAGGCAGCAGCGCCTCAATACTCACCTTGAACATTTGTATGAACAGGAAACCTTGCGGTAGCATCAAATCTTGTCTATTTCAGAGGGTACTGTCGGTCAGCACCACTTCCAACAGTGTTATCACATACGGCATGTTTTCCTGAGATTGTGAAGTCTTGTCAAACCAGGAAGCCATAATTAAAGGCATACTGTGTAACTTTGGCCACTAGGGGGAGCTGAACCTGTAATTTCCCACAATGCGGTAAAATGAACCAGTTTCCATCCTGTGGTCGTGCTGCAGACCAGTCTGACCAGGTGATAGTGAATCATTTAGATTTAGGAATTTTTCAAAGGATTTTCCACCATGAAGGATCGGGTCCTACTAGTGGAGGGATGTGACTGATGCTTCTAGTTATATATGATCCATTTATCTCCTAGTTGTTATGCAAACGTCAGCACTAGCCTGTAACTTATGGGACATTACAGCGTATGAAACCATAAAACTAAAGCAACCAGTTACTAATTGTTCTGTTACTAATTTGATATTTACATGGATGATAGGAAATGATTTATTGCATGAAAACCTGCATTACTGGTGCAGAAATGTTTAGAGTCACGTTAGCTTTGGTCTGTAGCTGATTAGCTTCAACTGAACCCAACTTTATTTATAAAGCACTTTAAAAACCACCCCAGCTGAAACAAAGTGCTGTACACAAACGGACAAAACAGTACTGAAAAAAAATCTAATAAAAACAAGCTTCAACACGTTAGCTTTGGTCTGTAGCCGATTAGCTGCTAAATAACGTTGAAAAACAAATCGCTGCAGGTCATATGATCCCATGAGTACCAGATCCGCTACCACAACGTGGCAATTTTCCTGAGAAGATGAATTTCCCTCGGAGTGAAAATGTTAATTTTTTACAAAAATGCTTAATTTATTACAAGAGAGAAAATGCAGATCACACATAAAAGATAATATGTTGTTATCAGGGAACAACATATTCACAAGTGGAACGATGCAGATAAAGATATTATAATTTTCATATTTTTAATTTAATATAATAAATTAAATCATTATGTTCATGGTCTGAGGATAGCTTCTCTAGAGTTCCTGCATCAAGGACTGGTCAAGGACTTCTGGCATCAAGCACTCCCTCTACTGGGCTGGCGAGGAATTATGGGCTCAAATTTATATTAATTGGAATTAATTTTTTAATGAGGTAATTTCTTGTTGATTAATTGTTGGCATCGCTTGTCCTGTCCTTTGATTGGTCGGATCATCTTCTGCACGGTGGACTGATCAGTCCGGTATTTTACTGAGAAATGTTGCATTCTGAGTGTTTACCATGCACACAATCGGTTTTCAAGTGCACCCCTTTTTGAACTAAAAAACAAAACAAAACAAAAAAACACACCAATCCTGTAGACTTTCCATCTGTTTTCTCTATGAGAAATCAGAGTTAACATAAAGTATTTATTTATTGTCTAGTGAGCAGAGCGGATTTATTTGGAATCAGACTTCATGGTTGTTAAGGAGTGTTTGTATAATTTTACACATTTACAGTGGTAGAAAATTAAAAAAGTGCAGAATGGTTGTGATAATTTCTGACAACAAGGAAAATCTATCATCGTGGCCCAGTTGTTCAAAAGATTTAATCCAGGTAAAGTTATCCGGATTTGGTAATCCCATCTATTTCCATGGATGATCATGTAATCTGCCTTACTTCTATCCTGTTTGTTCAAAATAATTTTGGATTGGGTAACTCTGATCCAAACACAGATTTTTCAGGATTACCAAATCTGGATAATAAGTACTTTAATAAAGGAATAAATATTCTAAAATGAAGAATAAGAGGCTTATATTACAGCTTCCATTTAAGATTTTATTTCGAAAGACAGACAACTCAAAACTAAATATGGATTTGTTCATTTCTTTTAAAAGAGCCTCTATTCTGAGGTCCTGTGTAACATACAGCTTCTCTCTGAGGATCCACCTCCTTCCTCAGGTCCAGAATAGAGCCCAGCCCACCGGTTCCTATTCTCTATAACTGTGAGCGCCAACATCTCCTTAAATCTTCACATCTATGATGTTCATGATGCACCTAAACTTATTGAGGAATCAGAAAATCCTCCTGCAATGCCTCAAGATGAGACACTGACTGCGGGGCCAAAGGAGATGCAACTGCTTAAAATGATTTTAACTAGTTCCCATTAATTATTAGTGAAACTTAAAAGCTACACTTTTGTTTATAATTAAATTATTTAGAAGATTATTTAATTATTTCTTGTTTATTTCAATTTTTTTTTCAAAAGACTGTTCCAAGTTCTGCAGGGAGATGTCTACTTTATCTCATTAATCTTTGTAAAAGCCGAAAAACCCCAAAAGCTGATTGACTTATATTTTACACCTGAAATTCACGCTGAATCCAGCCTCTTCCTGCGATCGGAACAATCCATCTTTTCTGGATCAAATGTGTCCCAATCCTGTCCCAAAGTTTGGGACGACCCAAACTAAAGGTTTTATTCGAATAAAAGGTGGGATTGGATTACCTGATCAATTGGATCATGTAATCCTTTTTTTTTTTTGTTTGAAAAATCTGTTTTTATGATTTGATCCAATCCGGATAACTTTTATCTTGATTAAACCTTTTGAACATCTGGGCCCGTGAGATCCCTAATCACTAAAAAGAGCCAAATGGAGGGCATGTGAAATGCAGCTGGACCCGGTGGAACCTGCCGTAGAACCTCCGTACAGTTCTGCAGGTCCGGTCCAGCTGAGTGAGGGGCAGCAGAGTCCGGCTGACAGTCTGAGAAACACAGAAGGAAAAAAAAATATCTCACCTTCCTGTAAGGAGCTTCCAGCATCGCCTCAATGTCCAGGTCATCTGCCATCCTGCTGCTGTGCACACACATACACAGACAAAGTCAGCAAGTGAAAATTACACATCTGAATATTATACTTTAAGAGGACAAAATCAGTAAGTCTTTTTAAACTCACAAAACAGTCCTGAAATGTTTCAGTCTTGTTTTAAACCTCTTCATAGCACACAAGCTGGAATTTTAACAGTTTTGAATGATCTTTTTTTGGCAACAAGTGAGGGGACTCAGCCATTCTTCTACTTTTTGACTTTTGACTTTTCAGCAGCATGTCACAGAGCTGATGATCACAGGATCCTACTTTCCTGCGTAAAGCACTGCGGTATCTCCTCTAGAGTGGTTCAGGTCATTCTTGTTTGAAAGCTCCTCTGTGAGTCTCAGAGAATCGGTTTTCTCTTATGACCAGTTTTATTTTCCATTTCATGCTTTGCATTAAAAAGTATGGCTTCTAATTTAATCCAAATGCAAACACTCAGACCTTCCAGACATTAGGACAAAATCATTGATCTTCATTAAAACAACAGTTTAACAGCCTTGTGGCAGAAAGCAAAGATTCTTACTCAACTTGAACATGGGTAAAACTGAAGCGATTATTTTTGCGCCCAGTGGTGCTGCTGTTCAACTGGTACAGACACATAAAATTACTTGTTCAAGATTTGGACGTGATATTTGATTCACATCTTATCTGTGGGACCAGTTGCCTGTACATGCAGACAGGCTGCAACACTGTGAAGGGATACCATCTAACTTTTGACCCCTTGGGGCCGTAAACCTGTAACCTCGCCCAAAATTAAACAGCCTCTCTTTCCGGCCTCTTCAGACATCATTTTTGTCTTTATCGCTCAGCCATGATAAACTTTTGATGGGAGAACAGTTTAGGAGGAAAGAGTAGCATAAAGCACAGCCCTCTGTGTGGGGAAGTTTAAAGCAAAGTACTGCAGGTCACATGATCCCATGAGAGACGGATCCGCTCCTGCAAAGTTCCAATGTCTGGTTTCTGAAGAGGGCAGCTCCCTCAGAGCACAGACATGTGTCAAACACTGTACACTGGCCCTAGAAATCATCCATTATTACTCAAATAAAGCTGATATTATGGTCAAAAGTTACACAGTGTCCCTTTAAAGTCCAAAAAAGCATTTATATGAAGTAGCTTTCAAATTAGGATAATTCTTTTTATAACAGTGTGATTTGTATAACTTTTTAACCTACTATCTTCGGTGAAACTTCATTTCAGAGATCTGCAGTACATTATGAGGAAGTTCGGAGTATTAAAATGAGAAAATGCTCAATTTTATAACCAGGAACCAGGACCAGGGGCCCAGCTTCCTACCGTTTCAGGGTTAACTCAGGTCTCACGGACGGAGGTTTTACCAGAACAAAGATAGCCGTTTCTGGGTTCGCTTCTATTTAAAGATGGATGTTTGACAGTCCAACAGACTTATTAAAGGTTTACCAACCACTACTTTTAGCTGATTATGTGGACTAGTTGTGTTGTTAAGGTTTATTTAGGAACGGACCCCGGGATGGAATCAGCGTAAGGGGTTAAGGGGTGAATCATTCATCTCTCACCAGGAAGTAGTCTGCTGCAGAGGGTCTGAAGTCCGGCCCGTCCTGGGCTCAGAACCGGACCCCTGCACAGCCGAGCCCGTTAAGCAGCCGTTAGCCGCTAACAAACACGACGTCACAGTGAGCGCGTGTACTGGATGACCGCGAGCTCAGCCGAATGAGGAGCCACGGGCCCGCGCGGTTAGCGGCTAACAGGCAGCTGGACAGACATTTCACTGCTCCTAGCAGAACTTTCTCGAGCTCACCGGTTTAGCAGTGGCTGTTTCCGCCGGTGGAGTAGAGTTTTACCTGAAAACGAGGCAGATGATTGAGTGTTATCCTCCTAACGGTCGCTCTGTCCGGTTTACTGAAGATCTCTCTTATGTACGCTCGTTTCAATGGCGAAAACGGGGCGTTATCGCGAGATCTTGTTGCAGCGAGATCAAAACATTACCCGAGTTCAGTTCAAATAACAGATCGATGACTTATTAAATTAAGTGATTGAAAAACCAGTAACACTTCAAGTCAAGTGAACTCGTGTTGATAGATTTAAGAGCTTCCTCTGTTTTTAAACAAAACTGATGAATAAATAACAATCAATTTAAATAATATTGTTGATAAATAATCAATATACTGTCATATTAAGTCCACATTCCTTCCTCACACACAATAGTGCCCCAGTCAGTTTTTGAATGTTGGACAGTTCTTAACACCGTTTTAGTAGTTTCTTAGATTATTTTCTCTGCTTGATGCCAATGAGTTGACCCGTCATAAACAGATCGACATATTTTTCTCAACCACCTTTAGACATCGCTGTTGCATTATTTGGGATTAAGCAACTTGTTGCCAGCTGAAGGTCTATCGCCCAAGCAATAATTAACCTATTGAATTTACATCCATTACATTTTTGTGTCTATTTGTAGGCCTTTATGTATAGTAAGCGACTATCTTTATCAGCAGCTGGCCTGAATGTCTTGCATTTCTCCTGGGGAAAACTTGGAAGTGACCATGGAGAGGGAAGTCTGGGTCCGTGGTCAGGATGCCTGTGACTTCACCCCTGAAAAGCAGTGGAGGATCGATAAATTACACAGAAGATGAGAATATTCCAACTGTAAGATAGAGATTAATATGCGAGTATAATGATGCCTACTGTAGGTGGATTTGAGCCAGATTTAACCCCTTAATAAAAACTAAGTGGTCTTGAAAAAGGTGCATCTAGAAATTACTTTAATGCATTTAATAGAAATGATGGCTGTGTTAAATACAGTATATAGTATATAGAGTAGGCTATGATAAATACACAGGTTAAATACGAATCAAGGCTTAGGTCTTTGTAGCCTAGCAGACAGTGTTTCAGACACAGCAGCAGGTCCATCATCTTGTCCAGATGATAACTAAGGAGCTGAGACGAGGTGAGTTGAGGAAGGCTGTTTAATAAGAGAGAAATCCAACCATTTTACTCTCAGCACATGCAGATGAGTTTCCTCTAATGAAATAAAACAATATAGATGAGTAAAGTCTGTCCATTTGACATTTATCATTCTGGTAGTTAGACATTTTTCTGTGGTCCTGAAGGTCTTAGATGTTTCCTTGCTCCAACACACCTGACACAATGAATGAGTCGTTGAGCAGAACTTCACAGGCTGTTGGATCTATTTAATTTTAGTCAGGTGTGTTGGAGCAGGACAACACTGGCAATAAAATGCATCATTGCAGCCTTCATAAGACCGAAGTGGTAACCCTGACATGCAGGTGAAACTGAGATTGTACTGAACACCTTTGTCTTTGATCAAGCAAGCATGTGACCCTCCAAGATGCTTTTATGGGGGCCAAACTACACTGATCGGGCCTCAGTGTGAATGTGAAATTTCAGAAACACTTAACCTGCTCAGAGTGTGATCCAACTGATAAATGTGAGGTTTGTCTCTGAGCTGCGGATCTGAAGCTGCTGTGATTGGGACTACAGGTGAAATTAGCAGTTTTTGACAGAAACTGAAACCTGAATCTCTCCTTTTTGTTGTCAAATAAGGTTAATGAAGTGTTGTGCATTGTCCCTGTTAAATTAAATAAACCATACCATGCATCATTTTGTCTCAGTTGTGCTGCTACTTGCTGGTTCTTTGGACCCTTCTTAGCCCTGAGAACTAAAAAGCTAAAGCAGCAGCATCAGATTTACTGAAGAGGAGGAAGAGGAGTTTAGTTGTCTGACTTTCTGACTGAATTCTGAATGTCTCATTTATGTGAATGAAAACTCACTAATACATGGTAACAATGGTAACCGGTTAAAAACAGAGATGGACAAAGCTAATAGAAACTTATTTTAATCAACGAGTCAAACAGAAGGAAATACAATTTATCAAATATTAAACGAAGTGAGAGGTGACACTTCCTGTTTACTCTCCGTTCAGACAGAGCGGAGCCAAGCCCACCAGGTTCTGGTGCTGCAGTCTGCCCGACTACCGGACCAGAAATCTGCATCGCTTCGTCTCCACAGACACACAGTCTGCTGTCCATCGTCTTGATCGCTGAAGGACTCGTCTTCGGTCCTCAGTCACCGAACCTTGTCTGGAACCCGAGGACTTTGACGGACCAACCAGAGACACGGTCTATGTCCATCTTCTTTCTCATTGGTTCACACTCTGTGACATCACTGTCAGTCTTTTCAGCTGATCATATCTCTTCCTGCTCTGATCGCTCTCTGGAGGAAACCCACCGGCTGACAATCACTTCCTGTGGGCACAAAAAACCTCCATCAGCTGATTATCGATCAATCAATACATCCATATATGTGTATCAGTGGATAAAGACAAAGTGAGCCATAACTTTTTTTTGGTTCAAGCTGTAATGTTTTTTTCTTTAAATATAAATATAATTGTTTCATAGCAAACGATTGTCCATATTGGCCCTGAACAGACAGACTGCCGTCTGAGCTAATCTGTAGTTTTCCACCTGACTTTAGATCAGGTTAAAACGTGTTAAGGCCCATTAAGCCTCTAAGCTAAGACCTGTATGTATGCCTGTCACGATAAAAATTTTTACAATGCGATTAATTGATATTATTGTGATTAACGATAATATTGCGCTCAGCGATAATATTTTAGTTTTGAGATCATTTTCAAATAATAAATGCCATAATGATGCACTGGAACTAAAAGAAATTTTACACAACACAAAAATAATTAGGGATGGGAATAATCAATCAGTTAAGATTTTAATCACTTAGCTTTTCTTTTTAATCAATTTATCAAATACATCTTTAGACTGGTGCTGAAGTTGTATATAAGCGCATATTTTCCAGTGTAACCATTGTTAAATCCCATTTAACTGTCAAAAAGGTGATTCATCTTGTAATAAAAATCTAAACAGTAAGGAAACACACTAGGCCTTTTCTACTTTCACTTTATTTAAAAGGTATACAGAAATGAAAAATGAATTTGAGCCCACTGTTGCTCATAAGATTAGTGTGATATCTCACCTATCAGACCATGTATGCCAAACTTTGTACAAAATTCTATTTGAGTAAATCCGTGCTGAAAGTGTGAATTTTTTTTCCGCACTGAATAGTGCAGGCGCCCATATTATACGTCAGCCTATGCACAATCATTCTTTGATAGGCAGTTTCGTGAGTTTTGAGTTATTATCTATTAATAACTCCGCTCAGACTCAGGATCTCTGAGATCTGATGTCACAGATCACATGACCTGAAGTCCACGCCTCAGTGAAGTGAGATGGATTTGTTACCTGGACCTTCAGTCTGCTCAGACATGCAGGCGAGTCCCGCTCTGCCTCCGATAGGTCGGATGGATGGATGATGTAACACAGCATCAGCTCCTGTCAATCACACGGCCCAGCATCAGAAAGCTGCATCAGCAGCACGGTCTGACAGGAAACACCCGACACACCGTTACCTTGGAGACGTTAGCCGTGATCCTGCTGAGAGCTGCCAGCGAACGCCATGAGAAAGGACGCAAAGTTGAGCCCCTGAACGCCTCATCAGCCCGCTCGATGACCACCGAGTAACTGCAGGAAGGTGTCCGGGAAACATCGGATCAGAACCAGCACTTCAGTTCAGAAACTGAAGGTCCATCAGAATATACTGTGTGTGTGTGTGTGTGTGTGTGTTACCTGGCGTGGTAGAACGGTGGTCCTTTCCTATACAGCACTGAAAACACACATCAGCCGTGTTAACATGAGACTTTTAATTCCTCTTTAATTTGAATTAAAGTTAATTCGGCTTTAAACAGGTGAAAAATAAGTGTGTTAACACTTAATTCCTGATGCAAATGTTTATTCTGAATTAAACTTAATTCTGAATAAAGAGGCTGGTTTTTTTTTAACTCCCGGTAGACGTTCGTACGCATGCACGTTACGTCCCAGCATCCAACGAATAAGAACCCTTCCTGACCCCTGGCTTTAAAGCGGAAAACATGTAAACCTTAATTCGTAATTAATATTTCCATGTAAACCCGAATAGATTTTAATTCTGAATTATTTAATCACGAATTAAAATTCCGTATTAAAAAACCCTGTGTAACCGTAGCCAATCACTGAGTGTTTTTCTGGTCACGCCTCCTACCACTACAAACCCCGCCCACTGAGCCCTAACTCACCTGACTACGGACCCACACCTGCATCTCCGTTCCTGTCGTCACGGAGACAGCTTGCCTCTCTAAAACCTGACTTCATAAAGCAGCTCATCTAATCAGTCCCGTGTGGAGTTTGGTTTGATGGATCAAAACCAGAATAGTCCAGTTCCTCTGGAAATGTTTGGAGCAAACATTTAAGTGATGTCCCTTCCTGTGCAAAATCCATTAACATTTCTCTAAAACTGTCTCTAAGTCTCGTCCTCATCAAAGCATCAGTTGTCATGGTGATGTGTGTGTTTGACTTACTGAGATCAACGCCATACTTGGCCCCCCCCCCTCCTTTTGGGACCCACCCCTTGCTACGAAAGTGGTGATAGGCTGCATAGGAGCTGATGAAATCGGGATGCAGTGACCGGAATTTCCTCCACAAGTGGATGATTGACAAGGGCTCCTGACCAATCACAGGACAAAGAGGAGGTCACTTCCTGAAAACATATTCTGCAGGCGCTCCGATGTGGTGGACGGATACCTGGTGCAGGTAGACAGACAGGCAGCCCAGACCGTAGACCAGGAAGAACGCCTGTAGGTGCAGAGAGACAGGTGGACAGGTAAACAAAACATCCAAACGTGTAAACAGATCGGTAAACAGGTAAACAAGCATCTAAACAGGTAAACAAACATCGAAACAGGTAAACAACCATCTAAACACGTAAACAAGCATCGAAACAGGTAAACACATCGATAAACAGGTAAACAAGCATCCAAACAGGTAAACAAGCATCTTAACAGGTAACCAGATTGATAAACAGGTAAACAAGCATCCAAACAGGTAAACAAGCATCTAAACAGGTAAACAAGCATCTAAACAGGTATACTGATTGATAAACTAGTAAACAAACATCTAAACAGGTAAACGAGCATCCAAACAGGTAAACAAACATCTAAACAGGTAAACGAGCATCCAAACAGGTAAAAAGATCAATAAACAGGTAAACATACATCTAAACAGCTAAAAAGATCGATAAACAGGTAAACAAGCATCCAAACAGGTAAAAAGATCAATAAACAGGTAAACATACATCTAAACAGCTAAAAAGATCGATAAACAGGTAAACAAGCATCCAAACAGGTAAACAAGCATCTAAACAGGTAAAAATATCAATAAACAGGTAAACATAAACAGGTAAACAAGCATCTAAACAGGTAAAAAGATCAATAAACAGGTAAACAAGCATCCAAACAGGTAAACAAGCATCTAAACAGGTAAACAAGCATCCAAACAGGTATACTGATCGATAAACAGGTAAACAAACATCTAAACAGGTAAACGAGCATCTAAACAGGTATACTGATCGATAAACATCTAAACAAACATCTAAACAGGTAAACGAGCATCTAAACAGGTAAACAAGCATCCAAACAGGTATACTGATCGATAAACAGGTAAACAAGCATCTAAACAGGTAAACAAGCATGTAAACAGGTAAACAAGCATGTAAACAGGTAAGATC
>JBBBVT010000003.1:4024043-4035615 GCA_037177035.1 Craterocephalus eyresii
AAACCACTGCTGGGATCACCTCGTAATCGTCTCTGATTTAAACTTTTAATGAAAATCTTTAAAATGCTGAAACATTTTTGGACTAAAACAGAAAAAATAAAGATCTGTTTCTGTGACAAAGGTGCTTTTAAAAAGACCCCAATGATGATCGGTTGATCCGATTGATCTGTGATTGATGTGTTTCTGAGGTTGTGGCCAGCAGTGGGTTAAACTGTGGAGCTGTTTGTGTGTTGATCCGGCCATGTTTGTTGTTTTTTTTGTGTTGTTTCAGTTCTCAAAGAATTATTTCTTGTTTATATTTTACTGATACCTTCTATTGTTGGAAATTAGATGAAGTATATTTTATATATCCCAGAGGAAAGTTACAACATTACTGCAGGTTCTTTGCTTGTAAATAAACAAAACAGTAATAATTAATGAGAAGATAACTTGACTTGACGAAGCCTCACACGGACTGAACACTCTATCATTTCTATCTTTTGCACTGTGTTGTGTAGAGCATGTGACGAATCGTCCACTATTTCCAGCAGCTTGTGCAGCATTATTTTCTGCACAATCTGCTCCAGTTCACTTGGTGTAAATCTCTGGCTCTGATGCTGTTGCCCTATGGAGGTATTTTCATATCTTTAATCAAGAGCATAATTGTTCAATTTGAGAAAATCTGTACTTCACTGGGATTATCCAGCAATCTCGGGTAAATATTGTTTTTATAATGCTTTTCTTTTGATAAATGCATTTGAGTTGTTTGTTTTTTTTCAATGAAAGATGAACCCAGTGACTCCCTAAGAGTAAAAACTTACTGCAGCTGTATAAACGTTGAGTATGATGCTGAGGAAATCATGAACCGAGACATATATTCTGCTTTTATTGCGCTATGGAATTAACCAATGACAAATTGGCATCATATGGATCTGATCATTATTCCTTTAGATTTGATAAGTATGTCTTATCTACTACTCACAATGCTGAGTTATAGAGATGCATTGCTGTGATGTCAGCTTTGTTACACGTTGTCAACTAAATTAAACATTTCATATTGTTTTTTTTCTCACAAAATATATTAAAGGAAGTTACACCTGTGTTTTGTATAGATGCTGTATTTAATTGTATTAAATGATAAGTATAGAAAAGGCTGGTTTGGGTTATTTATATGTGTTTACTGATAATCAGAGGATGAAGACGTAAGGGTAAAACAGGAAAAGGCCACTCCAAAAATAAGTTTAGACTTTTTTTTTGCTTGAAATAAGAATTGGCAAAAGGAAATAAATCTGCCAATGGAACAAGCGAAAATTCTCTTGATAAGATTTGTTGGAATAAGACAACATATTCAAGCCTTACAAGATCTTACAATAAACTGTAAAGACTTGTTGGTAGTTTCAGTAGTATTATGAAGTTTTGTGTCTCAGTATAGGTTTGTTGTGCTCAAAAGTCATTTCCCCCCCCCATTGTCTTAAAACGAGTTCCTGTATCTCACTGAAATTTATCTTTAGATGGTTGTATCTTATATTAAGCATGATAAGATATTTTGACTTGACGTTTTTGCAGCGATAGCATCAAAGCATGTCAGGTATGTGTGTTAACAACAGGTAAATTATGTCAGAACATAGATACTGAACTATGGGTTAGCAGAACAAAATGTTTGAGAGCAAGAAAGGCTTTTCTGAGAGCGAGGGCAGAGTTTTGATAGAGAACAGTCTGATATTTGAAGGTTAAAAACAAGAAATCTTGATCTGAAATGGAAAGACGGGGAAATACCCCCATACTGCCGCAGCAGATGCTGCAAAGCTGATTGCACTTTGAGACTGAAGAAGATATGCAACATCAATCTGCTCTGTCTTTGCTTCCAACTACTGCTAGATCAGATCTGCACACGTGGCTCTTTGGACCTTCCACAATGGCTCTTAACACCGGCTTAAAATGAAAAATAACCAACTAACATTTTTAGATGTTTTTAATTAAATAATTTTGCATTTCGGCTACGTGATGACTAAAAGTACCAGTAATATTCTTTTAGATCTGTTTTTCTGGTTTGGAAATTACAGACTTTTTAAGAAAAAACATTTTTCACAAATATCTACATCATATATAGGAATTCCTTCTCTTTGCAAAGTTTTTCTTTATTTTAGAACCTAAACTAGTAAAATAAGATTGTGGTTCTTCAAAAATGACAAATTTCATCTGTTAGCTATTCAGCAAAAAATCTAACTTTTTTTCAAATGTAACATATGCAGCTCTAAACAAGTTTGATTTAGCTGGACCGAAGACAAATTTGTCTCTTTGGTTTGTAAAGGTTTCAGATCCCTGTTCTAGATGCTTCTGTGCTGAATTTCCAGTCCATTCTGTCGTCCACCTCCTCATGAAGGCAAAACTGACCTTTTTTATTATGTTTGTGTTCAAGATGAGGCGTTTATTTCTGACCGAGCAGTTCTCTGCACTCAGCTTCATGTCCATGACTGATACAGCTGCAGAGTAATCAGAGTACTTCTGCAGGTGGCAGGACTTGGGCCTAGTTTACACGACAACGCTGACAGAGCAAGACGCCACGTTTGTGTTGTGATCTGGCCTCTGGTGCAGCGTCACAGTTGCTTGTGTTTGCTGTTTTCACTGCATGGTGCCTTCAGTCCTGCACCCAGCATCAGGCCGGAGATCTGTGTGTTTCCCTCACATCGTCACACACATGCTTTCCGTCTGTCAGGTAGCCATAAATCTAGGTGTGCTGCCTCTCGGACCTTGATCAGCCATCAGCATCTTTATCATTTTTCATCCCAGCTGCATAGTGACAGACAGTCGTCACTCACCAGCTGGTCAGAGATTGTTAAACTGGTTTTTACAGACATTAAATGCAACATGCCTCTGTTATGCAAGGTTTTGGCTGCATACCGCAAAACAGCAAACAGGAATAATGCTAAGTTTAAAAATAAGTGATTTCCCAGAAGGCAGCAGGATCAACCTAATAATATGTTTCAAACTATTCTGCATATTAATTTTGTATTGTTCGTTGTTGTTTATTTACCATTACTGTTCATGGTCATTGTTCATCGCTCCGATGTCCGACTAACATAAGACAACTTTGACTAAGAACTCAGGCTTATATCAACAAAGGAAACCGAAAAACAAAAGAACAACAATAAACAACAACAAATGTTATAAATTAATAAATAACATCATTAATATTGTTGCAGTTGTTATTGTCTCTGTTATTGTTATTGCTTCCATATCTGGTGACATTATAACATTATCCATATATATTTTTCAGTAAAGGGTTCCAAGTTTCTACCTAATTAATGTCCATTTCCAGAGTTTATTAGCCTAAGTTTTTCCAAGGTTCTCACATTTACCAGTTCAATAAGCCAGTTTCTGAAACTTGGAGTAGATGGTGTTTTCCATTCTTTAAGGGTGAGTCTTTTTGCTAAAAGTCTTCCAAGTACCAAAGGAGTCCCAAGAGGTTGTGGGAGGTTCTGTGTTTGCATTGAGCACCCAAACAAGACCATATCTCTGGGTAGAGCTGGGCAATATATCCAGATTTTCAGATAGAGACTTTGTCACACAAGATATAGAATAAGGGAATATCTGGATTTGCTTTGAATTAAAAATCTCTCTCTCTTTTTTTAATCATTCTGCACAACGTTGTCTTCATTGTTATCTTTGAAAAGTAGTTATTATTTTAATACACATCTACTTTAATTTCAGTCATATATTTTAATGTAAATGTTAGGGATGGGCATGATTAATCGATGATCGATTAATCGATCGTTAAGATTTTAATCGATTACCTTATTGTTTTTCAATTAATCGAATGCATCTTTAGACTGGTGCTGAATTAGTATAAAGTGCACATTTTCCAGTGTAACCACTGAATTAAGCCCATTTAACTACTACAAGAGTCGTTCATATTGTAATAAAAATCTAAATAAGGAAAGTAACTAGATTTTTTCTGCTTTCATTTCATTTAAATATAAGCTATAAATATTTAATTTTAATCTAGAAATATTAATGATTAATTGATTGTTAATTCTCCCTAAAAATCGATTTAGACAATTAAATCGAATGCCCATCCCTAGGAAATGTGCTTCTGATCCTTAATAAAAGTGCATTTATCACTCAAGTCTGTAAAATTGAACCATCTCTCTGTTTACTTGACCAAAAAAATTATATTGATATATATTGTATATCGTGATCAAGGAAAAGATTTGCGAGATATGCAAATTGGTTCATATTGCCCAGCCCTATCTGGTAGATTTAGATTTATCACACACTGAGGATACATCAGGGTAAACTTATGTAATGAAACCTTGGAGTAAAAGAAATGATGAATCCCTTTAAACTGCATTAACTTGCAGTATGTCTGCTGCTGTTACTGGAAAGAGGTCATGTTTCCATTGTTTTTCTGCTATTTGTGTTCTCATCTCATTTTCCCATACTGCCTCAACATTGTCTGCTGATTTAATAGGTAAAAGGAAATATTTAGGACGTTGCAGAGTGTTGACACGCTATGTACACACCAAGTTTGTTCATCCAGGTTGTGTTGTTTGTTCTTGTTGGGACGATGCTTTGCACACAGAAGTTGATGTAATCCGTCTCACACTGATTATCTCTCCGTGTGGGAAATGGAGGACATTCCAGTCTGTGGCCTCAGAGCACCTCCAGCCTCATTAGAGCAGACTTTAATCGTCTGTGTGATGTCGCTCTGCCAAAAAACTTGTTCCCTTTCACACCATCAATGTGTTGCTGCCTCATGTGACAGAATCAAAGCTGCCAGGTCGTTCAGAGAGAGATGAAGAGATGCTGAGAGAGACAGACAGAGAATAGAACAAAAGTCTATTGTTAGTGCAAAATACGACAGTATGGTGCGTAAAATGAATTCAGTAGCTCTGCCATATGCTGAGTAATTCCCCTTATTGTATTATTAAGCACATTACAAAGTTACATGATTAACAGAAGTAGTTTAAAGACAAGTAAAGCGGTATTTTCTGTCCAAGAGAAGATATATAAGTGTTTCTTGAAGAAAATAAAGCTAAAATAGTGCAGTTGCATTGCCTGGATGATAGGGGAGAAACTACAAAATGATGGCAGATGGGCCCTGAAATGCCAGTGAAACCAGTAGCCGCCATGAGAAGATGTGAACATTAGCTTATCCTGATGAAATGTGATTGTATTTCGGGTTTTCCTGAATTGTGATGGGCAGGTTCACAGCTGATGAGCTTTAGGGCTGGGATATACTTGACGCTGGCGACACGAATGCATCATGGTCGCCATGTAGGGCTGGACAATTATGGAAAAAATAATGATCACGATTATTTTGATTTATATTGAAATCACAATTAATACACAAGATTATTCATTGATTTAAAAAAAGTGTTGATTGAACCACCAAAACTCAACCTCCTATATAACTTTTTTTTTTTAAAACACCCGGAAATAAATTAGAAAAAAAATAAAGGAGTCAAATAATAATATATCAAAATAATAATAGCAATAGGGATTTCACAATGTTTATTTTCCCAATTAATGGTGGTAATTAATTCAATTTTATCTTTTCATATTTATTCATATAATATTGTAGCTTTTTTTTTTTTTTTCACCAGAGCAGAGGGGATTTTTACTCAGTTCCAGTGGGAATTTCAATGGTACTTTTGTTTGTTTTTTGTTGCCATATTCTGTTTTCTTGACATCAACACACAAATAAAACTTAACTGAAAAGAGTTTTTCATGTTGTTTTATACATTTCCAGCGTTGTGAAATTAAAACATAATAACATAACATACTCCCTGCAGCTGCTTCCTGTAACTCCACCAGTCTGTTCACTTCAGGATTCTTCTGCCTTCAGTGATGAATGAAAAATAGCAATATGTAAAAACAGTAAATAAAAATAAATAACCACAATCTACATGCACACCCACAAAACTTACAACATACAAAAAACGACTAATAGCAGCTAAAAATAAAACCCAAAGTACTCTTTAAAGTACTTAAAAAGACATGAATAGTTATTCTTAGATTACAGTATTTTTATGACCGTGAGAAGGCAAAATGTAAATCATGATCAAAAATTGATTAATTGTCCAGCCGCTACACGTGTCGCTAATGTCAGTTCGGCATTGATGCGAGGCAACGTGTCGCGTCTACGAGCTGTGACATTGACTTGACCGCTACAGGTGCTCATGCACCATTTTGGTCAATTGGCAACACGGAGCGCATTTACGTGCACATCGGACACATTTACCACATATAACGAATGCAAGACTTTTCCCCTTTAGGTTCTACAGTAAAAGTAAAATTATCGGTCCTTCTTCCTCGTTTTCAAAGTCCATTTTCAACTTGGTGGAAAAAAGCCGGAAATACAACAGACTGGCAGCTTGTAACTTTCAGAGTAAAGTGCTGTATACTCCCCCTAGAGGTGACCTCCAGTTTTGACCGTTTTGGACGTGCTGTGCCTTCGTAGTTTACAGCAAGTATGAACACAGAGTAGTCAGAAAGTCTGCAGGCATGTTTCCGTACACAGCAAGTATATCCTGGGCCATAGAGTCAGAGATTTGAATTTGTCTAAATAAATTTACATTCAAATTTACATGACAGAAGTCAGGACATGAAATACAGAAGCCTGACCTTCCACTCATGTTACACACTTTAAAAAGGGGATGTCAAACATACGGCCCGGGGGTCAAAACTGGCCGCCCAAAGGGTCCAATCTGGCCCGCGGGATGAATTCGGTCAAAGTTACTCCAATCAAAATGAGATATACCGAACTTTTTTAGTTCTGATACCTGTAATAAAATTATTTGTGATAGTTTGAGATCCTTGTGATTTGTTTGTTGTAATACGTGTGTGATTTAGCAAATAGTGAAGTAAACATGTAAATGAATAACTATGAATAGGTTTTATGTCAAGTCAATTGTATAGATAAAAAAATTCAAAATGAAAAAATTTAATTTAATGTATGCTAATATATATGTTTAACATATTTTACTATTTTATAATCTCTACAAAAGATATTACATTATCTTGGCATCGTCATTATTTTGGCAGACTTCAGATCAAACTGCTATAAGTGGTCCCTGAACAAAATGAGTTTGATACCTCTGCTTTAAAAGATTCCTGAAAAGATTTTTTTTTTTAAACGGTAATTATGTAAGAATTAACATTATATATCACAAAATGTATTCAGTTAGAGAACGACCGAAATGGAATTTTTGAATTTTGGGGGGCGATACGGATACTGGGGGGGCTTCGAACAGCCTCTGTGGGCCCCCTCATGTCAGAATCAGGGCTCCGGCCCTGCATGCAGCAGACATCAGCCGCCCTCACTGAGCTGTAAAACGTCTCCTCCTGTGGTGATGCGTTGCCATGGTGATGTTATCACATCTGTGACCTTCATGCTGAATCATAATGTTTGGTTATTAATCATCAGGGAGTGAAAGAACCGGTTCCATCTGGTTTCTAGGAAAACGTCCAGGACACCACAGTAGGAGGAAGTCCTTGGATCCGCGTGGGCTGAGATCTGCTCCAGAACCAGTCCAACCAGTTTAACTGTAGTAAACGGCTGGTGAACAGCTGAGCGCAGACACACGCACATGGAAACACGCTGCTCAGCAGATGTGTGTGCGCTGCTGTTACCACACATGAGGGCGCAGTGAGGTCATGTGACCCGCCCGGACCCGGAGGAGCACCTGCAGCAGCCGGAGGAAGCTGCCGGGTTCCGACTTCCTGTCCGAGTGTGGAGACGCTCCGAGGAAATGTGGCAGGAAGTGCTTTTATTCTTTATTCTTTGTGCGTGTGAGTGTGTGCGTGCGTGTGGTTGGTGGGAGGCACCTCGCTGTGTCTCTGTCATGTGACTCCAGCTTTGTTCTCGGCTCTACTGAAGGGTTTTCTCTGAGGTGGGGGCTGTTTTCTGACCCCCCCCCCTGCCTGTGCGCTCACAGAACCTCTCGGACCACGTGGATCATTTCTCTGCTCTGGTTCTGGATCTGAATGAGGTTGGGTTCAGAGTTCCTGTCGGGTTCGATTTTAATGATTTTTGTGAAGAAAAAACAAAATACAAAAAAATGTACAAACAATTAAAAAAAAATCTTTTTTCTAGGGTTTTATTTTTTATTTTCAATTAGGTAGAAAAAACACAGTAGCCCGACCAACATTCTGCTATTATAACGCTCAACAAGACAAGCAAAAAAGATAAATAGAATGAAATGAAAAAATGAAATTAGAAGTTAAAAACAAACTGTACCATTTATAAATGCTAAAAAAAGTAGCACAGAAATATACAAGGTTACACTCTGGTGTTATGGGACAAGTGAAAAGTTCTGTCATCCAGTAAAGAGAGAGAGAGAAAACACAATGAAATTTATTGCGGTTGGGAAATTTATTGCACCCTTAACTTGGAATGAATTTACTTATTGCTTTTTGCGTCAGGCCTAATGTCACCTCCTCTTCCTCATCTTCTCCTCTTCCTCTTCTTCTCCTCAGGAATTGAGGTTTCTGAACGATGCGTTCACTGTTTCTGAATTTCTCTGTTGTGATGAGGATGACATATATATTCGGACCTGACAGAACGTCTCTCTGTGTTTTCTTCTCTCCAGCCGGCCGGTTGGCGGATCCTCCATCATGTCGGCGGCTCAGACCCAGAAGGAGAGCGGCGAGCCGGGCTGGGGCTGCCTGGAGGCTCTGGGTCTCAGCCAGAGGGAGCTGGTTCTGGCCGAAGCGCTGCAGATGGAGTACGACGCCCTGTCCAGACTCCGGCAGGACAAAGACGGGCCCAGCCAGACCGGATCTCCGGTCCTCAACCAGACCCGATCCCAGACCCCAAACCCCTCTATCGAGCGCCCCCGACCCGCTCCCAGCCAGCCCATTCCCGCCCCCGGCGGGGGGGCTCTGCTGCGGGGGCTGTCCGGGTCCGACTCCTCGCTGAACCAGCCCGGAGGGTCCCAGTCGCCGCACTCCGTCCCCGCCAGGGTGCCGCCTCCTCAGGGGGGCTTCGTCAAAGAGTCCCCCTACATCCTGGACAGCCCCGAGGGGGGGAAGTTCAGGGACCACGCCGGTTCCAGCTTCCAGAACTCTCTCGGGTCCGGGTCGGCGTTTCTTTCCAAAGGCTCCCCGGACCTCTCCGACAGCATCCCCCCCGCCATCCCTCCGAGAAACCCCATCCCCCCGTCGGCGGGGTCGGAGAACCCCTTCCTACCCCCCCGAGGGTCCGCCGTGACCCGGGACGTGAACCTGTTCACGCCCGACGTGGACCAGCCCAAAGTGCCCGCCGGAGACCTGAACTACGACAACATCAACCAGTCCCTGGTCAGACTCAACGACACCGGGTCGGGCCCCCGAGCTCGCAGGACCAACACCGACCAATCGGGGAAGCCGGTGGCTCGAAGTAAGACGCTGCCCCCCCAGGTGCCCCCCAGGACATATGCCCCGGTTCTGAAGAGCAACAAGAACCAGAGACGGGTCTCCGCTGACCCGGTAAGAACCTGACATGAGCAGGAGCAATGGGAGGAATAAACCGTGCGCTCTGATTGGCCGGGAGGGACAGCTCCAACCAATCAGAGCAGCATCTTGTGACTGATGGCTGAATTAATTAAAATATGATCATAATTTATTAAACCAATAAATGTTAAAGACTTAAAATTTAAGAAAATATTTTAAGTTTTTTTTAAATTTATGTTTTTTATTTATTTTCATTTTTTTAAATTTTATTTAAATTTGATTTAGAATTCAATTCTTTTGATTCTTCTGTTTTGCAGATTTCTGAGGGGAAAAACAAAAAATTTTACAAGAAATCTTTTGCTTGTTTTTTTTTTCTAAATTTCAATTAGGAAAAAACTACACATTAGCCACACCAACATTTTGCTGCTATAATGCCCAACAAAACAAGTAAAAAAGACAAATAAAAAAAATAAAAAATTTTTTAAACGATTTTTTTTTTTTCAATTTTTGCATTTATTTGAAAAACAAAAATAAATCGATTTTAAATTTGTGAAAAGATCCAGATATAAAATTTTTGAAAGTTTTTTCTTTGTTTTTGTTTTTGATTTATCTTCTTTTTATTTGAATTGTCTGTGGATGCAGCCTGATTGGTCGATGGAGCTCGGTTCTGATTGGCAGCTGTATGTGATTGACAGGTGTCGCTGGGCTCCCGGATGAACGGGTTCGGCTATGAGCTGTTCCAGGTGTCGGAGGAGCGGGACGAGGAGGTGGCGGCGTTCTGTCACATGCTAGACGTGTGAGTGTTTCCTCCTGCGAGGATGGACACACACACCTGAGCGGTGACATCATCATCTGTGTGTGTGTGTTTTCAGGCTGCGCTCAGCGTATCCGCACAGCGAGCGCTCGAAGAACGCCGGCTTCGTGTCGGCGGCGGTGAGCCAGGATGAGCTGCATCAGGCTCTGGGCGTCAGCGTGAAGGTGACCGTCGTTAGCAAGCACTTCAGGGAGCCGCTCACCTTCACCTGCGACGGTAGGACGCTGCCTTCACTGACCGCAGGACGTTTTCTGTAAGATGCTGCCTTCGCTGACCGCAGGACGTTTTCTGTAAGATGCTGCCTTCGCTGACCGCAGGACGTTTTCTGTAAGATGCTGCCTTCACTGACCGCAGGACGTTTTCCGACTGCTCATACCAGGAGATGAATTATCAATAATGGAGGGTTAAGACTTAACAAAGAAAGATGTCAGAGGTCATAAAAAGGAAAATGACGGAGTAAATTAGTCACGTCGGGCTTCTCAGTTCCTGGTCCTGCTGGCTGCAGAAAAACACAAAAAATGTGTCGCAGCTACATGCGAGAAAGGATAGATCCCACTGATCGATGAGTTAAAGCATAGAGTCCAGTTCCATCACCAGTAGGCCTGACCAGTAAAATGACATAATAACCTAGAAATAATGAAATTTCATAGTATAAGTAAGAGATAATGTGTGGAACGCAGGTCATTATCGGGAAATAACTTTTTTTTTTCTCCAGATAATGACCTGCATTCCACACATTATTCAGCTCATTATACGGCTACTGGTAACACCTAAAATTAAAATGAAAGTCTTTCACTTTTGTGAAGGCCAAATAATTGTGCTATTATATTATATTATATTATATTATTACATTACATTATATTATATTATATTATATTATATAATTAGACATTTAGCAGGGACACAGCGGCTGAATCAGCTTCACATGTAACTGTAACAGAACCACGAGGTCGTCGTAGCCGTGTGAACTGATGAACCATCATGAACAGCTGAGGTCAGCAGCAGTGCCGCTCGCTGTTCCGGTCCGATAAAAGTTTGGTTTAGATGAAATCAGATTCAGTTGGAGTTGCCATTGAGACAAACCTCAGACTGTGGCAGATCTTGTCGTTCAGTTTGATCTTCATAACACGATAAAAAGGCTGCAGTCTTCTGGAAATGATTAATCAATAGGAAACCAGATGATTAATGACTGAGAGCTTCATCTAATACGTCGAACTCTTTCCAGGTGGGAACGTGTGGAACGTCTGGAGGAATCCTGTTCACTGTGATGATAACACTTTCCTCCGTGTGTGTGTGTGTGTGTGTGTGTGTGTGTGTGTGTGTGTGTGTGTGTGTGTGTGTGTG
>JBBBVT010000003.1:4083703-4094615 GCA_037177035.1 Craterocephalus eyresii
ACGATGAATATCAAGAAAGTGTTCCAACGTCTCAATCAGCATGAGGGTGAGTAAACGAATGAAGGCACATCATTCTGTGGGCGGAGTATTCCTTTAACCCCAGAAATAAGCTATTAAGGAGTCTAATATTTGGGTCAAAAGTTACACAGTTTCCCTTTAAAGACCACAAACCTTCAGGAACACGGACCTTCAGAAAGATGGACCTTCAGGAACAAGAACCTTCATGAACATGAACCTTCAGTAACATGGATCTTCAGGAACAGGAGCCATCAGGAACATGGACCTTCAGGAGCATGGACCTCTAGGAACACGGACTTTCAGAAAGATGGACCTTCAGGAACAGGAACATTCAAGAACATGAGCTTTCAGGAACATGAACCTTCAGGAACATGTTTGATAAACAGTTGTTCTTGCACTTTTTTTCCAGAACATCAGGAGTATGAATGGTTTCTACGATCCGTAAGTGACCTGGACCTTTAGAAGGTCTTGGTCTGGTACTGGTTCAGGTCATTTTTCCATACTCCCCCTCTTTAATGACATCACACAGGTGTGAGGAAGGTGTGATGGTGGTGCTGTCAGGTGCATCCCGATGCTGGCACTTGACACGTGAACGCCTCTCCACCACTGTCCGGGTCCAGTGGCCCACTCTCGGGAGACTCAACCCCCCCGCGGCCCCTGTCCTCTGGCTCTACCAGGCCCTGAAGATACTTTATGTACCTGATGGCAGCCCGCAGCGTCTCCACCTTGCTGAGCCGCTTGTCGCCGCTCTGACCAGGCAGGTGGTCCCGCAGCTTGGCGTAACCCTGGTTCACGCACTTCACCCGCTGACGCTCGCGCTCATTCCGCTTCTGGATGAAGGCTGGCTCGAAGGGACACTCGTAGACACTGAAGGGCCCATGGTGGTGGAAGGGGGCCAGGTAAGGTAGGAGCCCTGGCCGACTGTGGGTCCTCAGGTGGCCCCTGTAGAACCCCAGGTGGGTGGGGTCCATGCTGGGAGGGTAGAAAAGAAAGGGGGCGGAGCCTGAACAAGAGTCTGAGGCCTGAGAGCTGCTGCGGTCCTCACAGAGTCCAGCAGGGGGAGACACCAGGAGCGAATGAGAGAAGGCGGAGCTCATCATGTGATCCACGCTGACTAATCAGAGGAGAGGACGGATCATAGAGGGTTCATGATGTGAAACTGAGACCAGCTCACCTGTGAAGACACAACAAAGCAGGTAAGAGACATTCAGCATCACCTGACTGGTGAATAAAACTAACGCTTCACACCTCGGCCCACTTTCCTTTTACTTTCTATTATTACTAGATTTATCTCCATGTCGGAATGTCCGCTGACTACATGTGTGTTACTTGATGTTTAATGTGACTGAAATAAACAAAAGGTGCCCTCAGGTGAGTTCAATCAGTTGTTAGATGAGGAGGCAGAGGTCTAGGGGAAGGCAGCTGTTTTAATGGAAGTCTTCATGCTTTTCTCTGCTAAACCATTTGGAAGCTCAGGAAATTGGAAGTGAATGAAAACAGTAAAAATAAAGTACAATTTAACTTTAGTATTTAATTTGATTAAAAATATATTTGAAATTTATTGTGATTAAATGTGAAATTATAATTTTGTTTAGCCTTCTAGCCCATGCCTGATGATGTAAGTTAGAAAAAACAATGTTTGGAGTTCTTATGTTTTTTAAAAACAGAAAAAAAAAATTCTACCCTTTTCTTCCTAGAGACAGAATCTGGTCCATTCAACAGTTAATTTGGGAGAAATATGTGGGAATTCTGAGTAAATCAGACAGGATAGATGTAATTTAAAAAATTACCTATTACAGAAAAATGCAATGAAGTGGTCATTTCAGACCCTTTTAAACAACAATTAATTAATGAGTATATGATGATGATGATAATAATAATAATAATAACAATAATAATAATAATAATCGATTAATAATATAGCAAATCTGTTTCCTTAAAAAATTCTGCTACAAAAGATTTTAGTATGACTTTAAACATTTTTATTGTTTCCCTCTGGGCTTCCCTCATTTTTAAAGTGCTAACATGGTGCAACAGAGGATTCATTTAAACTAATCAATTTCAAGACGGTCAACATTTGACAATAAAGTATTACAATTTATGATTAATATCTCCACTTAATATCCCAAAATTACACGATTTAGCTTTTGATTTTTGATCTTTCTATTTTCAGCTGGTTGCTGACTTTATAAATGTTTACAAAAACTCATCACCAAACTCGTCATCAAAACATTTTTCTCTATTCATCTTACGAAGATGATCTCCTTCAACAGCTGAAGGAAAACTAATTTTCTTGACATCACGAAGAAGACACTCAGTTTTTCTTCTTTTGGCTGCTTTGGTTATTTCATACGCAAAAGACAAAAATCAAAGCAGGGGACTCCAATTCATGAAGGAAACCCACATGTGAACATGGCTTCATCCAGAGCTTCATCTAACGATACAACTTTTCCTCATCCTGCTCCAAACAGAGATGGACTGAGGCAACAACTACCCTGCAAAATTCCTCAAACTAGGATCAGTCAGAATTTTCCCCTTCAGACACAAAACCTAAACCAGGTTTTAACAGCAAGTCAAGTTTCTCATCATCCACAGGACAGAATCTTCAATTTAAAGAAACCTGGAAAAATCCCCTCCAAGTCTGCGACAGGTAGATGTATCCATAATCAACGGGAATTAACTGGGATACGGGGAGCTGATGGATACGGAGAGGCATGTATCAGCATTTCAGGGTGAGATTTTCTCAGAAATGAAAGAAAATGGATGAAGATTCCTCGGAGCTAGGACCAGGAGATTCTGATAGTTCCATAGTTCATGTCTGTGTCTCACCTTCAGAAGCAGCTTCAACGTTCCGTCCTGGAGCCTCCCTGGAACGCTGACTGCAGGATGAAAGCGCCGGCTTTACCTGTGCGAAGCTCCGCCCCCACAGGTTTGAAACAGGAACCGGTGTGTAGCAGATTCTCAGAGTGATAGAACTTTTCCAGCTTATAGATCACAAAACCAAACTCCCGTTTTTAAAGTCTCAGAGTATTCCAGGGTCAGACGGTTTTCCGGGATCTCCCAGCATTCCGGGCGGTGGTGGAGTAGATGTGGAAGGTAAATGATGTCGGTGGAGTCGTCTTCACATCAAAGTGAGCTGACGGAGAGAAATGAATGTTTGTAGTTTCCTCTTCCTAAATCCTGTATTCCCAGATGAAAGAAGTCAGCGACACACACCCTTCCTGTCAGCCTCTCATCATGCCGCACACGCTGATGACTGTTTACACACACACACCTGAAACCTGAGACGCACCTGTGAGGAGCTGACACAGAGGAACTGATGCTGCCTCAAGGTTTTCAGACAAACTGGAGGCTCAGATCTCGGTTCATGGAGTCAGTTGGTTATGTGGCCCATTGGATGAGTCATCATGCAAGTCTTTTGAGTCGGTTCACAATGTGCTTATCTGTGACTGGTTTGAGTCATTCAGGTGACTTGTTTGATTGGTCAGCCATGTGACTTGTTTGACTTATTGACGTGACTTGTTTGAGTCGGTCGTTTGGCTTGTTTGAGTCGGCCCAGTGACTTGTTTTACAAATTCATGTGACTTGTTTGATGGGCTGGCCATGTGACTTGTTTGATTCATTCATGTGACTTGTTTGATCAGTTGGCTATGTGACTCGTTTGACGAATCATTCATGTGATTTGCTTGAGTCGACCATGTGACTTGTTAAAATCATTAAGCTAATTTGATAAGTCATCAGGACTCATCGGTCATGACTCATCTGATGAACTGGTCATGTGACTCGTTTGATCTTACAGCCATGTGACTAGTTACCTGAAATGGAGCACTCGTTGTGATCTCCTGCTGTTGTAGCCCATGTGGTTCATGATTGAAGGTGTTCTGTGTTACCAGCCAGATTCATAAAAAATTGTTAATAAAAAAGGATTGCAACACAAAGCACAAATCTTTCTGTGACGTTGGATACGTAGAGCCGTAAAATCTGACTGTGATGAAAAATTAGGAAATGACAGCACATCTATTCAAGTTCTGAAAAATCTTCTCCTCATAAATATCATAACATTAAAATAATCTTTTTTTTTTCTGGAGCTGACCCCAGTAGGCAGTGGTGTTATTAACTAAACAACTATTACAAACAAATTAATCATTATAATAAGAGTCACTGTTGTAGATTTTAATGATCAAAACCACATTTAGTTAAAGTGTGGGAGTCGTAGATGACTTGGATATTTATGGACATTAATATTCTTGGGTTGTGGGAACAGGTCTGGTGCCAGTTTAGGGAGACCAGCAATAGAAAAATCTTCAAAAAGTCTTCAGAAAAATCAGCTTTTATCTTTAAGAAAATTATAACATCAAGATATAATCTGTAATATCTCTCTATTAATTTGAAATGAAATTGTTTTTCTTTTGCCATGTTATCACTGTAACTTTATTATTGTTTGGAATTGTGCTCAGTGATGTTCACGAATGGTTGGTAAATGGGACTCAATGCTTTCTGTTAGAGTCCTGTGTCTGATGAACCCACAGCAAATGTGTGTGTGTGCATGTGTGTGTGCTGCAGCTTCACCTGCACAGACATGAATCAGGTCTGAGTGTCTCTCAGTACATTTCACTCTAAATCATTCAGGATCCAACAAGTCGGACTACTGGTGATCCGCTTTAGTTCCCAGTCAGTTCTTTTTGCTTGATCTTCCTTTGTTGTCACATGAAACAGGATAAGAAGAAAAAGTTAGAGACACTTGTAAATATCATCCAGCATCAACAAACTCTTCAAAATCTGCAGGAACCAGAATATTTTAATGATCAAGACCCAAAACTGTTACAGCCAAGTCAGATGAAATAGCAATGGGTTGAATTGCAACCTTGACTTTGATTCAGTTCTCGATCCTGAGCAAAGCAGAAGGAACCAGCGGAAAGAAAACACAGGAATACCTCAGCAGGGCCGGCTCCATACATGACGAGGCAGGCAGAAATGTGAAGGGGGCATCATGCGTGCACATCAAAATTTCAGCCCATTTTTGTTGCCGTCAACAAGTGTTTTTTCAATGGGACTGGGTTCTTAGCAGGGTCCCAAGAAATGGATTGTGCATGGTCAGAACTCTACCCTAAAGGCCCATTTATGCTTGATGGAGATGACGGATATGCAGACGCGCAGACAGTTCTTCCATCTTGTGTGTCAATTGCTCGCGTGTGGTGCATTTTCAGGCTCCGTGCGCATCCGTCTTTCAACACAGAATATGGAGTAATAACACTGGAAACCGCTGTGGCAGTGCTGAGCATTAATGAGAATGAATCGACCAGAGACAAAGAAAAAGAGCAATGGGAAGAGGAAAACAGTAGATGAATAATGAAGATGTGAATGAAATCATTAGAAGTTGGCCAAGCTTTATAAATATGGCTCTGCAAGTGTTCAGAGCCTGTTGGTGGTCAGAAACAACTTAATAGTGGCACATTGCCAACTGATGTCCGAAACTAACGTCACATCACAGGAGTAAACTATGAACTCAGCACTGCCAGAGAGGAGTTTTATTCTTGTTATTTTGTTCTTTATTTGGATCCCAATTAGCTTGCAGCCATCAGCAGCTGTTCTTGCTGGGGTCCATTTGTTAAATACTGTAAAAGATTAGGGACATGCACATGCCAATAGGAATGCATACACACAGCAATACGTCGTACATACAGGGTCTAAGTTATTCAAGAGAAGACAGGCTGACCTGGGTATAGTTCAGGAGCAGAGGGGCAACCACTCGTGTAAGGAAGAATCTAAACCTGGTCGTGGATGACGCACACACTGATTTGCACCGAAGGTGGATAGCCATTAATGGGCAAAAAACAGGCAGAAAAATTACAATTATGAACATTTATGCCCAATATTTAGTGCACTGACTCATTTCATAAAATGTGTGATGTTCTGAGAACCTTTAGAAATACCAACATCCTACTTGGAGGTAGTTTCAATCAGGTTAAAGATACCCAAATGGATAGGTCCATTGATAGGAAAAATGTTCCTACAGTGGTGGAAAAAAGTTTTCCCATCTATTTGGGAAATATCTAATCCAATTAAAAGCAAGACATGAAATAGAACCATACAGAAGAATAAAATGACAATAAACATATGTTCAAATCACATGTTCAAAATAGTGCATTAAGAATCACTTTTAGGTATTCAAATGCAATTGCTTTAGTACAGTTACAGCAAAAATACTCAACAAAACCTGAAAAAAGCCATTAAAATCTTTTATTTTGTGAAAAAATGTGTCATTGTACATTTCAAAGAGTCCTAAAACTTTTTTCCACCACTGTATACCATGAATTTTGTATTCTTCATATAAACAAATGCATCTTTTGTATTCATTTAATAACCATTTATGCAACTCTGCTTAAGATCTGGGGCTGGACATGAGTATATTTTACACCCTTATAATCTTGGCACGAGTCCAAAGCATGCTTTAGAAAGCCAGTGCAAAGTACACATCATCACGGTAGGAAAGAGAATGAACATGTGATAGGGGAATTACTTAAATCTGATTTAATATGAGAATGAACCACTCACTTCAGGGATGTCAAACTCAAATCCACGGTGGGCCAAAATGTAAAACTTGGAAAAAGTTGTGGGACAACATTGATATCTGTAAAAAAAATTGTCCTCCAGATAAAACAATTAACTTTTTCACACAGACTCAAACAAGTTTTACCTTAAAACTGGATCATGAACAAGCAAAGTTAAATACTATACAACAGATAATTCAATGCACGCATGCAAAATCTAATTTCTAATAAAAAAAAAAAACATTAATGGCATTGATATCTTAGACAGAATTTAATAAAAATTGTATGCCTCTTCTTTTGAAGCCTTCTGATTTGAATTTCAACCATAACCTTTTTCCACAGGCTAATAATAAATCCGAAAATTAAATCATCAAACAATTAATGAATATTAATGAATAATAGCATCCTTGAATGAATGTGCAACGATTCAGTCCGTGCCTTAGACTAGCAAGAAAACGTTAATAATCACCCAGTTTACTCTGATGTATGATGATTCCGGTCCTGTCTTGGATGACAAGCCAAAACATGAGCAAAGCATCATGGGATTTGGAGTATTAGCAGTACATGTGCTGTAATACCGGTGAGCCAGCTCTAGTAGTCATTTGGTGTTGCCTCGTGGGCCAGAGTTTGACACCTATGATTTACTTTGTTTATTCTGATAAAAATGTGGCCAATGACTCTCTGCAAATCTAAGTACAACAGTTACAGAATATTCGTTTACTCATCTGAATTGATTTTGTAACCATGATGATTTAAATATGACAATTATGACAATTTAAAATTCCACAGTTAGTTTCAATATGATCTTGACTCATACAAACAATACAATGTATTGTTTGTTACTGATTATGACAGATTTTTAAAGCCTGTCCCACTCACTAATATTCTGGTCTATTGTGTTTGATTTTGCCCCAAACTCAATTTTGTCAGACAAATGTATTCAGGCATTGTATAAATACAGTTGGAGTATGATTACAGTTATGGTAATTTTATGTCTCTTTATTTATCTATTTAATATTCTGTGACATTTTAAATGCCACAATAGCTTTTTATCTTCTCATCTTGCAGTCCTGGTGCGATTTTGTCATATTGATGCTACTGGTGAAATATGGTCAATGCTCATGTTTCCTATCAGAAACCCCTCCACAGCATTTTGGAGCGGAAGACTTTCTAAAACATTTCGGAGGGAGTCATAATTCTTCTGTCAAGAAATCTAAAACAGACAAGAGGTAGAAGAAAAGCAGAAATACTAGAAGCAGATGGAAGCTGGTTGTTTATGTGTGTTGAACTGTGTTTGGATGGTAAACAGACTGTTATACAGAACTTTTCATGTCATGTTGACCATGACAGAGCGACACACCTGTAAACACAGCATGTGGGCTGTGAATACTTCACAGTTTGCGTCCAGGTTGATCGTTTAAATCTGCGAGAATATAAAACCTATTTATTATTAACTTTCACCGCTCCCACAAGACTGACCTCTGAACTCTCAGATCAAACACACTTGAATTTCAGGTGATAAAGTTTCCCCCCTCACCTGAGACTAAGCAGGAAATAGTGGATCTTGGTCTCTTAAAAGAGACTCACAGACGATCAGATTCACTTTCAGCTTCTTCTGACAGAGTCCAGCTGCAGGAAAGAAGAAAGGGAAACTTCCAGTCTGAACGCTGAAGGTGAGTCTGACCAAAATCACCACTCAGAGGCTACGGTTACACTGCAGGCAAAGGTGACGTAAAACTGCTCCAGATCTGATGACTGTTTGCATCACCAGTGAAATGTGACCTTTCAGATTCTGTTGCAAACATGCACCAATGTGACTGGTATGCACAGTTTGAGCAGGTAAGAACGCGTTAGTTGACCAGATATGTTCACAGAAATCATAAGACAAGAAGACATGGATGCTTCAAATGAGTCATCTTGTACTTTGATGGGTGGATTGTGTTAGGAATGGGCATTATTAATCAATGATCGATAACAAGACCTGTGGGTGTTATGGGTTTTTTAAGGTCTTGGATATACTTGCTGTACATGCAAGCGTGCCCGCAAGCACTCTTTCTGGTCTTTGTACATGCTGTAAACTATGAAGGCACATTGTGGCCAAAACGGTCAATACTGGAGGGCACCACTAGGGGGAGTTTACAGCAATTGTACTCTGAAAGTTACAAATTCCCTGTCTGTTGTATTTCCGCCTTTTTTCCCCTAACAACTAGTTGGACTTTGAAATTGAGGAAAAAGGATTGATGATTTTACTTTACTGAGGAAACTAAAGGGGAAAAGGTCTAGCTGCCGTTAGATGCGTAAATGTGGCCGATGAGCACGTAAATGCGGTACGTGTGGTCCATTGACCAAAATGGTGCAAGTCAATATCGCTGTTCGCACACGCATCACGTTACCTCGCATCAACGCGAGCGGCCGGAGTGCCAAACTGACATTAGCGACGCATACCAGACATGATGCGTACGCAGCAGTATATTCCAGCCCTAACCTGTAGGTTACTTCCCACTGAACCTACGTCAACATTCAGTAGGAATTTTTATTGATCTGAAAGACATTTGATACAATCAGTCACTGCATCCCTCCATGTATCCATGTATTTCCTATTGCTTATCCGGGATCCGGTCATGGGGGCAGGAGCCTAAGCAGGGCCTTCCCCGGGTCTTCTATCGGTGGGCCAAAGGACTTTTCCAGGAAGGTGTTCAGGAGGCATCCTAATCTAAGCGGCTCTATTCTGAGCCTCTCACAGAGCTTCTAGGGCAGGGTGGTTGCAATGACCCGAAGGTTGGCAGTTCAAATCCCGCTCCAGCTCCAGTCAGAATCATAATCAATTTAATTGTCATCGAGACAGCGTTCCAGTACAACGGAATGTCTTTCCAGCACAACCCATCCAAGAACAAACAGACATTAACAACATTGAGAGGATCAGGTCGACTTAGGCTGCAGCCATAGAGGTGCTGTCATCGTGCTCTTGGACAATACACTTTACCCTCCTTACCTCCAGTGTCGGCATTGGTGGTTTATTCAGTTGCAAGTTGCTTTGGATAAAAGTGTCTGCTATAGTATGAGCAGCTCCATTGACCAAAATGGTGCACAAGCACTTCTGGCGGTCAAGTCAATATCGCTGTTTGCACACGCGTCACGTTACTGTACCTCGCTTCAATGCGACCGTCCGGAGTGCCAAACTGGAATTAGCTACGCATGCCAGCCATGATGTGTATGCAGAAGCGTCGCTAGCAGCAAGTATATTCCAGCCCTGTAGGTTTCTTCTCTCTGAATGTACGTCTCTTGACCCCTCCCCTGCCCTCTTCGACATACACAGGTAGGGTGGTGGGAGGTGTGCACAACCTGCTCGGTGGGGCAAAGAGGGCCATCATAGTATTAAATCATAGTAAAAGTCAGACACAGATTGGATTTGGATTACATTCTGATGTGTTTCAAATCTCATGTGAAAAGATCAGAGTTCAACTGGTTTCAGGTGTTTACTTTGGCAAAAAAATATTTGATCTGTGTCACTTGAGGGCAAAACAGTTGCACTGTACATAGAGTATAAGGTAGTTTATGGAGTTGTAGGGAGGGCAGCAATGACTGACTGGACTTTCTTTCTGCTCTGTTTTCAGCTTCTCTCTCAGACCAAATGGCTTCCAGGTCAGAGGAGGATCTCTGCTGTCCGGTCTGCCAGGACATCTTCAGAGATCCTGTTAATCTCTCATGTAGCCACAGTTTCTGCAGAGACTGTGTGAAGAGATGGTGGACACAGAAACCAACCTGTGAGTGTCCTGTTTGTAAGAGAAGATCTTCAAAAGAAGATCCACCTTCAAATCTGGTGTTGAAGAATCTGTGTGAGTCCTTTTTACTGGAGAGAGACCAGCAATCTTCAGAAGGTCTCTGCCATCTGCACTCTGAGAAACTCAAACTCTTCTGTCTGGACCACCAGGAGCCAGTGTGTCTCATCTGCAGAGATTCAGAGAAACACACCAACCACAGAATAAGACCCATTGATGAAGCTGCACGACAGCACAGGAAGGAACTTCAGGAATCTCTGGAACCATTAAAGAAGAAACTGGAGCTCCAGAAGGAAGTTCAGAAGAAATTTGATAAAAGAGCAAAACACATTCAGGTCCAGGTCCGAGACACAGAGAGGCAGATTAAGGAGCAGTTTATAAAGCTGCATCAGTTTCTAGAAAAGGAGGAGGAGGCCAGGCTGGCTGCACTGAGGGAGGAAGAGGAGCAGAAGAAAGGGATGATGAAGGAAAAGATGGAGGCTCTGAACAGAGAGATAGAAGCTCTTTCAGACACAGTCAGAGCCACAGAGGAGGAGCTGAGAGCTGCAGACGACTCATTCCTGA
>JBBBVT010000003.1:4165752-4177737 GCA_037177035.1 Craterocephalus eyresii
CCCAGGAAATTCTACGTGATTCTCATGTGACTCACGCGAGAATCACGCAGGAAACCGTCCATTCTCAAGTGGTAACATCTGTAGGAGCTAACAGGAGCTAACTAGCTAATGGAGGAAGGCGGGCTAAAGATAAAGCGCACTGTTAGCCGGCTAAAAACCGTGGTAAACCGTATTCCCGGATATCTGGCACCTGTCAATCAAAAGGACATTTATTAAGAATTTTAAGATTAAATAACATCTAAATGACTGAGTAAGTATTTTTGTCACTCCCCCAGATTTGTCAAGAAGGTAAACCTGACATTTTAAACCTAAAATGTTTTTTGAACCAGGCTGTTAACATGTTTAATTCTGCTGTGAAGTTGGTCTTTTTAACATGGGGGATCTATGGGGAATTGCTGTTTTGTGGAACGCACCTAGTGGTGGAGGGGAGAACTGCAACTTCAATTTTTGGCACTTCCTTATAGGCTTCAAACTTCTAAGCTGGAGGATGCCGCTTGGTCAGACCCATCTCATCTGGACGGGAAATAAACCACGGACAGACGAAAATGTTTGGTTGAGGTTTTTCTATCGGGTTCTGATGTCAGAATTCACGTCTGAGATCAGAAAGGCCAACATGTCTGGAGCATCTGTTACCATGGCGATCCAGCAGGTGATCAGACATTAATCTTTGTTTCTGGGTTAGAACCAGTCTCGTTTCTCTGTTCCCAACGTTGGCTGATGATTGGTCGGGTCGCTGATGATGTAACTCCACCAGCTTGTTGGTCCTCCGTCTGAATCGGATGGAGAGCTGTGTGGTTGTCCTGCAGTTTCTTCCTCTACCTCTCTGTCAAGCAGATACACTTCATCGTCCTCATCTTCCTCATCACCCGGACATCTGCTCAGATTTATCCGCATCCCTCCTCATCGCCGTCATCCCACATTTCTTATCAGGCAGATACTCGCTGTGGCCCTCCATCCTACTCGTCCATACTGGAACTACTAACAGCCCCCCCCCTGTGAGGAAATCAATGGTGCTAATTATTGTCCATTAGCTCCGGCTGACAGACATGAGAGGCATCTCTCAGCCTTCCACAGATTAGATTCAGACCGAGGATAATGAGCTTATGAGAGGCTGGCGCTGGGACACGTCGGCTTTTTCCACCGCAGAGCTGCTGAAGCTTTAATGGCTCCATCTGATCGCTGCTGTGCCGCCCATCAGCTCAGAGGATTGTGTTTCAGGAGTCTGAAAGATTCTTCTTTCAGGCTTTTTGGGTTTTTAGATCCCGACTACTACAGAAGCTCCGGCTCAAGCGCTTAGGCTTTTTTTTTTTTTTGCATTGGTGGGCCATAAAAGTGTCCCTCAGAGGTCCCTGGTTTACTAGCCTTTAATTGCCCTCCTAGATATTTATTTATATCATGTATTTTAGAGCACATATAAAATCTTGAAAAGTAGAAGTTGACTCCTAGTTGTATTGATTTTTTCCGACTATAGTTATCTTTATTACTGTTTTTTGTAATGTTATAATGGGAAGACGTCTGTTACACATCATCTTAACAGTTGTAAAAAAAAAAAATTATTTTGACTTATTTTAAATTCGAAGTAATTTCATTTTTTAAACAATTACTAATTTCATCTTAATTGAAAGACTTTTAAACAAAACTATCTTTTTCAGTCTGTATATCATGTCAAGGTCAGGTAAACATTACAGTATTATAACTTTAATAGTTATGTAGACCAAGTCCAAACTCTGAGTACTAAAACTCATTTATTACTATAACTTGATTCTGTCATCTGACAGAATAACACATTAATGCATGAAATGGAAATACGTGTTTTTGTCTTACTGACTGTTATCACCCTTATTCATGACTTAATAGGAGTAATAATTTACTCCTAATGTCCTCCTTTAGTGCTGCTCTCTTTTACTTGCTGATGCTCCCTTTCAGCAGACGTAGGAGTTGGCTCAAGCTAGTGAAAGTGACAGCGGGGACGGCCGATCTTATTGGCGAGAAACGAGAGAGTGTCGCCATTTCAATCAGTTTAAATGACTTATAGACTTACAGTGATCACTTCTTGGAGAGAGGATTGATCTCTGTAAGATTCTATGTCAACGTTCGGATTTCTACGTAACTTTTTATTATTGTTTGATTGGTTCTGATCAAAGATGCAGGCCGTCATTGAATATTCCACTGAGGACTGGTTGCCATAGTGATTCTCTCCTTTTTCAGGCAGTGTCCAAACAAACTCCACTTCACTCAGTTTACATCCGAGCTTCAAATCGTTTGAGAGTTTGAGCAAATAACAGTGTAAATGTCTTCTTCAGATAACTCTGTTAATCTCGTTGAAAAATCCTCAATCCTCAATCCTCATTAGGTTGGAATTTTTGTTTAATCCATAAATATATTCTGCTTAGTGGTCACAGCCAGTAATAATGTGGCCAAATGATAATCTGCTAACCTGCTAAAATGATATTTTTTTTACAGCAGGTTTGATTTGTCATTTTGTTTGAAGAAACTCAGTAAAACAACCTGGAGCGAAACAAGCGAAAGATAAAACATGTCTAGTGTTATGAGTTAAAAAGATAATTTTACACACAAGAATAGTGAAAAACAAAATGTTTCTATATATAATTTCAACAAAAGCAGCTTATGTTTTATTTTCTAGGACAAATGGTGAATTCATTCATTTGAAATGTCTCCAGAACCGGCATTTTAGTGCCAGTTTATTTTTATTTCCATCTGTCCATCAGAGAAGCTTTGGCCTGTCAGCTTTTAATGAGATCTAATATTTATCATATATTAACTCATTTTAATTGTATATTTCATTTTAATCTTCAGCCAAAATCTAAACACGGACATCTCTAAAGGTTATTTTATCATATTAGATAGATCTGCTGGTTGATATGAAGTCTCAACTGGTATTTCAGTCTCTTTTTCTGACTCAGTGCTCAGATCAGAAAAACTCTAGCCAGATCATTTATTGGGATTTCACTTTTGATAATGTCTATCATCAAGCTAACAGATGTTATCAGCTGCTGGACACCAGCTAGAAAACGTTTTATAGTATAAATAGAGTGAGCCATTTTTCTGAGATGTTGTCTTCATATGAACCTGTCCCTTTTCATTGGGTCACACCTGAGCTGTACCTGTGCCGATCACAACCTTCAGAACTGTGTCTGAATCATCCAGAACCAGCACACGCAGCGGCGTTAACTGGGCTGCAGCTCCATCCCAGTGCAGCGAACATGCCTGTCGCCATGACAACTGAGCCGTGTGACTGTGTTTGCATTATTCATGCAAGTTTCTGCATCAGATACACACCCAGCTTTAATTTGGAGGTTGTTTGGTTCCTCTGGTTTGTTCTGAGAGGACTGAAACCCCGGTCGGGTGGAGTTACCTGTGCAGGTGCGACCATGCAGCTCAGCAGCTTCCTTCAGGACGCTTTCATAAAACGTGAAGAAGAAGCTCAGGCAAACATGGTGCTTTCAGGCTCGTTTTTCTGCCTGTGGTCTGAAACGACGTTTTCAGAATAAATTATTTATATCTTCCAGGTCTGTCTTTCTTTTGTGGTCTTCATAGAAAGCGGAGGCATGAGAAATTACTGCAGAAGTTTCTGAATTAAGATGTTTTCTCTGTTTCAGAGTAAATTCACCTGGAAAAGTGCAGAAAATGTGAAAGATCATTTCCTCCTAAAAGAAAACCGCGCTTAGTAAAAAAAGAAAAAAAAAAGAGGATAGCAGCCCAGTAAATTATTGTCTGATGATTAACTGTGCTACAGCAGTAGCTTAAAAAGGGAACCAGAGCAGTTTTCCAGATATTTTAATAGAAGTGTTATGGATGTAAATATCTCTGGAAGCCATCTGCTGCTGATAGGAATGCAAACAATTAATCGTTTATTAATTAGTTGTTGATAAGAAATGATAAGAAATAAGAAAATAAGAAAAAAGAGAAAAAACAATAATTATAATAATATTAACAATATTGTGTTGCTGTAAAGAATAAATCTTTTATTAAGGAACATGATTTGCGTTTTCTTAGAAAGGAACCTGTTGATTTAGAAGAAAAATTCAGCTTCTCAGAAAAATTGCCACTTATCAATTCATCGGTCAATAAGATGAAGCAACTGTCAATTGAAGAATTACTTAATAATTTTTATCTTAGCTGCTGCTGATGATGAACGTCTCTATCAGTAGTCACAGTCTAGAGAACTGAGGTATAGCCCCCAGTTTCACCTTCGAAACACCTTGAAGGTCCAGAAAGAAGTGAAGCCCAACATGGTATATGTGTGTTGGAAGAGTGAACACTTTTCTATAAAACCTCCTTCATCTCCATGAAAACCAGCAGGACATTCATAATTTATTTCAAACAAAAGCCGAGTTGACAGTTTTTGTCCCACAGTGATGAAACGGACATCTTTGTTCATGTCTGGTTTGCTTTATGTGGAGAAATGATCAGAAGCTCTAAAGTGAACAGTGATTTTCTCATGTTACGTTCCCGTATACCTGTAACAGCTTGGGTTTGAACCATGTACGGTTTGATACCGATGCTTGGTGGAGTCTTCTATCCGCGTCTCTCCCCGTCATTTCGGTGTGCTGCCTGTTAGCTGCTAACTCGTGTGAACAGCCAAACAGCTCCTCGCTTGTCAGTTTAGGAGTGAAGAAGCCTTCTGGATGAGAGGAGAAACATCTTCAAGGGGACAAAAAGAAGTCCAGTTGCCTTCGATGGATAACAGTGAATCTACACCAACTCTCTGGTCCGATGTTTAGGAAAACATGGCCTTACCACCCAGCAGGACCCCGGTTCATGAAGAAGAACCGGGTCCCTGTTTATGACTTGAGGTTGAGTTTCTGAACCAGATTTTCTGATCCTGATGCGACGAGTTGCCCTGCTGGTGTGAAAGGACTAAGATGTTCTCAGTGGCTACCCTTACATGGTGTTTCTTTTATTCGGAATTAAGGTTTACATGGAAAAGATTTTTCCCTAATTCCTCTTTAAATCCAGAGGTTGGGAAGGTATCTGATTGGTTGGATGGTGGAAGGGACGCACTGTTCGTACGTATGGTTGGAAGTTAAAAACTGCTTCATTTCTTTTCAACAACATGAGAAAATGTGGTAAAAAGAACCATTTTCACTTATTTTGGATTCTAGTTATGAAGCAGAACGACAGGAATTAACTTAAAGCAAAATGAAGGTTTGCATGACAGAAGATGATAGAGGAGTTACCTGATTCAGAATTTAAAGTGGAATAAACCAGCCTCTTTATTCACAATTAACTTTAAATCAGAATCAGAAACATTTGCATCAGGAATGAAGTGTTTACATGCTCATTTTTCATCCACTTAAAGCAGAATTAACTTTAATTCAGAATTAAAGAGGAATTAAAAGTCTGATGTAAACGTGGCCAGTATGTTTGCTAAACCTTAGAACCCAAAAACACGTGTCCATCTTCATCACCTCCTCTTCATCATCATTTGGTAGAGGATTGGTCCAGAACAGAAAGCCAATCATGAAGTGTAACACCAAGCTGTGGATTCTTTGTGTCTTGGACTTATTTAACGTGATGAATCTGTGCTTTGTTCCACTGTATTGATTTAATGAAGCATTCTGGGAAATTTGCAGTGTAAACTCTGTTTGTGCTGCAGCGATGATTAAATCATTAATCTTCATCAGGACTCATCGACTCTCAGTCAAATTACCTGTGTGTCTGTAGATATTTTCATAAAACAAGATCAATATGTACTGGTCAGTGATAGGTTTCAGTCATTTATCTGTTTTTTATCCCTCCTGCCCCCTTTTGAGTCATGTTGAGCTCCATCAGCAGCACATGAATAATTATATTCATTCTTTATAAATCAACATAGTAGATTGAAATCTTTCTTATTTATTGTTTTATCTTCTTTCTCTTCATGCTTTCTCGTTTCCTTACCTCCACCTCGGCTACTGTATTCTTTTCAGCAAGTACGTTTTTCTTTCTTTCTCTACATCTATAAGCAAACATAGCTCCAAAAGTAATGGATGGATTTTGATTAAATGTTCAAGAGATGGCATAGGGGACAGCCGATTAGATATTTGGGATGATCCGGATAACCGCTCGGATCCTGGATTTTTTTTTAACACCAAAAGGCCATTGCTGCCATACCCCCTACAACCACCAGAACCTCCGTCATCATGACGACCTGCCAAAGTAGCCTTAAATATGTGATAAAAATAGCTTTTTCACGCTTTGAGTGTTTTTTATCATTCATAAGTAGACAAAACTTCAATAAATCAATAATGAATTGCATGTGGAATGACTCATGGCTTGCACTCTAATAGAAAATGTCAAATACTCCTTAGCTAACAGCATTCACTTATTACCTAATGTAGACCTAAATTTTTTTAATGTGTTTATATTTTTTTATTTATTTTTTCATATATATATATATATATTTAATTTAAAGTGAACATATTAAAAAGCATAATTTAATGCTAAAGTAAGTAAACACCTGATATTGATTTATTGTGTTGAATGTGGAGAGATCGGTCATTCTGGCATGGGTGCAGTTCTGTTAGAGGACACATGCATTCAGTGCAGCCATGTTAAAAACATTAGAAAATACTGTAACAGGTGCAGTTAGATGTTGTACTTCCACACTGTTTGACCTGGATCATGTTGATATCATGGATCTGCTGATCCAGAAGGTTCTAAATAGAGTAGGTGGTACTGAGTGGGCATTTGGATCTATTGGGCTCAGGGTGAGTCCCACTGTGGCTTAGTGGAGTCTGCACTCTGATTACTTCTGGTTTTATTATGTCTTCATCTGCGTTAATTAGTCGGTTAGCAACATAACTGGTAGCGTTTTCATTTCCGCCTGGATCCGGGAAATCTTTTAAGGATATTGCCCCATGGGAAGATTAGGATCGTTTTGCCATTACAGCTTCTTACTCAGCAGATAAAACCCGCAATCACTGGCAAAAAAAAAGGCATCATGGTAGAGGATGTATTCTGGCGTTTTTTGACCCAGGTCTGGGTGATATTCTTTAAACTCGATCCTGCTCGATAAATTCACCTTCACACAATGTTTCCTTTTCACATTTATTTGAATACATGTCCCAGCATGCACTGCATTACCCTGACGTCCTCTGTGAGATGTGTGTATGTGTGTTTGTGTTTTCAAGCGATGCAGTCTGCTTTGGAGCTGTGATCCATCAGACAGAAGAAGGTTCCATCAGAGTTCATGAAACTTCACATTTATACTGTTTTCAGTTCGATGAACGTGGTTTTATATGTGCGTCCGTGCTCTTGTGCGGGGCAGCTTTCTCCCCTCCTCATGCCTCAGGCCGGACGAGTAGGTCAGAGATAAAAAGCAGCTCTGAGGAAGATCATGCTGAGAAAAGGAGCAAGAGGAAGGGTTGGGAGAAGAAATGTGGAGTGTCAGAGGACAGAAGATGAGTGTGAAACTAGTCTGATTGGTGAGAGGTGTAGGATGGAAGTGACGAGTAGAAGTTTGAGAGATAGATCTGAGGATGAGGAGGATGATATGATAGGAGGAAGAGAGATCAGGTGGAAAAAATAAGAGAATGAGTTAGACATGATATTTTGCATGAACACAGCTGGAAGCAGCAGGTGATGAAGTCTTTCACTTCCTGTAGCTGGACGATGAACTGAGACCTGATCAGCTGTTTCTATCGCTACTGACCAAACAAGGAAAAGTAATTATCTCATCCCTGTATAGGTTTTATTTTTAATTATTAAAACCCAGAACATTTACAGAATATAAACCTGTTGGATTAAATGGAACATTTTGGCGAATGGACCAGTTCTGCTGTGTGACTAAAGATGCATAAAATAGTGCAATATATATAGCAAACAATAAATAATAAGGCTGGAGGGACATGCTGTCCTCCTGATTTCTTCCTTCATGATTTTCTGTTTGCTGATTCGATTTAAATTCTTGTGATTCTTCGATATTGTTGATTTTTGTGCATGATTTGTTGATTACAATTGAAATTAAAAAAATTATTTCAATTTTATTAGATAAAAGATAGATTTTTAACAACAGAATATCTATTTTAAAATTGTGAAATAAAAAATCCTGATATTCAGTTTTTTACCAAAAGAAATTTTTGAAATTGTGAAATTAAAAAATCCTGATTTTTGATTAAATTTTCCAACCCTTAATAATAATAATTTATCAGAAAACCCAAAAACATGTATATGAATGAAGCATCTCTGAGAAATGATGATGTGATCATATAAATTTTCACAGCCAAAACTGGAAGCACGGCTGTTTATTACACAAATAATATCTGTTAATGTGTAGTTCTATATATTATAATCCAACCAACCAAAAATCAGACAGATGTTATTAGAAAGTACTTCAGGAACAAGAAGTTTTTTCTAAATATAATGTTTTTAATTCTTTCTGGTTGTGGCTCAGATCCTTCATAAGGTAGCAAATATGTCTTATCCTGTGGTTTTTATCCAGTTGTTATTGCAGTCAGCCGTCTTCATCCTGCTGTTTCCATTCACCTGGGTTGATCCCACAATCCATGAACAGCTTGTTTTCACCTCGTTTCATGGTGTTTCCTTTGTTACCAGCAGGTGGCAGCAGCAGTTTCGTTGCATCTTGTAGTTCAGATTTTTATGGTGTTACAGGTTCTGCTGGAAGAAATCTCAGAACTGTTTCAGATATTCTGAACACATTTAAAGTTCTGCGGGGGAGACGTAGGGTTCCCTTTGATCTTCAGATGTGTTTGGCCCTCCAGGCTTTATTGGATCTATTTGATGTTCTGGTTTTGAGTCTCTTCAGATTTTCTGACATCTGAAGTGGACCAGCACCAGCCGTAGTAATTTTTTATATGTGGTACACAGAATCAAGTGAGAAGGATAATGATGAAGTGTCTTCACAGCACAGATGGAGACGTGTTGATGTAAAAAGCTCATTGGTCTGTTTACACACCTGCGATTTAACTGTCGATGCTTCCAGTTTGACACCCGTTTGTTGGTTCCTTATGAGGTGATCTTTATTTCTGCTGGTTCCTACCGAGGGAAAGTCTAAAATGCATTCAGGATGAAGAAGAGCTTACAATCTGTGTTTTTCCTCGGGATGAACTCTCTGAAACCTCTCACAAATCAGAAAAACGGCGTCTTCAGTGTCAGTGATGAGGTTGTTGCTGTCCAGACTCCGCAGACAGAACCTCGCTGGCTCATTTTAAGATGAAACAGTGACAGATGGCAGGATCCTGGCTCAGTGTCAAGACATCTCCAGAAGAATCACAGCCGACAGCAATTAAAAATATAGGGATTTCATTTATAAAAAAGAGTGTTAACAGGATCTGATGCGGAGGTGATTATTTGACAGATCACAGGCCCACCTCTGTATCCTGGCTAAGATGGTGCTAACAGTCTGACAGACAAATGGTGTGTGTTCAGAAAAAAAACTTGTTTTTAAATT
Source organism: Craterocephalus eyresii (assembly GCA_037177035.1). NCBI lineage: Eukaryota > Metazoa > Chordata > Actinopteri > Atheriniformes > Atherinidae > Craterocephalus > Craterocephalus eyresii. Next base: position 4,175,168 of record JBBBVT010000003.1, read on the forward strand.
ATGTCCGTGGGAAGAAATTGAAAGAAAAAAACACTAGAAAAGTGTGAATCAGTTGGTTTACAGAAATCCAAAAGTCCCACCAGAAGCTAAATGCTGACAATGGTATAGCAATAACAGGATGGCTAGCATAGTGCCAGTATTATATTAGATTAGAGTTTTTGCTCACAGGTTTATGGTCATTTGTCTTGTGAGAAATTCTCTGCGCACCCTTTTTACAGGGCCAGCAGGTTGGTAAGGAAAATGCTAATAGTGTTTTTAATATATGCTGTAAGAATGCTGAATTGCTGGTAGGCTAAAGGGAAAGTAAATAATTCACAATGTGGGGAGTGATTTGGTCGGAATGTGAAAGTGATTCGGTGAATCTGTTTGCACTTCCAGGCCACCGTACTTTAGCCATAAACTCCAGCTGGTGTCCAGTCTCCAGTTACCATAGAGCTTTCAGAAAAGCAGATCTGATCCCATCACCCAGCAGCACTGAAACAGCTGTTGTGCTTTCTACTTAATGGTCAGATGGTTAACCAACCACCAGTAAACTGCTGAGTCAGACTCCCATCCTCTCTGAAACTCCTCAGAAAGAGCCAGAACTCTTCATCTCTGCTCTGTTTCACATCCTTTACCATGATGAATCATTTAGGATAACACAGTTTTTCCCCCCAGGTCCTCCTTGCAGCATGCAGCTCTCTGTGACATTTATTTACTTTGTGCTGTCATGAAAGTTTGATGCCATGTGTTTTAGTGAAGTGCTGCAGCTGGAGCATCAGATGGGAATTCCTTCCTAATGGAGGCAGACTTTATACATGTTCAGGTTGGGTTCTGCAGAATAAACACAGGAACGTTATGATTTAGTGGTGGAGGTGCTACCCCGGCCTGCTGTTCCTGCCTACGGGCCGAGCGGTGCCGCCTCTTGACCTGCACATGCACTTAGAATGAACCCCTGGTGATGCTTCTTGTTCCAGTGCTTGACCCGCCTTAGGCTCAGCTGCTTTGCTGGATTGAGGACGAAGTTCACAGTTCAAACCATGCTTCTGAACCAGAGGCTAAACACTTCAGCCTCTTCAGGCTCTCAGCGGGTATAGAAAAGGGATCGATGATTAATCAAACCCGGTTCTGCAACCCGATTGCTGCAGAAAACTTTGGACTGACTCCTTCAGAGTCTCGGTGACTCTGTGTCAGCACAATCTTCATACAAAGTTTGGACCCCGTCCAGTCATGGAGCTGGTCCGTTTACTAAGATTTCTGTTTCATCTTCCTCTACCTGAGCTGCAGATAGTCTGAAGAGTGATTGTAGAGGATTCATGCTGAGGGATGGGTAAACCAGCTGGTACCAGACAGAGAGACGTTCACATTCACCTGAATTAATATTCCGGATCAGACTCATGTAATCAGGTCACTGTAATCAGACTCATGCAATCGGATCTCTGTAATCGGATCCATGCAATCGGGTCTCTGTAATCGGATCCATGCAATCGGGTCTCTGTAATCGGATCCATGCAATCGGGTCTCTGTAATCGGATCCATGTAATTGGGTCTCTGTAATCGGATCCATGCAATCGGGTCTCTGTAATCGGATCCATGCAATTGGGTCTCTGTAATCGGATCCATGTAATCGGGTCTCTGTAATCAGATAGGGTTAGGGCAATTAGCAATGGCCTCACCTGCCATCCAGAGGGTCGGCAGTTCAATTCCACTGACTACATGACATAGTGTCCTTGGGCAAGACATTTAATTTTCCTGATGTGACTATGTGGATGTGGTATGAATGTGTAGAGCACTCAGTAGGTAATAATGTAAGTGCTGTGTTAATGGATGAATGTGGTATGCAGTGTCAAAGCACTTTGAGTGGTCACATGACTGGAAAAGCACTATACAAGTACAGTCCATTTACCATCTTAATTAAAGTGCAGTCATCAAAATACACAAGCACCTTTTTTGGGAAATGTCATGTAGTGTATCGTGGGCAGGGCTGCATGGTTATTGCAGTCTGATTATTGCTCCTCGGTTTCAGAGCTTTAGGCTTTCTGTGCCTGCTGGGGTTCTGGCTGGGATCTCCCTCTGCCGCCTCCTGGGCGGAGGCAGGGTCATCTTCATGGGGGGGTCTCACATCTGCATGATCACTGTTCTTTGAACCCTCTTCACTGCGTATATTCTGTCCGCTGACACCGTCTCTGTGTTGTCCTGTAGCTTTATTTACTAACAGATGCTTTCAGGTAGTATTATTTGTGTAAGTTTCTGCTACTCTCTTGTTTTGCTTGAGATACACGGTTTCCTTTCAGCATGTTCATCTCTCCGTTCCCTTGACGGTTGTCGGCTTTGTCCCCCTGTGAGAGCCGTGGGATTTTTTTTTGTTGTGTTTTTGTAGAGATGTAGCAAGTTGTCTTTCAGTCCAGTCAGGTCGAGCAATATTATATAAATTAGGTTCAATTATTCAAAATCAACAAACAAAAAACTAGAATTAAGATTATCAAGAGGAGCCTCATAACCATAAGGTTCCTGTTGGCAAAGCAAAAAAAAATAAATATATATATATATATATATATATATATATATATATATACATCTTTAAAAATCCC
>JBBBVT010000003.1:4227683-4246442 GCA_037177035.1 Craterocephalus eyresii
ATCACCAGACTCACATCTGTGAGCAACGCAGCTGCCAGCAGAGGATCAGATGCGCGTTTTTTTGTCGATGTGAAAGGGGCCAAATGCCGATTGATCGCGGGTTAACTCAACTTTGAAAAACCCGCGTCGACGCGCTAATTTCTGTGTGAAAGTGGCTTTGGTGTTAATTCTGTCTCTCTGTGACTCAGTCCTCTGCTTTTACTCGCTGCTCCATGGAAATCTGGCTGTGACTCACTCGGCAGCACCCGGCTGGGAAAGCAGAAGCTGCCCTTTTCAAGTTGGAGTAAAAATGCTCTGAATCACTGAAATGCCTTTACCTTGAACTATTCCTTTCAAATAACATCCGGCCTTCCTCCTGTTTTCTTATCAGCCGTGAATATCAGAGCTGAGGTCGGCAGAAAAATTGAGCAAGGAAGTCGGACACTTTTGAACTAAGTAGAGAAGTTTTTTCCAGCTGCCTCAAAGTAAAGCAGGAGTTCGTGTGGAAGAGAAATAAGGACGACGGGAGAAAATCCTCTCCACCCAAAACTGCTTTTTCCTCCTTTCTCATTATCACTGAGTGTAGGCTCATTTCTCACTGTAATCTGAAGTCCTTCACCTCAGGAGAAACAGCTCAGACATGATCTTTGGGTTGAACAGCTTCAATCCTGCTCAACTTTATTAGTTTAACATCAGTTCACAGCACAGGTTGCAACATCTGTGTTAGTATAGTCGTTTCATTAATAGAGATTCCAGGCTCAGGAAACTGAGGATGCATTCACTGTCACATCTGGAAACTCAGATGAGATGGTGGATGGTGTAAACTACAGTATTATAAACCATTTACTTATATTTGTACCAGAAGAAATCTCTGGTCTTTTACCACACTTACTCAGTCTGTGGTATCCTGTATGTGTCCAGGAATGTAACCTTTCTGATGACGACTCTGTTAAACCGTTTACTGAGAATTTTAAAGAGTCTAAACTTATCACAAAGATACAGAAAAAATTTTTTATTGGGTCATTCCTGTTCTTTAAAAACAGCAGCTGGTGATGTTTTCTACATGGCTGGAAGACCCAATTATGGTTACTGTTTGGATTTGCTGTTTGTAGTGTTGTTTTTGCATGGGTTAAGCATTTGTTTATTTGTTTGCTGTTTGGTTTATTTGTTTTTTGATTGTTCTTTTCTTTTCTGCTTGTTGTATTTGAAATTTGTTTGTTTTTGTTACATTTTTCTACGTCACATTTCACCATCAAGGGTGAATTCTTGCAGTAATACAACAGCTGCAGACGGCCAAGCTGCATGCGCTGAGCCAGAGCCGGTTACCATGGCAATGCTTAACAACAAGAGGTACTGTATCAAATAGTCTGCTCAGCTAGCCTGTTCCCGTCCACTAAATTTCACAAGCTCCATATAGTCTGGTCAAGAGGCCTATACAACCGATTTCCAATCTCCCAAAAAAGTGTGAGCCAATCAATTTTGAGTATTTCCAAAGAGGCGGGCTAATACACTGACGAGACAGGTAGCACTTGTCTGTCAACATAGCTAACATGGAGCAGCGGCAGCGTTTTACACAGTGGGAGATTCTGTTTTGAGCACATGAAAAGGAAAGTTCTCTGTGAAATTTGAGCAACGAGTAGCCCTGGAGGAATTCAGTGAGGGAAAAGACGTTTTCGCTTTGCTCCCGAGCCACTTTCAGTCTGATCAAAGAGTTAGCCCCGCTGGCTACACGTACGTCAGATAAAAGAGTGCTGTGATTGGTTTAAGCTTCGACCAATTGCAAACAGCGGGTCAACCATCCCGTCTGAGAAAAGGTTGTCCTCAAGCTCTTGGCCAGACCAATGCTTGCATTGAAGTCGTGTTAGCCAGGCTACCCCTCAACCGCTTCTTGTGTAAAACTGAAAAAATGATAAGTGTAACCCCTGACTAAGGGTAAGTAGGTTAGGATTATGCAAACATATGGACCAGTAACTAGGTTCGGCAGGAGTACACTGACAACTTGTGTGAGTGCAGAATGAAATGGCTGAAGGCAGGAATAAGTTACAATCACGATTGTTATTTGTAGAAAAGATAGAAAATAAAATACACATTTACAAATTTTACAACGATAACACTAAGCCGGCACGTAAAAAAAACAAGTCTTTGAGCTCAATATTGGTTTTTAAGTCATTAGTCAAGTCACGCTTTCTTTTTATTCCAGCTCTGTTCCTGTCTGTTCTTTTGATTTGTCATTATCACACAACATGACCATGAAACAGGAAAATAAAGTGAGGCAAAGCAGACTGCATTTCCTCTTTTCAAAATAAACGTTTTTCAAAATAAAAGTGTTCAATTATTTTCCACATATAAGAGAAAAAGGGATCATTCTCTACTCTGGGTTACATAAGGAATTAATTATTGATTTAATATTTATTTCCTTCATGAGTGACCATGTATAAGCCAAATAATGCCCTCCCAGGACTTCACCAGTGGTGTAGTGGTCCCTGGAGAAGTGGGTATACTTCTGTACCCCCGAAAAACCGTTTTACAAACGTTTTACATGATGACTCTACTTACCGTACCCCAAACACTGATCAGTAGCCTAGTATTTGCACATGGCATGATTTCTGAAACAGTACATGATCCCAAGGTCCCAAGATTTCATGTTGATGTGGCCCCATCACTAACAAAGAGCCGTCTCACCACGGTTGACGTCTTTATCTGAAGTTGTAACTGATGTTGATGGAGGACAGAGGGTATTGGGCTGTCGCTCACAGCACTGGTGTAGCATTTCTAACATCATGTGAGATGTTCATTTATAAGGACATTCGCCCAACTCTGCCTCTTTTTTTTTTTAAATGTAGACAAATATGTTTTAGCATGTTGGAACTATTCCCCCCTTTGAGCAGATCAAGGCAATACACGCGTTGCAATTTACCCTTTTTTTTCCTTTTTGGTGAAATATTTACACATTTAAGACCCTCGATGTCATGTTGGAATTGTCTTGAGCCAAAATATGGAGCGTCATCTGTGTTTTAGTTTCTGATATGAGGGAGAATTGGGAAGAAAAACTCAGAAGAAACCAGGAAGTTCAGGTGTGCGGTCCAGCCCGGAGCTCCTTGTAGCATCTCTGCGCTGCGATGACCAGACCTGCCTCTTCGGTTAGAAATGCCGTTCAGTCATCAGCTCCTGAAAGAATCCCAGTCTCTGTCGGGTGTGCGGCCCCCATCCATCACCAGCAGCCAGTGGGTGCCCGGGCGACATTGTGTTTATGCAACTTAAAGAGCTTTTCTCTGCCCGCCACATTGATGTATCGCCCAGGAGCTCAGAACAGATGATGTGTGCAGCAGCAGGATAGCAGAATGGATGAGGGGGCCGGGGCCGGCAGAGAGCTGGATGCACCTCGCTGGGAGAATCCGTCGATATTCATGTTAATAACAAGAAGAAGAAAATGGAGAGTCGTGGCTGAGGAGGGGTTGGCTGATGCTGCGGTTTTGTTGGAAGATTTACAGGTTTACAGGCAACAGTGGGAAAATGTGCTGATATTAATACTCCTCACAGACAAGGCGGGGGAATGAAGCTCGGCCTTCAGGAGCTTTAATGTGATGCAGGTCCTGTTTTCTGTGTTTGTAGGGAGACATTAAACATGACGGGACTCAATGTTGAAGCTATTTCAGGCTCCTCATGTAAGGAAAGGAGCCTGCAAAGTGAAAACGTCTGAATGACCAAAGAGCTTCCAAATACAGAGAAAATTTATTTAGAAACAGATTTAGACAAAGCTCAATGTGTTTTCTGTGGAGTTACAAATTTTAGTATACAGCGACAGTCCACTTCATCAGCTCCACCTGCTCAACCTCCTGTTAACGCAAATATGGCATCAGCCAATCACAAAGCAGGGACTCAACACATCTATTTATGTAGACATGAACAAGTTCAATTTGAGCGTCAGAATGAGGAAAAAAGAGGATTTAAGTGACTTTGAACACAGCATGGTTGTTGGTCTGAGTGTTTACTGGGATTTTCCCACACCAGCATCTCTAGGGTTTACAGGGAATGGTTTTAAGAAGAGGAAACATCCAGTGAGCGGCAGCAGCTAGACCACAATATTTTTTTAATGTCAGAGGTCAGAGGAGACTGGGCAGACTGGTTGGAGATGATAGAAATGTAACAGGAAGTCCAGTCAGCACTGGTTCAAACCAAGGTCTGCAGGCATCATCTCTGATCACACAACACGTCTAGCCTTGAAGCAGATGGGCTCCAGCAGCAGAAAACCACACCGGGTTCCCTCCTGTCAGCTAAGAACAGGAAACTGAGGCTAGAACTCACACAGACTCACCAGAACTGGACAAACTGGTCTGATGAGTCTCCAGTTCAGCTCCACATCCAAATGCTCGGCTCGTAATCTGCAAGAAGCATCATGAGAGCATGGATCCAAGCTGCCCTGGATCGACGGTTTCCAGTCTTTCTCTGAAGGAAAGCAATCTGAGGATGCAGACGGCTCTAACATGGCAACCCTGAACACCAAAAAAGCTTATTTGCTCTGGATGTGATTTCAGAAATAAGATTCAGCGGCTTGATTTGGTCTCTATGAGCAGCTGTGAACATGAGGTTGGATGTGTGAGTTTAGCCGAGTCAGGACCACTTTACGTGAATCAGAGGCCGTTCTGATGCTTCCTGAAGGACGAATAAGCCGCTCCATCTTCTCTTCTTTCATTTAAAAGGTGAAAGAGACAAATTTCTCTTTCTCGTGAGTTCTCTTTCTCCTCCCCAAATAAAGGGTTGGATGCAGTTCTTTGTCAGCAGAGTTAATAACTTTCTTTCCTTAAATTGGTTTCCATTGACACCTGCTGTCTGCGCAGATTGCAGCGAGGACCTCATCATGTGTGAAGACAGCGTTGTGCAGCGTTTTGTTCCCCCTCTGCTGATGATGTCGCCTTTCAGGCTGCAGCTGTGTCACTCCTCCACTGCCACCGATGCTGCAACGGCAAATCACTCGGCCCCATTCACGGTTTTTAATTGATTCGCCTCGAGGTTGAGCTTATCTCAGGTTAGATGCTCAAACACTGAAATATTTGTCTTCATTCAGAGGTTTTTCCTGTCACAAGCTGAAGTGAAGAGGCTGCTGAGAGACCTAAAAGGACCAAAGAAACCCAAGTTTAACTATTCATTCTTTTTTTATGACATGACAGCAGAATGACAGAAATTAGCTTTGTGAATTTAAAGGAACATGAGGCTTTGTGGGAATCAAGATTCTCCTTTTAGACAAGTCATTTTTTATGACGAAGAGAAGGGGAAAGAAACAAAAGACAGAAAATAAGACAACTTTGTAATTCTGTCTTACATTATCATTTTAATTGCTCCAGACGTTGGTTTGAAAATCATCATTTTATTAATTTTGATCTTTTTTACTGAGAACTCCTGAATGAATCGCATGCTAACTCATACAAATAAATGAATAACGACTTTCCCTCTGAAGAAATGAAACGAATGAAATAAAAAAATACTTTATTAATCTCAGGGGAAATTACAGCGTAATTCGACAAACTGTTTCATAAAAATAATGGATTTATGTTCTGATAAATCACGCTTTCGATCACTTTTCTCTGTTAGACTAAAAAACAACTGAATAAATGTTTTAAATAAAACCCATCATCCCGGGATGTCAAACCTACATCCCTGGAAAACCATCCCTCTAGAGATGAATTTGGCAAACATGAAAATAGCATTTAAAACAATAAAAAGTCATAGTTAAAACTTTTTCATCAAAACAAAATTTTTGAGTAAGAAACAAATAAAGTCACATCATATTAAAAATAAATATCCTTGTACGTGGCTGTAGAAGAAAATATTGTATGTGAAAAAATATGGTACTTTTTACTAGTAATACATCGGTGTGTTAAGCTGAATGTGGCCACTGATCTAAAACAAGTTTGACACAGATGAAGTAAACAGTCGATGCTCCGTTACAGTAACTAAGATACCTTAAGATACCAAGTCTTTTCTAACGGCATCATTTACAGAAACCATGACAACATCATACTTCCTGTTTATCGCTATCAGATCCTCAGACAACGACAGAAAAACCAGATGTTTATAAAAACATAAATGAATTACAGCTGATATGAAACATGTGGAGCCGCCATCGGTCTCCTGATGACGTCTGCAGCTCGAACAACAGATTTACTTCAAAGTGAAACTTTTTCATTACTTAGGAGCAGACGAAGGCTTCAGTGCAGAGATGCTCTGTCAGCATGTTTCCATCCCAACCTTACGCTGCAATCTCATCCGTCGTCCCGGGAATGCTAATTGGCTCCAACTAATCTGATTGGATGCTGAGTTTTGGATCCATGTTGGGCTCCCCTCCCTCCTCAAACCCTTATCGGCCGCGGTTCTGTCGGATCATTATCCAGGAGGATTGGAGATGACGGGGGAAGATGGCGGAGGAGCTTAAACGGCCAATCACGATGCAGATCTTCTTCTACTGCTCATATCTGCTAGGGTAGATTTGATTAGAAAGCTGGACTCAGTTTAAGGTCATTCAGCAGAAGTGCGGCTCAGACTGGGCGTTGTTCTGTCTCTGTTTTATGCTTATCTGTGCTCCTCGTCTGATTTGCCGCCTCTCTGAGTCAACTCTGCCTCTCTTTATGGCTCAGTGGCTATTTATTCATCATGTTTTTGCTGACAGTGTTAGGATTTTTTGTGTCCCTGGTGAAGTTCTGCCTCTTTTTATAAGAAAGTTTCCTGATTGTTTCGTTATATTTTCCCTGTCTCAGCTGTAGTTTATAGGTTTTTCCCAGAAAGGAACAGGACTCACAGGAAGTGATTCCATACGCCTGTTGAATCAGGTTTGAGCCGGTTAATCAGGTGGGTAGAGAAGCCAAAAATGATACTCAAGTGAAACTGCTGTCAAAAAAGGACAAGTACATCCCGAGTAACATCAGGTTTCTTATGTTAAATTATATATTTCTCCACTCCATCACCAAAGCTCAATATTATATATAAGCCAACATTCACATAACTCTCTTTTCTCTCTCTCCTACTCATTTAAAAACTCAACAAAGAAAAAATTCAACAGTCCCAGCTGGACTCCATCATCATGTTAACCTGAAAAAACATGACTGCCTCATTTTGTCAGCAAATGATTTAGATGCCAGTTTCCCATCAATAGAAAATGTTAACATCAACAGTAAAAACAAGAAGTGGTCAAACAGCAACTTCACCAGATGTGATTCAACTAAGAGAGAATGAAAAAATCAGCTAAACTTAAGACAGATATAAACTGTTCAAGCTTAAGAGGGAGGCCTAAAACTTTCCATGCAGCAGCCCACATGTGGAGGAGTGTTTGGACCCAACAACTATTTCATACAGTAAAATATAAATGAAATGAAATAAAATAAATAAATAGAAATCTCGTCAGCAATAGTGTTTATTTTTCCATTTGCAGTCCTGAAGTTGTGCAGATTCCCCTGCTGGTCAGGTTTTAATTGTCTTTAGAGGGAGCTGATGTTGTCCCATGGGGGCAGCAGGTTGGAGCTGGTGGAGCAGAAGCAGGAGGGAAAAGACTCTGCAGGCTTTTTAGATGTTAGTGACCACATTCCAGTCTTTTCTCTCGTACATATCATGTTGCTCAAATATCAAAAGCACAGCTCCAATGAGGAAGTGATTTCACATATACACACGTACACACCACACAAATTTGTGATATTTTTTTGAAGTGCAGAAATGCCTCTTCCCATTAGGGAAAGCTGAAGCCAGGCAGCAGGTGGGACTTTATTTTGATGGCCACCAAGCAGCCAATCACATGGCAGGAAATCTAGGATAGTAAAAGGAACAGTAACTGGATTGTAGCCTACTTGTATGACACTTTTCTAGTCACATGACCCATCATTCACCCCATTCACGCACACATTCAGATCATACTGAGTGCCACTTTACACATCCTTACCCCCGACCGGTACATCGGGAGATAAGGTTGGGTTTAGTGTTTTGCCCAAGGATACTTTGACATGTAATCAGGGGGAAGTTGGGAATCAAACCACCGACTTAAAAACCACTTTTTTTTCTTTCAGCTGTCCCTAGAAGCAGGAGGAAGGGGGCAGATGCTGAGGGGTTGGCATGGTGATACACAGTTCACACAGGGAGTTGGAGAGCTAATTTTAAACACGGGACATGAGGAAAGGTTGAAAAAATGAGGTAAAATAGAAGCATTATCTGGCTGCATTTCAATGATGCTGGAGCCTGAAAAACAGGGTTCTGTTGGGTTGTGGAGGAGGAGGGAGGACCCAAGACAGAGGCAAAAAGTCAGATCGCAATTTATGAGGGATTCATTGATAAAATGGAAACAAACGCGTTGCGGCTGGATTCAAGTACAGGAAGAAGGGGGGGCAGAGACAGAGACTGCAGGAGAAGGGAACATTGGTGAATCCTTTACTGGGAAGTCTATCCAAAGTGAAACGACAGAGAGGGTTTTCCTGAGGAGCTAGAAACAGAATTTTCCAGGCAGGTGAGCAGAGAGACCCGAGAGGATGAACCCATTGGACTGACTGATGATGGGTGATTTCTCAAAGCCTGAAGAGGTAAAGGAAAAAAAACAAAGGAAACCCTGACTGGAGACCAGGAGCAAGCGATGGTGGGAGATCAACACAGAGACGTTTTTATGTTGAAGTCGATCAGACTTGTCCATATAAACTCCACTGCAGAGCAGAGGAGCTGCTGAGCTGAAGAGCAGATCCAGGCAACAGCAAGTCGTCCAGCTGAGCTGAATGAGCCAGACCAGCAACCCAAGGAGGACCGGTCCCTGGAAAATATCTCACTGTATTTAAAGGAACGAGGGGCGGGATGAAGAAATGAGACTCATGAGTGTGGGCCGTGTGGGAACTGCAGCCACCAGCCAAGCCGGTGTTCCAGTAAGATCTGTGACCGGCAGTGTGCACACACACTTCCCAGACTGTCCATATTCCAGCTCTGCCCTGGTGATGCTGTTCCACGGTTTACTACGTGACGGTTTACTGCAGACCATCGCACACATTTTGTGAAAGCCAGCAGCATGTGCAGCGATGAAGTATCCAACAACGGGTCCGTCTGTAAACATTCAGCTACACAGCAGCAGCTGATTCCAGCTCTGCTGCACGTTGGGTCTCTCCCGACTCCTCACTGATCTCATGTCGTTTTCACATCAATCTCTAAACACAACTTATGTTTTCTTACCTGCTCACTGGGAAACGAGTCGTATCAGCATCTGTTTTCAGTCCCAAATAAAGCTGAAGCTGCCTCCATGAGTCCAAACTTATCCCATATCTGGCTGCTGCCCGGTTTCTATCATATCATTACGACATGCAGCTGATAAATTCTTTTTCCTCTTAGTGACGCTTTTTAGCGGCTTCCTGTGGTGCTGGGTCATTAGCCTGCTGTGGAAGATTCCATTACCACCCCAAACAGTAGTTTAGTGAACTGCGACTATGTTCTTCCCATATCAAAGCTGCAGAGGACGCACTTGTGGGGTCTATTGACGTCACATCCGCAGGACTGCGAGGGAAATTCGGACCCCAAACAGCTGCGTATTATGCAGCACACAGGCTGTTAGAGGCCATGGAGACATATGTGGGTGCGCTCCTTCTTTTTGGTTTTTTAAGGCTTCATCACCCATTAGTATTGAAAAGCTTTACATGCATGTTTATTCTTTTACAGAGCCTGCCCCCGTTCCCTTTAAACATCATAATCTTCAGACTTTGTTCTTCGTTTCATTTGTTTGTTGTGGCTCTGTGTTCAGTTATTTATTTTAACCACTGATGAAAATATAAACCAATAATAACGAGGCATAAAAATGAGGCTGTAATGAAGATACTTAATAAAAATGGCTTCCAACACAAACAATTCACCGATGATAAATTAGGTTCAAACAGGAGCTAACCCTGACATGAAATGAAGAGTCATTTGGGACCTGGCTCTTCTAAAGGAGCTGAATCTATGAAAAGGACCTGATCTGTGATGAAAGAGGCAAATATCATTTCCTAATAACGCCATCCAATGATTTATTATCCATCCATTAGCTGCATGATCAATTTAGCATGTATGCAGTTGTTTACAAAGTACTGCCTGAACAAAATGGAGCTGAATGAGGAGAGAAATTTCAATTAGGACTTTTTATCTGCTGGAGCAGTGGTTCTCTGAGGCTTTTCAGCAATGTACAGTACTTTTCCAGCAAAGTGCCCCCTAAGAATTGCAGGTTGGGAACACTCGTAAAAAGGATTGGACCATCAGAACCCAATTTGTTCAAATTGTACCTAAAAAAACACTTTTAAAACATTTTAAAAGGACAAGCATGTTTCATACATCCCTGGGAAAGTGTTGAAACCATGATAAATGTCCTCTCCTGCTCGTTATCCCTCCAAGTTTCTAAAGAACAGAGTTTATAAATGTATGAATTTCGTGGCTAACAACGCATCAAACAAATGCAACGGGTTGTGGATTTTCCCTCATCCTTCAGTTCATCCGGGAGGAGGGATAATTAGTCTGAAACTTTTTACCACTTGCTCAACATCAGCCGTGTTTACAAACTAGCCATAGCCTGATCAGAGTAAACAGAACTGAATATTGAGATTACATTTTCTCTGTAAACTTAACTTAAAGAAAAGTTTCATTTATATCAGAAATTTTGTTCCCTATAGGCAAGATTTTAACAGTATCACAGTAAATTTAACAATCAGTCTTTAGAAATTTAAACAGAAGTTGCATGCATATATTTCAGATTTCTGTGCTGCAACAACGGCCATGGGCGATTAATAGCCTTGGCCCCCCAACTGCCCTTCATGTGTATAAAATAATATTTGTAAAACCAAATTGCTAGAAAAAATTGAAAAAAGAGAATATTTTACCAGAAAATACATAATTTAAGCTAAACTCATGGGTAACTGAAAAGCTTATACGGTCCTGCATCAGAAACCGTTTGCCTCCCGGTGCGCTGTGCTGCGTCACACCTGGTGAATGAGACTGTCTTCAGTCTGGAATGATGGAGTCACTGAGCAGGACAGGTAAAGCTTTTATTCCCCCATGTGATGCTCTAAGGCACAAAGTTTAAGTAAAATTAAACTTGTTAGCAGCACTTACTCGTGTTTTGGATTGTTGGAGCGCATTTCCCTTATTAGTTCAGCTGACCGGTAACACAAAAGCTGTTTCTCCATAGTTCAGAAATGTTTCAGGGTTGTTATTTTATGGGCTGAAGCTTGACTGGTGAGTCTATGTGATGATTACAGCAAAAAGACAGCACAATGAAACTCCATTACTGAACATCCATCCATACTGTCAGAAAGGGAACACAGCAAATACAGAATAACGCGACTTCAGGTTCACATAATTAAATAAGCCTCTCCAGTGCCCCTACATGTAATATTTTGCTGATTATAGAAAGCCTGCTGAGACATTTTTGGATCATGTAGATCTCCACTGGTTTAACCAAGCTGGAGCTGAGATGAGCTACTTTCTTTCACTATTAATAAAACCACAAGTCCTGATGCTGGAACTGGGCTGAGCTGAGATAGAAAAGCATTTTATGCTAGAGGTGCTGGAAATATTTCTAAAGTATTCATAGAGAGGAAAAGTATACATGACAAATGGATGCTTATAGCATTTTTTAAAACTTGTCTTGTCCAGCATCACAGCAGCAGGATGATGGTCTGGCTGCTGAGTTGTACTAAGCAAGTTTGCTTTGCCAAGTGGAGCTTTATGGATATGGATTTTTGTATTTCCAAATTTTTATTTTATTTGGTTATTATTTTGAATTATTGTCTGTTGCTGACTCATCATAAAAGACTACTGTTGAATCGGACCAGAGGGGACAGAAAAAGAATAGAGAGCTAAAAAGAAAGGAGAATAAACAGAAAAAAGGAAAGACAAAGATACCAGATAGAAAACAACACAGTCCTACCACAGACTCTAGACAACTGCTGCACCTTTACAGAAACACAAAGAACCCCCCATTAGGAAGCCAACGACCGTCAGGACAGGAGCAGGAATGAAACCGGAGCTTGGCAGTGGGAGTCTACAGCCAGACCTCAGCACCCACGGACTGATAACTGATATTTTAACCGACAGACCAGCAGGGAAAACACAATGTTTAAACAACATTTCAGCCCCAGGGTTAGATTTCCACACATCCTGATTCATTTCGTGGGAGGAAATTAAGTTGACTCAACTCTTAATGATTTATAGATTATCAACAATGCTGGTCAGACGTAAGGTAGTAGACAAACTTTTTCCCAACACTATGATCCACAGACTATCTCATTGTAACTGAACATCTGATCTTTTCTCATCTTTCCATATTTTACATTACTGGCGCCCTTAAAAGACACCCAACAAATGAAAGTAAAGAATCACACCTTGAACAGTTTTATGGTACCAGAGTGCTCTGCTAATCTCAGCACATCACTCACATGATGAGTCTGTCTAACGATCTAACAACAACGAAGAAGAAACATAGAAACTCAGGATGGAAGAGAACGTGGTGGATGCTGGTCTTGGGGATGTTGTTCATAGAAAAAAATCATAAAGTAAAAAAAAAAAGACTTTGGAGATGAGCGTGAACAGGCCAGTGCTTCCTCGTTTCCACATCGGCCATATTTCCTTCCACATCTCAATCCATAGAGGCAGGTTAGGCAATACTGTACTGTTTGGTATTGATCTGACACTAAGTAAATCCAGGACATGTATAGTCGATAATGATATCGATACTGATACTTTTTGCCTGAAATTTCAAAATAATGTCATGACTTTACCATGATTGTGTTCGTGGTAAAAGAAGGGATAGAGATTTTTGTCAAATAAAACGTTATCCCCTTTTATTTCACATAATTGTGAGATAAAAGTAACTTGCATTTGCTGTGATTTTCCCTGTTTGGACCCTTACTGATTGGATTACTTCAAATCCAATCAGTAAGGGTCCAAACATTTCATAAACATGTAAAATGTATGGATAAAGAAGGAAGATGAGTTTAAAAGCCACCAGCAATTGTTTGATAATTATCTCCAAGTTTTTATATTAAATTTGACATTATAACTATTTTACTCTTAGTGCAAATCATCAATAATTGATTTGTCCTTCAGAAAATTGGAAGACTTTCATTTTAATTTTAAGTTTTGCAAGTAGCTGTATAATAAGCAGGATAATTTATGGAACGCAGGTCAAAGCACACCACGATATGGCCATACAAAAGCATCGTGCCAGAGATTTTATCTTCATGTGTTATTATTACTGGGGGGTGCTATTTTAAATAGTATGTATTTAGTAATGTAGTAATGTATTAATTCATTTAAACATACATTGATTGTTTTTATGATGTATCGCACAATGTTGCTTTGTAGCATGAAAAATGTTTTTTATGCTTTATGATTTGATTTAAACCTTTAAAGTTAGTTTATATTTCTACATTTAATAATTATTCTTTAAAAAATGTATTCTTTTTTTCTGGCAATAATTTGAGAAAATGTATAAATAATGAAACTTTGGTTACTGAACCACAAAGCATCGCAGAGTCTGTGATCTCCGTGTTCGTCTCCCTCCTTCCTGGATTTATTCTGCTCACGGCACAGAAACTTATCTCAATGTGGGAGATTTTGCAGCAGCAGACCAAGTGACTGTATGTGCTCACTGTATTTTGTCTTATTGATCATCGTAAATGAAAAACAAGTATCTGCAGAGGCGAGAAAGGAGTGCTTCATTTTCTGTATGCAGCTCATGTATTACAGTTTTTCTTCGGAGAATTTAAATCTCAATCTGAGCCGCAAGATGCAGAGACCGTGTTTGTTTTCAGGTAAATGAAGATGAAACTCCTCCAGTGGCAGACACAAAAAGAAGACTACATTTCCAGAGAATATGTAAAAAAAATAACAAATGTTTTTTTATTATTTCCTGTTGATACATTCTCGGACAACACCACAGAAAAGTTGCATGAGTGGCCAAATGTAAATCTCTCTCACAACATTGGCACAGAAGCAGCAAGGGCAACATGAATATACCAAGTACAAACAGTAAAAAACATACATGCTTCCTTTTTTTTAACAAGTATTGATTTTTTTTAAATATATACTCATCTTTTTCTGGTTCCCAGAGTTTCTTTTCCTCAGGAAAATAGGAAACCAATGAAGCCGGATTCAGTCAGAGGAATCAACAGTTAAAGGAACAGAAAGCAAAGAAACCGTTCAGAGCAGACGTGGACTCGACGGTGCCGCGAGAATCTCGTTTTTCTTTTTTTCTGATTCGGTTTCAACATCGAACATATCAGGCATGCATTGACGACCTCGACAGCAGCAGTCCGTGAAATCTCCAGGGATGCAGCAATGCCTGGAACACTGCATCATCATCATCATCATCATCATCATACACCAACAAAACACTGGAGAAGTCATTGTTTGTGGGTGTGGAGGAGGAACACGTGATTGGATGAGAAAGCTTTCGCCATGTGACCACAGACATTTCAAACAGGTCTCTAAAAACAGGACTCCGCCCCCTTTTTTCTTCTTTTTTTCTCAATTTTTTTGATTTCTTGACTCAAGTCAACGTTTTCAGACTCAAACACAAGAAAAGTACGAACAGAAAATAAATCTCGATGAGAAGCTTACCAACCCAGAAATTTCCACAAATCGCTAAGAAATGTTGTTCCCGTAAAAACACCACAAGTTTGGAGCTGAACGGGGGTCTGAACTGTGAAGCAGGGTCACAACGACCAGATCATACAACTCTACCTGGCCCTAGCCATCTGTCCTACGGCCCATTTATGCTCAATGCAGAGGACAGATACGCAGACACACAAGCAGTTTTGTCCGTCTTCTGGGTTAATTATGCACCTAATTGGTGCGTTTTCAGGCCTCACGCAGAAGACGGAGTAATACCACTGAAAACTGTTTTGGGAGTGTTGAGCAGAAACAAACCAGAGAAGAAGAAGAAGACGAACAGGAAGAGGAAAATTGTAGGAGAAGAATTAAGACGAGGACAAAAACAGTATAAGTTTCACAAGCTTTTGTAAGAAGGCCCTGCACGTGTTCAGGGCGTTTTGTTGGTTAGAAATAACTTTACAGCAGCAGCTTAGTGCCGCTTACTGGTGTCTGACACTAACGTTGCATTGTGAGAGTAAACTATGAAATCAGCACTGCCCCCTGGTGGAGGTCATCCATGCCAACATAAAAGACGCATGGAAGTAGGAGAGCAACGCATGAAAACGTTTGTAGCAATTAACGTCCGTCAGGAAGCATAAATAAGCCTTTAAGGGGTAAAAGAAGGAAGGATTAACCCTTAGTGGAGTGGAGAAGGAGTAATCTTCTCTAACCACCTCCATGCAAGTGTGCTCACACCCCTGTTTGTGCTGGAAATGGTCACTGAATCTGCAGGGTGCAAACGAAACGACAGACATGGTGACAACAGAGGAGGGAAACCTTTGATTTGCAGTGACTTCATAAAAATATGTGAAATTCCAGACCACAACGATAGCTCTATTTTTATTGCTGTCGATCCTGCGACCTAACAGCTGGTTAAACTAGTCCTTACACCGACTGTACTGGTCACTCACATATTTCAGCTTGTGAAGGCGTAGCATCAATTCTGATGTGAGGCAGCATTAACAAAGTCACATTCATGAAATTAAAAATGTTTATTTTCGGCCTCAGGTGTCTTTCAGCCACATCCCGATCCCCCAAAGCAGTGCTTCTCAAACTTTTTATTGCAACGCCCATGGTGATACACTGGTGTTTGCAAGCCCCCGTCCTCTGATGACAGTGATCATGAGTGTTTGATATTAGGTGGGTCATCCTGCAGGATCCTCTAAATATAAGGTTTAAAAACTATGGGAATCTTCATAAATAAGGATTAATGTGGATTTATGCATTAATGTGTTAGAAATTAAGGTGCTAATTTTAATAATCATATTCTTGAACATGAGTTGGACTGATGAAAACTACTGTAAATGATGGAACCAAGTCAGGTTAAGAAAAGATTTGTTTCTGCGATGAAGATGGATTGATGGAGATGTGTTGGACTGGTGGAAATGTGCATTCATGGAAATCAGATTGTTAGAAATGAGTGAGATTGATGGGAGCTCTTCATATTGATGGAAACTATTAATGGATTACTGAAAATCAGTTGAATTAATGGCAGGTAGCAAGATTTATGGAAAGGTGTCAGATTGACGGAAATGAGCCAGAATGAACAAGATGAATTTGTTGAAATGAGAAACAATCATGAAAATTACGTTTTATTTTGTTATATTTTTATGCTGCTTTTCAGATAATTGCTGTAGATTTGCTTTGATTTACTTTTCAACAACACTGCAAATAATTATTTCATTCATCTTTACAAATGAGCTGATTGGTTGATGGGGGGAATCCGCTGAGGTTGTTGCTATGGCGATACAACCCAGTTAAAACTTGTGCCACACACAAAGCTTAATTTTTCTCATCCTGCTTCATGGTGCAGACCCCGGTCACAGGACCGCAGGGCTGATTTTGGAGACTTAAAGCCCCTGAAAATGTCTGAGCTCCTCTGAAACAGAGAACGAGTCACAACTTGGTCAGTTAATTTACTTCAGAAAACCTGAAAACTCATGCAGAACAGAGATGTTTCTACCCTCAGTGTGACGGACACGTTCCACAGACGTTGTACATCTGAGATCCGACACTAATAAACCCAGACGGGTTCTGTGACTGCAGCTTCACACCGATCCGGTTCGGACCTGTTTGCTACATTAAGACACTGTCAATGAAACATGCATAATCAACAACGGCCGGAAATCCTCAGAATCTCTATTTGTTTTTACAATTTTTCTCTCAGGATTCCCGTGACCTGGATGATGATCTGCTCACACTGGAGGACGATGTAAGCCAACGCCGCCAGACACTGTGAACATGTGACTGAAAGGGTCCAGAGCCTCACTCAGACACGGTTTTCAGGGGTTTTAAGAAGTCCAGATTTTCATTCTCGCTGATAATCACTAAACATTTCAAAGATAAAATCTAAGTCCAGCCCTCGAAATTTCAAAGCAGAACGTATGGCTTCAACAAAACACCAACCGATTAAACAATGCGCACCCAGGAAGCAGAAGCGGCCCAACGTGGACTCGCCGCTGTGACAGAAGTGAAGCGGGCCAACGTGGAAGCCATGAGGAACTACGCGGCGGTTCGACAGGAAGGTTGGGAAACTTGCAGTGTGAAGACGAGTGGAGGTTCGCTGCGGGCTCGTGGTCGGACCGCCGATGCATTCGTCCTCGCTGCCATCACCAGGAAAACAGGTTTTTTAAAATCATTTTACTCTCCAGCAGGTTTCTCTGTGACCGAGTTTCTGCTCCAAAGAAAGTCCAGCGAAGCTGCAGAACCTGAACGTCTCTGGTGGGCGGGGAAACACGAGACCAAAAATATAAACAGGAAAAACAGAAACCGTCCTCCTCTCCCTCCCGGGTCAGTGATCCGTCCTGATCTCGGCAACGTCCCGTTCTTGATGGAGGAATGCAGTTAGATCGCGAGGTCGTTGTAGCTCACGTACTTCGTCTTGGATGCTGGACCTGCAGAGGAAGAGGAGGGAAAGCAAAGATCAGCATCACTCCTGGTTTGTTAGAGAATGAAGGTGAATGATGATGAGGTGAGGTGTGAGTCAAAGCACAGCCCGATTCAATCATCCCGACGTGTTAGAGGCGAACTCTGAGTTATGAACTCTAAGCTGAAGGACAGAGCAGTTTGATTGACAGCTCAGCTTCATCATTCAGTGAAATGTCCTCTGCTACTATTCTCGTTATAAAATATGAGTTTTTCCAAAAAGAAAAAAAAAGAAAAAATCTGGAGAAATGGTCTTTTATGAAGGAGACGCTTTATTCCCACAACAACCAGCAGAGACCGAGTGTTTCCACCAGAGGATGATGTGATCAGTGAGGTCACCAGCAGCTGCTGCTTTTTCTGAAGTGATCTAAACTCCATACAAACACAAACATTCACTTTCATCATTTAAGCCTCTCAAATCTCCGCATTTTTCTTCGGAATGCCCCCTTGTTGGAAGCTTGTGTTGTAGGATGTTTACAGTTGGGCAGGTTCTTTACATTACCTGGAGTCCTGATCCAGGACTCATCTATGACTTTGCTGTAATCCTCTAAACTGGTCTTGATCAATAGTTCTCTGAAGGTCTGTCAGAAAAAAGTAAAAGCTTCACAGACAAAAATAGGATTTTTTGCAGCTACAAGGAGATTTTTCAAAGAGCTGCCAGCTAACAGATGCATGCGCGTTAAATGGTTGCCATGCTGGCTCGAAGCAAATCCAAATATACAGACTATTCCTGGAAGAAAAACAAAAAAGATCCTAAATTAACTACTGACTGGACAGATTAAAGAAGCTGCTACTTAAACTTAAGTTTCTTCCAGTGGTGTCCCTTATGTACTATTATATTATATTAATAATTGTATTGAATATTGTGGTTGGTTTTAAGGCCACAGCAGAGCGCATCCCTCTACCATCCTTATGAATGAACATGTTTGTGGTCTGTACTGAATTCTGTTATATAATAAATCTTCCACTTGAGCATGCTCAGGTTTTCTTATTGATCAGACGATGGAAAACCTCTCTTCTTGTACTTGAAAATTCATCCTGAACAAACCGACCAGATAAACTGATGAGAATGCATTTTATTCTGAATATAGTCTCATATAATATAATCTCATCTGAGGCCTGATCAGTACTTGCATGGGAGACCGCCTGGGGATATCTATCTATCTATCTATCTATCTATCTATCTATCTATCTATCTATCTATCTATCTATCTATCTATCTATCTA
>JBBBVT010000003.1:4275303-4286687 GCA_037177035.1 Craterocephalus eyresii
TGTATTGTATTGTATTGTATTGTATTGTATTGTATTGTATTGTATTGTATTGTATTGTATTGTATTGTATTGTATTGCATTATATTGTATTGTATTGTATTCTATTCTATTCTATGTGTAAAACATGGGAATTATTGCGCTGATAACGTAAAGATGCTCTGAAAATGTTAAACAGAATGTAAAAATGATAAGATGATCCTTTATGATGACAGATTAAATAAAGCTGTGCTACTTGGAAATGTGATAGAAATGGAACTAGTCTAATTATTTCTTTGTGTTGATTCTCTGATGTTTGTAATATAAGTGTTATTATAAACATCTGCTTTAGTCTGAACCGTGTTTGTTCTATTACGCATATCGTTAATTATCTTTTCCATTCCATATTTTCCTTTTTGAGTCCATGAACCATTGAACCAATCTAAATATGCTTTCATTCAACTTCTTCATCACATCTTCAAAATCTAGTTCAGCTGATAAAAGGTACTATAGTAACTCGTTACCATAGCAACTGTTTGACAGTTACTTCAAAAATCTGCCAAACACTATGTGTCTAGGGGTCAAGGTTTGGTCCAGAAGGCGTTTGCACACACCAGGAAGCAGCAATCCTAACATGCAGCACACCAAAACAACAGAGAGAAACTGGGCTAAAAGACTGCCAAGCATCAGCATCCAAACCAAACCCAGTACAACCCAAGCCGTTCTACGGGAATGTCACGAAACATGACAACATCACTGTCTGCTACAGACCTTCTGACAAACCAGGTGTCAGCAAAGACTCAGCTGGTTACAAACATGTCTGTCTCATCCCTTTGGGACAAAAACTCTCAGATCAAGCAGCCAAAACAAATCATGTGTAACCTGTGCTGTTGTTTGGTCAAAAGTTTTATTCCAGCTGTAAAGCCTGCTGCTGTTCATACGACTCACTTCTTCCTAAACGCTCATGGTCTTTCCAAGGTAAATGTGGGGGCTATCCCTCCGATCTCCTGCCTCTGAGCAATGATGAAGCTTCAAACATATCTGTGTAACAGCTCCATTAAAGAATCCGCTCAGATTCATTTTATTCCCTTCTACTTTTGCACAGTTCCTCCTCAGACATCACTTTGCTCGTTCGCTCGGTCAAAACTTCTGGTTTTCACCGAAAGTCATGTGTTTTTTTATTTAAAGAGGACGACATTTACATTGTCTGTGTTCCAGGTGAATGTATTCTGACACAGTGACACACTTCTGACAAAATGTGACACTTCTGTACTAATCGGACACATCTCAGCCTTCTTTTAAACCCATGATACAATGCTTATACATACATACAGATACACCTCTTTTATTTTCGATATGTCATCATTCAGGAGGCAAAAAAAGGGCTTAAGTTTGAGAGTCTGGATCAGAACACTTACTAAGGAAACAGATCCTTCCTCTGAGGATGACCCCTTGTCCTGACCTTCATCCTGTTATTCTGTAGGTTATCTGCACCAGCTGTACTGGATGAGAAAACCCCACCAAACCACAAGGAGAACAACATCAGGCGTTTGGGATCTGTACCTGCTGGTCTATAATTCTGACAGGATCAGGTTCTGCCTCCTCTGACGTCTGACCGGCTGGACCAGGTTCTGCTATGAAGCCTGTTCCCATCTGGTGAAACATCAGGATCAGTGTCATTATTTTTTGGGGGCGCTATTCTCCTCTCCACCTGTAGGTGGTGCTGCTTCTCTGTTCGGTTTTATTCCCTGAGTGCTGCCTTGCAGGTGGGAGCTGATGGAACCTGACTCATCACAGATTAACTGGACGTCACAGATGATCAAAACAATCGGATAAGGAAAGAGAAGAAGACGCTGCCGCTGAAAAGCTGCCGCCTTCACAGAACAAATCATCGGTGCCGGACTGGACTGAACTATGGAAGCACATCCTGATCAGTGAGGGTGGAAACGGCTCATTCTAACCGTCACAACCAACTTAAACAAGCTGAGAAATGAGATGAAATTTGACTAAAAGGAATAAAATGTGCTGAAGAGTCTCAGCTGGCTGAGGGACGTTGGGGGTTTTTGTGCCATTGTGTGATGGTGATGAAAGCTGCTCTGTCTGAGACACTTAAAAGGCCCATTTGGATGTAAGATGCAACTGCGACCCAGAGATCAGTTACAGAGAGCTGAGGACTCCCTCTGCTACTTCACCTGCAGGGAGGAACTCTTGGGTCTGCTCCATCACCACTCAGACGTTTCCTCCACCTCATGCTAATCTGTTCCTAACAGGCTGAGCGGCATCATGACCGGCTGACACCAGCGGATTTCATTAAGACTGCGCTCAGGCGAAAACCCCTTCTTCCTCGTGGCCTTTGCAGCGGCCAGGAGGGCCCACGGGGTTGTCATGGTGCTGCCGCCATCCTGACAAGACGTCAGCCAAACAGAGGAGTTGATCCTCCCTTCAGCTCAGGATCAGCCGCAGCAGGTGATGAAGTCTCGAGGTCCTGAACTCAGCATCCACTCTGACTTTGTCCAGAGGATGAAACAAAGAGCTGTCGTTGCTGAGCGAGTCAGAGAGAAAGAAGAACTGCTACACCGGACAGCTCGGATCACATCAGAGACTATATAAACTACAGAAAAAAATGGGTAAAAAACGCAAAAGTGCAGGAAATATCGAGACAAATCTGGATAAATACAGCAAGTAGACCCTCGGCTACTGATGCCTGAGCAGAAGATTGTCCTGTTTTCAAAACAGTATCACCTGAAATGATTCATGCAGGTCTCGTCTGTTTGAAAGGTAGATGAAAACTTGATGTAAAAAAGTGAATGTGAGGAACACGGAGCTTTCCGTCGTATTTTCTGACATGCTGCTGGCGGGGTGTGCAGACGAGAAATGAACTGCTGTCATGTAAATGAAACAAATAAAGTCAGACTGTTAAATTTCTAATAAAAGCATAAAGTATGAACTTGTTCCTGAGGAAATGCAGCTTTGAATAACTTGACCTTCTGGGAGGGGGAAGCCACAGCCTGCAGGCTAATTGTAGAGTAAAACTGGGTTTTATTTAACGACAGCAGCACCCGAAGTCTGACACGTATCCATGTTGTCGTCGAGCTGAACGTGGAGCATTTATCTCTCTGGTTAATGGTAATGGACTGCGAGACAAGCGGCTGCAGTGGGGCTGAGAATAAACAACTAATGTGGGAGATATTGTGAAACGTAGCATAATTTCCTCTTATCAGAGCAGCGTTGTGACCAGAAGATAAAAATCTTTAAGCCAATAGGTTGAAGTACAGCTTGAAAACCACTACACACTCTGGTGCTATTTCTTTCCTAACTGTTGGGAACTTAGTAAAACCTGATGTTTTATATTCCAGAGTGGGTTGTTAGTTATAAAGATGAATCAAGGCTTACATGAACGCACTGATAAAATGAGATGAGATGAGATGAGATGAGACATTTTGCTCAGAATTGTGTATGTTTAGTATAAAGTATAAAATGAGCATGTTTCTGCCGCCAGAATAGTTTTGGTATCATGTTAAAGGGAACCCTGGGGAGATTTGTTACCATGTGTACAGTAGATGTCATTATGCGTCTTACTGGTTAAGGATAAATAAAGATGGCCTGGATGGAGAATTGCATGGTGTGGATCCGATGTTACATGTGGACTGTTACAGTTATGATTGAATTGTGTTTGGAAAAAGTTGTAAATATTTTACAGTCATAGCTGAGGTGCTGCTGGCTGATTAGATGTGGCACATGGCTGTAAGCGGACTGATGAGTTCATTGTAAAGCTGTGAAGGATCAGGGTTGACCAAAAGCCCCGAATCTGGCGTCTGTAGGGTTCAAAGAAAAAACATCACAGTACATAACTGGCTAAAACCACACCCCTACTCA
The DNA here is from genome assembly GCA_037177035.1 of Craterocephalus eyresii. Taxonomy (NCBI): domain Eukaryota; kingdom Metazoa; phylum Chordata; class Actinopteri; order Atheriniformes; family Atherinidae; genus Craterocephalus; species Craterocephalus eyresii. The sequence continues at coordinate 4,279,156 of JBBBVT010000003.1, forward strand.
CTCTCTCTAGCACCAAACAACATCAATATACAACTTCCCAGACATTACAGAGGCAACACCACACGATGGCTGATGCCAGTAGAGTCATAGAAAATCGTCAGGGGGGGCCTCTGAGCCCCCACAGACCTGAGTCTGCTCAACAGGAGCAGTCTGCAGTGTGTCGCTGTAATGTACAGTACCTGCATGATGTCACTGTTTCAGCTCCCTGGAAGTTCAAAATGAACTTGTTTGTATTTAGTAAAATGTTTCAACATCTGATAAGGTGTTTATGTTCTACTGCATTAAAATTTGAGCTGACAGGATTTGTAAATCATTGAATTCCGGCTTTATTTATATTTACCAGAGACCCTTTAATGACTTTCTGCCTGAGATTTCATGTAGGTGTCTCGGACTGCTCTGAAAAACGGTAAATAAGACGACTTCATCGCATGAAAAGGAAGACATGTTAACATGTTTCTCAGTAGGGAACATCAGACAAAAGGCGAAGCAGCAGAGGAGTGAAGGAAACAAAACTGTGACAGTAAAATCCGAGGAAAAGTCGACATAATCCAGGATTTCCTTCAGCGCTAATCTGCAGGGAGGAGGAGGAAGAGAGCGCTCTCCGTACCTCCTCCTGCTCGCCTTATCAGTCCCGGGCAGACCTTTGCTCCTCGGCTTTGCTGTCCATGAAGCATCGGCCCACCCTGAAGTCATTGTGCGCTGCGGGTCAGGTGGGCTCTGCAGGCGGCCCGGCAGCACGGCGAATCTGAATAAAAGCGCTACAGAACAAACACACGCTGCCTCCGCTGATAAAACTCCTGTTCATTCTCCTCAGTGCCTTCCCACTCGTCTGTTTCACACATCTGTTCCTGGAAAACATCAATAAATCAAGAAATGATTCCTGGTTGGGGCCATTGTCCAAACTCAGGTGTGATGTGTTTGGAGCGTCCGCCGTCGGCCCTTCATCAGCTCCTCCTCCTCCGTTCCCTCCGAGGCACTTCATTATCCATCCTTCAGGGGGCCACGCTCCCTGAGCTCATCATGGAAAGCTCTGAGGGATACAGTGATGGCATCTCCTCACCATTACCATGGATACATTCCGATTTGGCCTTGAGCCCCCCCCCTCTGTTTTCTCCCGAGTGTTTGATGCTGAGTGCAGATGCAGCATCCACACCTGCTTCTCCTCCATCCGGCTGCTTCACACAGGTCATTCATTCAACCAGCAGCCTGCCGCGAGGCGCTGCCGTCCTCATGTCTCAGTCAGCTTGTGTTGATGGGAACGTCCAATCAGGAGCCAAAGATCAACATGTGAGCAGAAAGTTCTGTGTGTGTCTGAAAAGAAGATATTTATCAGAAATCTTTTTTCTAATCTTTAGGACTTTTTTTCCTTCACAGGACTTGAAAGGGACGTAAATTAAAATTCTGACACTGCAAAAAAATAACAAACAAAAAAACACAGAAAAATGCATTAAAAATCGAGGTTCTTCAGACACGATGAAGAGCAGAATGAAGGGCATGTGGCACATTGGGACATAGTGTTGATGTTGTGGTCCGTCTGTTCCTCGTCCTCCGGTCCCTGTGAGCACATCCAGCTCCAGCTGGGGACTTATTTGCTTTTCCAATCAATCAATCAATCAATCAACCAATCAATCAATCAATCAATCAATGTACCGGTGATCACACTCAGAGTTAGAGGAATACTTCACCCTCAGAATGATGTTCCTTCATTTTCTACTCACCCTCATGCTGATTAACACTACTGCTGTCTATTTAAAAAGTTTAAGGTATTCTAATAAAAAACTAAACTTTCCCACTGTGACAGTGCGGCCACGTCACTTTTCCCCCTGAATGCATCACTGTCCACAGACTAATGGGGGTGATAGGCTGTTGTTGTCAGATATGACATGTGTGTGATGTTTGTGGGTTGTATGTTAATGTAGTGTGGTTACGTAATATTTTCTCTGTGATCAGATCAAGTGATGGGTGTGTTTGTTCCAGATGCAACTCAGGAGTAGAATTAACTGGTGAAGAAGTGGCCATGGGGCAGAGCTTAAGATATATAAGGGGGTGTAGTCTTGAGTCTTGGGGGATGGCTGAATGTTGTGAGGAAGCTTGATGGTGGTCAAAAGCAGTAGCCTATATGGATTGATGGAAATTGTTCAAATGTAAATAGCTTCAGTGGCACCCGGATGTAGGCGGGTGTACTCGCACCTCATAACACCCACAAAACAGTGCAAATAGCAACCAACGTTGCCTTTACAGTAAATATAATGTGTAACACAACATAACAACATCCAACCATCCATTTTCTATCCCACCGCATGGGGTGAAAGACACAAAACTATCAGCTAAAGGCGCATTTATGCTTGACGCAGATGATAGATACACAGACACACAGAAAGTTTCGTCCGTCTGTGTCAATTGCGTGCGTATTTGGTGCGTTTTTAGGCTCCTTTTGCATCCGTCACTTGACGCAGAAGACCAGGGAAGAAGAAGACGAAAAACAGGAAGAGGAAAACCATAGAAGAAGAATGAAGACAGGGAAAAAACATTAGAAGTTACACAAGCTTTATAAATAAGGCTCTACAAGTGTTAAGGGCGTGTTGGAGGTTAGAAACAACTTTATAGCCGTGCACAAGTGCCTCCAACTGATGTCTGAAACTAACGTATCGCAGAGTGAACAATGAACTCATAAACAACATAAACAACGCATGGAAGTATGAAGACAGCGACACACAAAGATGTTTGGAACGGATGTCCAATGTGAGGGTGCTGTCACTAACCCTCTGACTGATTGTGCCCCCTGGCTACTTGGCCACGGCGACATCCCTTTGGCTGACTGTGCATGGCTTTCACCTGGGAGGTTGTGGGATCAATCCCTGCCAGGGCCCTCCTTCGTCCTGCCACATCAGCAAACAGTATACATAAACTTCTCAGATCTGCCTTGTTACTACCTCTGTAATGACACCATAACTACTTAATTGGATTGTTCTTGTGTGATATTTTTGCCATTTAGGGGGTTTAGTACCAATTTTGTCTCTGTTTAAATCCTTACATTCAACTTCGCTACAGGTTAGCGGCTGGCTGAGGGATTCTTCTGCTTATTGGAGATAAATTAGCAACTAACAGGCTCATTACCGCTCCCTAGTGGTGGGAGGCTGTAATGCAGCAGAGCTAGTTGCGCATCCTTCACTGCAGCCCATCTCTACAGAATCACATAGCGAGGCAAGCACGTTAGAACAACATTGGCCCTCCCATCAGTCCCTGCGTCATGTGTTCTTGTTAAGGAGGAGGGCTTACCAGAATGTATCTGGCTTGAGTTAAGTCTCCTACAAAAAATGAATGACATCTAAAATACCATTAAGAGCATCAATAAGGCAGGAGCTTATCAGTCCGCATAGACCGGAAAACTGGGCCCTGGGGCCATGTAAATCATCATCACGCGAGTGTCCCCGATAAGAAAGTTGAAATGCACATAATAGATGTCAATGTGCCATTGACCAGTCCTGAATGCAGAGTTTTAAGGTAGAAAGGTTAAGGACTCTGTCTTGAAGGTCTAGTACAACCGATTATACTGCAAGACACAACACCTAAATGTTTTGAAGGAACTGGACTAGTTCAAAAAGGAAGGAGTGAACTTTGAACCGAACTATTGTGTGTGAGAACAAAAGTCTCTCACACTCTCTTTTTCTTGCTGATGGCCCATGCAGATGCACTCCGTACTGCTTTAACAAGCCTTTAGTTTTAGTAACAGAGTGAAATGTTTCTATCTTAGAAACAATGAAAAGGCAATTATCTGATTTTAATACATTTACATTTTTTATTCCATGATGTGAGCATGGGTCTGGACTTCATCTGGTACCTGACCCCCTGACAGTTAGAGTCTGACTACCTGTTACCATGGTAACTCAGATGGGACTCGTTTAAACCACCAAGACAGAGCTTTTATTGAGGTTTAGCTGGACTGATTGAAATGATGAGTTACAGAATATTCATGAAGCAGAAGACATGTTTTATGTCTCTTTTTAAATGTTAAATTTGTAGCAAAGTCAGATGAGACTTATTCTGAATAGTGATGTAATCCGCATTGTGTTTCTCTCACATGGGTTTCTGACATTATTTACCCTGCCTGAAGAATAAATCGTGATAAATTCATAGACTACTATCTTTTCTAAAATCAAAAACCTGAGAGACGAAACTGAGGGTTTGTTGAACTCAAATATTCCCTCAACAGGACTGTGCAGGTGGACAGACAGATGTCATCGGTGTCCATCCAGAGATCCAAACCCAACAGAAGCAGCAGGGCTCTAAGAGGCGGAGCAGGCCTCCTGCAGAAGGCGACTCCTCCTGCAGTTTGATAAACGAGCGCCGCATCGACCGACACGCTGCCGTACAAATCTCCACAGACGTCCCACTAAACGAGTCTGTCAGTGGCTGTGAAGGATCCTATAGCTGCTCCCTCAGAGGTGATGGACGCCCCGCTCAGACCCCAGCATCGCTCCACTTCATCTGTCAGGATTCAAAAGGAAACACCAGCCATGAAGGAGAGGCCGCCGTGATGGAGGGGCTGGGTCCGCGGGATCAAAGTCCTCAGGGCTCTGATAACCGAGCAGCTGCTCCTGAAGGCGGACTCTCCATCTGTTGGAGACTCTGATAATAATTAATCTGCATCTTTACATCACAGGAAGCCATCTGTGGTGTGATTGGTGGTTCTGACCCGTCTGTTGGCTCTCTGGTAACCTTTCTGATCTGGTCATGGAGACGTCAAACCTCTTTGACGACCACAAACAGGACCAGCCCTGGTGGAGTCCATCACCTTCATATAAAAGCTCATCAATTCGTCTGTTTCAGACGTCACTAATCCCAACCTTTTACTAGTTGATGATGCTTATGCTGATGTATTTCCTGTCTAATATAACTCTTAGTTTCTTATGAACATGTACATAAAACTAAGTTTGAAAGGTGTCCTATGAATACATTTTTCTTCTATTTTTCTTGGATCATTTTGTGAAGAACTCCAGTGGCTTTTATCCAGAGAAAACTCTTGGCTTATGCAGATTTGATGCGGTTCAGGTGATTAGCCCAGCTCTTCTGTCCACAGTCAGGGTTGCAGTTCCAGGTGGGTCCTGATGGTGGCAGCATCAGCTACATTTACATGGACAAATATCTAATCTGTCCGACTGAAATCAATCTAAACAGATTCCAGCCGACACGTTGAATGCTGGATAAAATGACCCAATCTGCTGTGTGTTTATATGATTGACAGATTCAGTGCAGTCTAACCCTTTGTGGACATGAACAGTACTACTAGTTCAGGAAAAGGAGGATTTTCTATTTTATTTTGAAACTTTTGACCATCAAAAAGCTCAATCATCCTGAGGCTCTTTATGTTTTCAAGAAAACGCCACAGTCCTTTTCTGTTATGCTGCTGCCATTGTTCATGTCCTCCCTGAAACTCTTTACATCACGTGACCCCAGCCCACTTCAAGCATGTAACAACGTCCACATGGAACCAACCGGAATCAGTGTTTACATCAGAAGTTGCGCTAGACATTTTTGTTGTTTGTCGTTTTGACTGACGGCTTCATAAAAATCCCATCGTAATGTATTTGTATCTGTTACTATCATTTTTCTATAATAATAATATATTATTAAATTATAATTTGTTTTTTATTCATTCCGAAAACGGAGAGCAGAAAATTTACACCGTATGCTACATCATTGCTGCAGACACAATTGTCATGAGGTTTTGGACTTTTGGCTCCGATAGACGCCTTCATGTGTTTGGCGATTAATAAGTTCCTAAAGGGGCGCGCTTGAAAACCTAACGTGCGCACCAAAACAGAGCGCAAGCATGGTAAACACCGGGTGCTTGAACGTTTTTCGGATGGGTAAACTAGTACTGCGAGTAAAAACTCACATCTCGAGGAGGCATTTCTACACTGAGAGGGAACAGAAAAAGTGTTTGCAGCACAGAACCCTCCTGGTGAGAGCACAGCCCGCTGTTACATGAGGCAAAATGAGCTCACGGTGGTGACGTGCACGCTCTCAGCTCTCTGCATGTTCGCTTTAACGGTCCTCGCTTGCTCAGCTGCTGGACTTTCGAGACGGAGACCGTGGCTGATGTGTCTTATATGAGGTGGAGGAGATGTTGACGTCTTCTTTCCGTTAGCTGCCGTGACATTTTTCCATGTGAAGGCAACAAGGTCTTGAAAGAGACTAAAACTAATTAATTTGTTCATCCGCAATGTGAATAGCAATCTGTCAAAATGACAGACAGCCTTCAGATCTTTCCGTCAACTTAAAAAACTGGTCAATGATGGAAAATATTCTGTTAAAGGTACAGTGTGTAACTAATTTGGCTTTATTTTTAAAAAAATCAAATATTTCTTCCATAAAAATGTATTTTACAAAAGTCCATTCACAATGGCATCAAAATAAGAACCTTCTCATTGCATAGAATTAGTTATTTATAAATACATAGGTGGCGCCGTGCCTCATACAAGGCTGCCATTTTGCATCGCCATCTTGAAATACGGTAGTCAAAAGGGGACAAACTTGTTAGCAATGTGTCTTTTAGGGACACACCCCACCCCCTGGCGTTCTCGCTACCACAGTCGATAGTACCTGGGGGGGAGAAGGAGGAAGTAAACATGAGCATGGGGAACACAATCTGTTCTTTTTTCTACTGACACAGAAGACCGTTTTTATTCTTTGCCACCTGAGAGGGAGGTTTGAATACCACAAAAAAAGGAAAAGAAATCATAATTGGGAGAAAAAAAGTCTACATCGGGGTGGCATTTATGATATGGAGACAATTTATGAGGAAGATGTGTGGCTAAAAACGGACGCGGAGGTTGCAGCCTTTCTACTAGATAGGTGAACTGATTCAATTTAAAAATGACCATTTATGTTTGAAAAGGTTTAAAAGGTTTAAACCACCCCTCTTAATCAGATTGGAAATTCATTTCAATGGAGGCCCATTAGATCAGCTGAGGTGTTTACATTACACATTTTTATTCTGACTGGACGTTCGATCGGATCAAAAGTGCTCCATGGAAACATGGATAACAACTGTTGTGTTGCCCTGTCTGTGTCTAAACTCAGTCATGTACTGACCTCTAAACTCCATTCCTAACCTCTAGTTCTTGTAGCCAAGCCCCACTGTCGTCAGCATCATTGTTCATGTATACTTGCTCGTGTGCTAAGCACTACTGAGGGAGGCTTATGAGAGGTGCATCAGAGAACCGTGGATACGAGAGAAACCCTACTGGGTTATCTCATATTGCAGCTTGTGGAGGTTGACGTAAATTGTTGAGGCAGCCTTGGTAAACATACACGTGGTCAAAGGAACTTCAGGATTCCTAGGGGAACGAGCTTACTGGCTGATGGGCATCCGGAAGTTATCCCCATTGGCAGAAATTGTCACAATCCCTGTCTCTCAGTCCCCTCCTGCAACACTGCCAGCCACTCCCCCCTCATCAGTCCACTCTGCTCACCTGCCTCACAGCTGCAGCTCATTGCAATCAGGCCTGCATATAAGCTACTCCAGC